>WUAM01000295.1:789805-846312 GCA_024336885.1 Actenoides hombroni
TCCTTGGAAGTTTTTAAGACCAGGCTGGATGGGGCTGTGAGCAACCTGCTCTAGTGGGAGGTGTCCCTGCCCATGGCGGGGGGGGGTTAGAACTAGATGATCTTTAAGGTCCCTTCCAACCCTGATAATTCAACGATTCTATGAATACCTCTTATATATAAAACATTTTTTAAAATAGTATCCTTGTTACTTGATTCTGTTTTAATAAAATTTGCCAATAAAAGTTGTTTATGTGATCACTAAGGCAGGTATTTATCCTAAGGGCAATAATCCATTTGCAGATAGATAAAATCAATACAGTATAAGTACTAGTAGAGCCATCTGCTTTTTCCAGAAGAAATCATCCTGTGTTCCTAATGTTAAGACAAGGCAGAAACAATACCTGAATTGCCTTTTCTTGTGTGAGACAAATATGCAGATATATCAATGTATGTTCATGTACATATATATATGAAAAACATTCTAGAAAATGTAAAGATAACATGTTATGGCTGGAGGAGGTTTATCAAGACAGGCATATTGGCTAGTGAAATGCCACCCTTTTCCCATCTGAAAAGCTAAGTGCTCTCATCACAACACAGCAGCAGAACAGGGAAAAAAAGAAAGGTGGTGAACAGCTTTCCCTAGCACTCTTTCCTCAGATGTGAAGTGTATGTATGTTACTTCAGAAGCTGTCTGCTTAAATGACTTTCTACATGCTACAAGAATGATTTACACTCATCACAGAGATTATTTAACGAGACAAGGTGCAAATAAGGTTAAACTCTGCAACAGCACTGTCTGAACAAGATGAACCGTCTTCTTGGTATTATGAGTACGTAGTAAACAGTCAGGAAGCATCAGAAGTTGAAAATTAATCTGTTCAGTATTTGCCTGGAGCTTTTGACATTGTATTTTTAAAAGAAATAAAATTTCAAAGCATCTACAGGGGAATTTTCAAACTATCTATCATGTGACCCTGCACCTATAAAACTTTGGCATCTTCAAATATGTTATGCTCTAGATAACATCTCCCTTTTTGATAGTGATCAATATCTGATGTTTCTTTGGTGCATTGGCATTTTTTACTGTGTAGTTACAGGTAGAAGCCCTAGAATATTTGGTATCTCATCAAAGTCCCATTTTTTAAGTCTCATCCTTCAACTACAAACTAGTTTGTTACAAGCCATTTACACTGCATCTTTAGTGTCATTCATCATGTGTTGTGGGAGAGCATAGGACTCACAATTTCTTACCGAAGCCAAGCGATAAGGTTGCATTCTTAAGAATTCATAAACACTGTTGTCGTGCTGTTTCTAGCTTTCAGGATTTCTAGAAAATATGTCTACTCACACTCTTTTCTGAAATTGTTCTGTGCATCAAGTGGAAACTAATGTCTTTAATAAATATCTGAAAGAACTCAACAATGCCCTTTACTCCATTATGATTTGCTAATAATTTATTGTTTTTCAGCAGCACATATTATATGTGCTATTGCACTGGTTGTATCTTTAGAATCTATTCTTACCGACAACTACTTTATTCCTCAGTGATTTATTGTTTTAAAGAATTCTATGTCACAACTTACACAAAATGTAAATGATCTTTATTCTGGCCATAGAAATTGCTGAGTGATTTCACTTTTTTGTTCAAACAGGGGTGGTCTGAAAAGAATGTCAGGAAAGTGACAGGTCCATTAATGGAAACTGCACTAGATCAGTGCACTAATGTCCTTATAATGTAAAGAAAAGTATTTTGTCTTGTGTTAGATATTCCTACATACATAAACAATCAGGGTTTTTTTAAATGTTGTTCAGAGTTCCTTGCCAGAGAAAATGCTAGTCAAACCCTATTTTATTCTTTAAGCAGTAATAGTAATCATGTAAAGGTCAGTTTTGCAAAATGTAAACTGTTAGCTCAGTTAGAATTTTTAGAAGCAAGTTGTCATTTAAAGAAAAAAAGATTGTGTGAACATGAATAATGATGTTACAAAGGAGACAAAGCAGCAAGTCTGACTGTACAGAATTGTTTACTTCAATATATTCATTTATAGAAGCCAAAAGAGCCTTGAAGTTGAATCACAAACAGAAGAAAAAATTGTATGACTACTCTGCTAACTTCATGTAAAATGAAAGGCACAACAGTATTAAAGCCATTTTGTGAACCATGTTACTTACATGATTTTTCAGGCAATTATGTGATTTCCAGACTGCTTGGAAAAAGGTTCTTTGTCAAAATATTACTTTCTACATTCACAGAATCACTGAATGATTGAAATTTGAAGGTACCTCTGCAGACCTTTCAGCTAGAACTTTACTCATCTGTGAAGCAAAATTGTGCAGCAAGAAAGAAATACAGACTACTCAGTACTCTTAAATTGGTATGTCTGTTACTTCATGTTTGTAGGGGAAATAACATTCTGCTACATATTATACCTGTCCGGTACACCTATACTTAAAATAGATTAATATTGTAGAGAATGACTTTTTGCATCATGAACTAACTAGTGGGCAGGGAGTGAAGTGAAAAGGCAGGAATGTGGAGCTGTACCTGCCAGAAGCTGCCTCCATGTCTGACAGAGCCAGCACCTGCCATCTCCCTGAAGGACCTGCTGCTGGCCAAACCCAATCAGCGATGGTGGTAACACCTTTGTAATAACATATTTAAGAAAGAGTAAAAGTGCTGTGCAACTGCCATGGGAAAGAAAATATGTGGGAGAAACAATGGAGGCCCATGGAGGACCACACCACAGCACTTGGATGTGCCTTGAAGGCAGCTGCAACCCAGGGAGAAGCAGGTTTTCTGGCAGGATCTGTAGCCCACAGGGGACCCACCTGTAGCAGTCTGTTCCTGAAGGAGTACACCCTGCGGAAAGGACCCATATTGGAATGGCTGTTGAACTGCAGCCTGTGGGACAGACCAACATTGGAGCAGTTTATGAAGGACTGTCTTCCATGGGAGAGACTGCATGCTGGAGAAGGACAAAAGCATGAATGGGAAGCAACAGCAGCAACAATTCATGATGAACTGACCATAATCCTCATTCCTCATCCCCTTGTGATGCTTGGAAGAAGGAAATAGAAGAGTCAGGAGTGAAACAGCCCACGAAGAAGGGAGGAGTGGGAGGAAGGTAATTTTAGATTTGTTCATATTTCTTATTATCCTGCTCTTTTTAATTGGCAATAAATTAAATACATTTTCCCAACTTAAGTCTGTTTTGCCCATGACAGTAATTGCTGAGTGATCTCCCTGTCATTCTCTCAACCCACAAGATTTTTGTTGTATTTTCTCCCCGTCCTGCTGAGGAGGGAGAGTGATAGAGTGGCTTGGTTGGCACTTTGCAGCCAGGCGAGGTCAACACACCACAACCTAAATGAATGTTTTCTTGGTAAATTGCATTTTGTTTTATTATTGTAGTAAAGAGTAAATATATGTTACTTGCTTATTAGAATAACGTCCTAGATTTTAAAATAATTTTTTCACTTACATATAAGAAAACTGGAAGATGCCTTTTGTACACAATACACAAATAACAGAATCAATTTTGAATTACTTTCTTCACTATTACATTACTCTCTTTCTTGATAATATCCTATAATACTAAACTAATATTCAGGAAAATATGGAATGTATAATATTTCATTGTACAATCCTATAGATGCTAGACACCTTTGGTTAACTGACTGATTAGGTGTTATTTTAAGGACCTTGTTTATGAATTTATTTATTTAGGTCCTATTTTAGCTAGCTGTATCTTGGACCCCTGTCTCCAGTGTTATGATTAAGTTCCCTTTTTTAAAACTCTGCATTTACTCAAAAACTGATTAAAGGAAAAAAACAATGAAGTAATGCAGCTAGAATTGTATTGCTTGGTACATTCCCTTGTTCACTACACAGTGTTTTGAATATTATAAGTAATTGGATTAAGCTATATGAATTCTCTTTCCTTTAATAAAGATGTTTGCAGAAAACTTCTTATTGTCTTTCTAATCCATTCAACAGTTCCCTATTGAATAGCACATTCATTACAAATAATAGATTTCTGTGAAAAACGTGAGTAATTTATTCTACTCTATCAAGTAACTTTACAGTCAGACATTCAAGACCTTGTAGAGTACAAGAATACATTTTTTACATGTATTTTGGACATATATGTGAATAAACAAGATAGTCTATGCATATGTTTTAATTGGAGAAAAACACAATTAGCTTATCTGGGAATTAAAACAATTTTAGGGCACAGGTGACCATTCTGCCCTCAGCTATTTTCCTCTAGTGAAGAGTTAGTTGCTATAGGTCACTCAAGTTTGTTTTCTGTCCATTGCTGAGAACCCACAAGTGGTATTTAAATGATGATTAATTGAACATGCTGTATTGGAGCTTAAAACTATATGGAATATTTAATAGATCAACTGGTAAACTAAGAAACATTATGTCAGAAAAGGGCTTGTGTAGGTGAAAAAGGGATCTGCAGGTCCTACACAGACTGTTCACATCTCAAGTCTATATAAAAAAAAGGTTTAAAAAATAATGTCTCAGATTTTACTGCATTTTGTCCAAAGACTCTTAGCAACCACTTATACTACCAGCCAAATGGTTTTCTATTTATTTTTATAGTTAATTAAATAATTTGGGAAATTCTTGACTCTGACTTCTCAGTCTGAGAGAGGTTCAAAATCTCTTCAGGTTTTGAAGATCAAATAGGTAAGATTTATGCCTAGCCTTGTGTTAAACATGGGCATAACACTATAAAAATATTGAGCTGATTATGCAATGGAACTAAAGATAAAAACAATATATTCATCTTTTCTCTTAAAGTGGACGAAAGTGAGAAAGGAACTACTATCCTCAAACCTTTGTTAAAAAATAGAAAGCTGAGACTCCATCAAGATTATATTTCTACTGTTCATCTCAAAGCAGATTTAATCCACAGTTAATACCTACAGATTTCCTCTCTTGAGACAGGAAAACCTTATTTTCCTAAATCAAAGGGTGTGACTATGTTCAAATAGTTTTGTACAATGTGATGAAAATGTGAACACTAAACCAATCCCTCTGTAATTAGGTTTGCAATATTATTTAAGTTCAGTTAAACTTGGGAGGTCATATTGTTCAAGCTCTTGCTCAAAGTAGAGCTAACTTCAATGCTGAATCAGGTTGATCAGTGTCTTAAGTGTTTATTACACCCAAGAATGAAGACTACAGTTTTTCTGAGTTATTTGTTATGCTGCTGTGCTAGGTTGATGTTGGCCAACTGACAGACACCCACACAGCTGCTCTCTTACTTCCCCTCTGTGCTAAGACAATGGAAGAAAAGAAGATGAAAAAGCTCATAGATTGAGATAAAGACATGGAAATCGTTTAACAGTTCTGCCATCAAGGACAAAACAGTCTAGACCTCATGACATGTAATTTAATTTATTGTTAATTAAAGCAGGTTTGGAAGGAGGAAAACAAAAACAAAATTATATCCTTCCTCCTACACCTTTTTTTCCCAGGCTAATCATTTCCAAGTATCTACAACCTCCCCCTCCCTGAGCAGTGCAGGGTGGATGGCAAATGGGCATTAGTGATTTCATAGCAATTCATTTCTGCCACTCTATTCTCCTCAGTCTGTTTTTCTGCTCCAGCATAGAGGACAGGATAAACTTGCTGCAATGTGGGTCCTCCATGGGCTGCAGTTCTTTAGTAATATCTGCTCCAGCATGGATTCTCCATTTGCATCAATTCCTCTCAAGAGAGGAATTGATAGAGGACCTCCATGGGTTACAGGGTAGATAGCTGCTCCGGTGTGGTCCTCTCCATGGGCTGCAGGGGAACTTCTGCTCCCATGCCTGGAGCATCTCCACCCCCTCTTTCTTCTCTGACCTTGTTCACAGATCTTTTCTAAGTTTTGTTTTTCTCCCCCAGCCCTTGCTGCTCTCTGGCATTTTTCTCTTTTTAAAATATGTTGCTACAGAGACACTACCAGCTTCCTGATGAACTCAGCTGTATTTGTCATGGGTCCATTGTGGATCTGGGTGGGATCAGCTGCATCTGCTAAACGCAGGCCCTGCCCTCTCCTCGCAGAGGAACACTGCACCAAACCATCTTTAGTTAAATTTATGATAACCTTCCTTTTCTTCCACACTGATTGTGTGTAGTCTTCATGTCTCTCACGTCTAATACTGAATTTAAAACAACTGATTAAATAATTACTCTTTAGGAACCTAAAGTTAGGCTGGTGAATATGTATTAAGAACTGTTTATCCACAACTGAACACCTGGTGATCTTAGAAATAAAATAGTTTGGGTTTGGCTTTTTTCCCAGAGAGTCAAAATCCCTATCCCTGTCTCCTTCCACTTCCTGTAAAGCTTTTGCTGTACCAGTTTCACTAGAAAATTCTTGGGTACAGGTGCAGTTCCTAACAGTAGCTGAGTTTCAGTGAACACAAACAAACAAACAAACAAACCAAACCAAATTAAAAAAAATGTCCATCCACAACCTGTAATTTTTCTCCATCATTTCTGTAAAAGCTTGAACACTAATACTTACTGGAGAACAGTTATTCCATGATACTCTGGCTAATACATTTCTGACAGCTTAAATCACTCAGTTTATTTTTTATTGATACTGGTATGCAAGACAAGCTTCTTCATGTGCTCTCTAAATTTTTTCTTCCTGCATAACACTGCAACTAGATTCATTTACTAGTCAACAATAATATTGTCATGACACTATTTTTCCAGATTGCTGCATATAGCTAATGCTGTAATGTAGAAGATTGTTATATGTTTTAGGGAACCCAGTCCTGAAATTCTTACTCATGCGCAATCTTTTTTTTTTTTTTTTTTTCCAGAGAATCTGCCCTCATAAGCAAGACATACGATAGTTGAAGACATCACTCAGTTCTTGTGGGAGTCAGTGAAAAGATTCACATCAACTTTCAGGGAAGCTGAATCAGGTTTTCACTGTTATGATAAACATATATGACCTTTATACATCTTGCAAAGATAACCTCTTTACAAGTTGTCTGCCTACACTCTGAATTTATGCTATAGTAATGTGGTCTCTTATGTATGTAGTGCAGTAGCAAAATCTACTGTAAGGGATGAAATATCAGAACATCAAAAGATATATATGACCTTTAAGGATAATGAATGTTCTGCATCGTGTCTTTTTCAATGATATTTATTACATAGGTCAAGCCCTAATGGAGATATAGACTTCAAAAGATTTAGTGGATACAGTTGGTAGAAGCAAAAAGTTAGTTACTAGAGAAACTGATTTGCAATAGGAATTGCTAAAAACCACAAATCTCTCTCATACTGAAAAACAGGTTCCTTAATCTCAATTTTCTAGTAAAGATACTTACAGCTAGTAGGAAAAAGATTTCTAATTCTCTGAAGTACATGTAGAGGGAGAGAGGGTGTCCTGCTTTGGTTTGGAACAAAACTGATTCTGTTCAGTGATTTTGCTTTTCAGCTAAGTCTCCTCAAACCAACAGCACTTTCTGAAGTTAATGTCGGATTTTTACAGGCAGTGTCTGCTCTAACAGTGATAACACCCCATGTTTGGAGTTACTACCAAGGATTGGTATGCAGACCAAGGCCACTGCTGGATCTTGTGTACCACATTGGGGGTGCAGAAAGCAAAAGGCTGCACCTGCAGGGAGGAGCGGACAGGAGAGATGACCCTAAACTGACCCAACGACAGATTCCAGTCCATATACATCATATTCAGCATAAAGCTGAGGGACCACAAGGGTCAAACTCTCTTTTTCAATGGCCATTGTCTGAGGAGGACCTCTGTCCATTCTGCCTTCAATCCCAGTCTGTGTGTTCCTGAATCCAATACCAGAATCCCACTCCTGAATCCGGTTCCCATCTGCCACTGACTCCAGTCTGGGAATTCCTCAGTGCTTGCTTCACAGCATCAGTGGTGATGATGATGTAATTGTCAGCAGGGGAATTGGGTTTGATATTGGATTTGTATATATATATTTTTTTTTTTTCAATTTATTATTATTTTCATTAAAGCTGGTTTTGTTTTCTTTTTCTGTCCATAAGTCTCTTTCCCTTATTCCCTTTCTCTTCCCCCTTGGGAGGTCAAAAGGATTAATAGAGAGTGTTTGTCATTCATCTAGTGGCTGGCCCAGCCCTGAACCTTGACAGAGGGAAGCAAAAATGCATATCTTAGTGTACTGGTTTGTGTGAGATAGTTAATTTTCCTAATAGCAGATAGTATGGGACTATGTTTTTGATTTGTGATGAAAACAGTGTTGATAATGCCTGGATGTTTTAGTTATTGCTGACCCATGTTTACACAGAGTCAAGGGCTTTTCTGCTTCTCACACTGCCATGCCAGTGAGCAGGTTGGGGATGCACAGAAAGTTTGAAAGAGACACAGCTGGGACAGCTGATCCCAACTGACCAAAAGGATAGTCCATTCCATATGACATCGTGATCAACAATAAAAGCTGAATGGAAAAGAAGGAATAGGGAGGACATTTGGAGCTATGGCACTTGTCTTCCCAAGTAACTATTACGCACAATGGAACTTTCCTGGAGATGGCTGAACACCTGCCCACCAATAGGAAGCAGTGAATCAATTCCTTGTTTTGCTTTGCATGTGCACACAGCTTTTGCTATACTTTGTTAAACAGTCTGTATCTCAATACACAGGTTTTCTCACGTTTACCCTTATGAACAACTGACATCATCTACCTGGATTTAGGCAAAACGTTCAACACTGTCCTGCACAAATTCCTGGTCTCTAAATTGGAGAGACATGGATTTGATGGATGCACTATTTGGTGGATAAGGAATTGGCTGGAGGGTCGTACTCAAAGAGTTATGGTAAATAGCTCAATGTCCAAGTGGAGATCAGTGATGAGTGGTGTTCCTCAGGGATGAGTACTGGGACTTTCACTGTTTAACATCTTTTTTGGTGACATGGACAGTGGGATCAAGTGTACCCTCAGCAAGTTTATGGACAAGATGTGTGGTGCAGTTGTCCTGCTGGAGGGAGGGGCTGCCATCCAGAGGGACCTGGACAAGCTTGGGCGACGGGTCCATGGCAGCCTCATGAAGTTCAGCAAGGCCAAGTGCAAGGCCCTGCACCTGAGTTGGGGCAATACCAAGCATAAACACAGGCTGGGAGAAGTATGGATACAGAGAGAGTAGTCCTGAGGAGAAAGATTTGGGGGTGCTGGTTGATGAAAAGCTCAACATGAGGCAACAATATATGAGTGCAGCCCAGAAAGCAAATTGTATTCTCGGCTACATCAAAAGAAGTGTGGCCAGCAGGTCAAGAAAGGTGATTCTCCCCCTCTACTCTGCTTTTGTGAGACCCCACCTGGACTATTGTGTCCAGCTCTGGGGCCCCCAGTACAAGGACATGGACCTGTTGGAGTGGGTCCAGAGGAGGGCCACAAAGATGATCAGAGGACAGGTTGAGAGAGTTGAGGTTGTTAAACCTGGAGAAGGGTCTGTGGAGATCTTATTGCAGCCTTCCAGTATCTGAAGGGTGCCTACAGGAAAGCTGGAAAGTGACTTTTTGAAAGGGCTTGTAGTGATAGGATGAAGGGTAATGGCTTCCAACTGGAAAAGCGTAGATTCTAGAAGCATAGTTTCTAGGAGCATAGATTCAGATTAGATATTAGGAGGAATTTCTTCACTCTGAGGGTGGTGAGACACTGGAACAGGTTGCCCAGGGAATCTGTGGGTGCTCCGTCACATCACTGGATGTGTTCTGAGACAGGTTGTGTGGCATTTTGAGAAACCTGGTCTAGTGGGAGGTCTCCCTGTCCATGGCAGAAGGGTTGGAATGAGATGATCTTTGAGGTCCCTCCCTATCCAAACTATTCTATTATTCTATGACTGTGTTCCCCATCCCATTGAGGGGGAGTGAGCAAGTCACTGTGTGAGACTGAGCTGCCTACCAGGGTAAACCATGGCACCATGAAAATAAAGTCGAAGTAAAAATGTCTAAAAATGTTAGTGTTTGTGATATATATATGTTTTCTAATACTAACTGATAAGGCTTCTAGTTACAATGCTCATTTTTAAATACAGATTCACAGATTCAATGGGTAAAGAAGAAATTAATAAACAACCATCTTGCCCTTCTAATTCCCTCTATCTCAGTAAGTTTTACAAAGAGTATGATAACAGCACAGGGTAAAATAAAATTTGAAGACAGCCTTTTAAAAAATTTATTCTTAGACCATATGCTATAATGCTTGCTTGTATCATCAAGGATGAGAGATTTTGCCAGAATAATAGGGTGACTGGACCATGATTATGCCCTAAATCTAAAGTTTTAATTGCCTCTTGAAGTCATAGGCAACTTCCTAATGCTCAGAGGCAAAACTTCCTAACTACCTCTTCCAAATGTAATTATTTGTGGGCAGAACATTCCACTGCAGCTTGTTGTTCTGGGATGAATTTGTTTCTACAGCTAAAATAAAAGTGCTTTTCATTATGAAATATATTTGAATGTTGATTGAATACGAATAGACTGCACTTCATCATCAGTATTTCTCTTCTGTGTCCCAGGGTATAGATTTTCCTTTCCAAGCAGAGAAAGAGTTCTAAAATTGATACCTTTGAGAACTAAATGCATTTGTCATTCCCAGGATACCATCAGGTACAGGTTGTAAATGATGTGAGACAAATGTTATATCACTGAATATCTCAGAAAAAGCAGTGTTTTCATTAATTCTGTCCTCATGTTTCCAGGATGTTTATGTTAAAACTCTTAATCCATCCTTGTTATTTCTGCCCAGCAACTAATTTAAATGGTAGCTCCAGATTGCACTGTATCACTGTTAGCATAAAGTTTGCCTCCCATCTAAAGAGATTTATTATTCTTGTCAACAATTAATGAGCAAGGAAAGTTTAGTTGTGTTTTGGAATAAATGATAAGTGCTTATTCTAGCCATTTATTTCCTCAATGTCTTGATATAAGGCTTAGCATCCTTTATGATATATCCTTTAAAATGTTTGTTCCTTTTCAATTTTCTTCTACATAGCCTCTCAGAATCATTGTAGTCTTCCTGAGTTGTCTGCCACTTTTTCCATTGGCCATAGACTTTACTTTTCTTCCTGAGTTCCAGCCAAAGCAATCTGTTCAGCCAGACCAATCTATTTCCCTGCTGGCTTGTCTTACAGCACATGGGCACAGCCTGCTCCTGAACCTTTAAGATTTCCCTCTTGAGGAATGTCCAGCCTTCCTGGACTCCTTTTCCCTTCAGGACTGCCTCCCAAGGGAGTGTGTAAACCAGGAACCTAAACAAGTCAAAGTCTGTCCTCCTGAATTCCAAGGTGGCAGTTCAACTGACCCCCCTCCTCACTTCCCCAAGAACTGAAAACTCCATCATTTCATGATCACTATGCCCAAGATAGTCTCCAATGACCATATCATCCCTAAGTCCTTCTGTGTTCACAAACAACATGTCTAGCAGGGAGCCTTCCCTAGCTGGCTCTCTCACCAGATGTGTTACCATCCTCCACATGCTCCAGGAACCTCATAGACTGTTTCCTCTCTGCTGTATTGTATTTTTAGCAGACATCTGGAGATGAAGAAGGAACACCCACGTAAAATAATCAGAAATAAAGCTTAGTGAAAAAGGTGGATCTGACAGTTGTGATCATGCTGGGACTCAGTCAGAGATGTGTGCTGCCAGCCCCTGTGTACGTGCTTCCAGCCCCTTTTTATACCCCTTATAAATATACATATATTTATATGATTTGTCCTCCCTGATTCACATTTCTGCCTCTCTTTCCCTGCTTCTGGACTTTTCTCAAAACATCCCATAATGAGTTTTGCATCTTTTACCGTCCTTTTAAAATATTCCATAATAAATTTTACATAATCTCACAAGGCCTGTCAAATGTTCTACAATAAATTTTCTTTTCCCCTAAGACATGAAAATTTTGTTTCTTCTCTCCTGGTTGAGCCTCCTCAACACCTCAGAGCTCGTGTCTTCACTAGTGTCTTAGTTACCTCCTGCTCTGTATGACTTGTGTACCTGCATGCTTAATTTGTCACTTTTTCTGTCTCATGGTTTTAGTTTTTATATGGAAAAGTCATGAACCAGATGTCCTTAAAAATCAGCTGTCTGCTTTCTAGGAATACATACATACCTACATTCCACTTATCCTTATGTAATAAGCCACGATAGCTTCTATATACAGTTTTTCAGACCTGTTTGAAGAATCCAGCATTTCTATGTCAGTTTCTTCAGATTGTTTTATTCAGAAAAATCAATGTTATTGAAATATCAAGCAGAGATTGTGCAATGACTTTCCATAAGTAGAATGATATCATTTATCTGGTAACTACTGGTCTTTTGTTTAGATATTGCAATAGTTATAACACAGTCTATAAATCGCCTTAACAAGCACACAATATTAGCTCCCAGACTTGGTGCTTTTTCTGGAGGAATAAGGCAGGGCTTTTGGTTCATATGTAAGCAGGGTAAAATAAGCTTTAAACTTTTCATGACAAGTTAAGTGGAGTTTCATTTAGTTTGTGTTGCAGACTCATGGGTCAGCTGTAAAGACCACCATGCATGCACAGTATGCTTGTTGCAAATGCTTAAGGGCTGACAGGAGAAGGCTGGAAGCTAAATCTACATTCACATTTCCTCAGAATAACAAGGGCAGATTTGTATGTGCAATAAAAAATCTGATTCAAGTGACATGCTTGGCTGCTACAAAATCATTTTGGCATGAGGGAGATATACAAGAGTTCTGAGATTGTGCATGGAAAATGGAAGATCAGAAAAATGGTAACCCAGAATATTTGTGGAAGTCAAAACCAAAAAATTAAATCAACGACTAAAAAAACCCCACCTGTTGAATTCTGTGATTTGTTCCCATTTAGAGAAGCAAACTTCTAAACTGCAGTGGTTTCCTGTCCTGGGTTCAGCTAGGATAAAGTTAATTCTCACCAGGAGCTGGGAGGTGGCCACAACCAGGATAGACAACTGAATCAGCCAATGGGGTACTCAATGCCATGCTGACATCACACCTGCTATATAAGGTGGGGGGAAAGGAAGTGACAAAGCCAGGACTCTAGCAGGGCAGGAGCTGTGGTAGCTATGGTATGGCTCGGGCAGGTAGGTTCATTTTATATCATTTTGTATATTGAATCATTAGTGTTACTATTTCTGCTGCTATTGTTTCCTCTCTTTTTGCCTTGCCCTGTTGAATTCTCCTATCTCACCCCACGGGGCTTTGCTTTTCTCTCCTTTTTTTCTCTCCCTGCCATTTGCTGGGAGTTGGGGTTTGAGCTGCCACGTGGTACTCAGCTCCTGCCTGGGTCAAAACCATGACACTGCCCTACAGGCAATTTACTATTTCTGATGTCATGCAACTTCGTTGCTTCTGTATTCCTAGTAGACAGTTGGTAGTATCCAGTGTGATATCTGGAAGCTGACACAGGCTATGTAGTTATGATAGGTGTATCCATAGTGCAGAGCAGCTCACGGCAGAACTGTAATGAGAAGCTGACTGAACACACTTCTCTTGGTGATGCTCCAGAGTGTAGCATGTGTGATGGAGCCCTTGAACCTCTGGCAGGCAGCAGGATGTGAAAAAAAGGTCTGCAAAACAACTGTAGAAAACATGCAAGTGAAAAAAAGTAAGTGAAAATAAAGAAACTGAGCAATTCAAGGCTCACCAAAAGTTAAAGCATCTTTTTAAGGGCATTGTCCAAATTTCTCTTAAAGACTGCATAATCATATGACTTTATTTCATAAATTAAGGTCATGTCAGAGGTTAAAAAAGTACTTATACCTATGACCAATTATTCATAGTTATTCATTTTATAGTTAATAGCTGCTTATTCTTTTAGATCAGTAAAATGCCTTCTCTTTTCCCTAAACAAGTTACTTCACTGTACTCTTTTCTCATCAGTTTACATTGTCCCCGATTACCAAGAGCAGAAGGCGGTTTCATTTATTGCTCTATATACCTTGACAGAGTTCACAAATTATTTTGAAAAATGAAACCTGACTTGGTGTCTAGCTTGAGAAATACTATTTTCCCTACACTTTTTCTCTCCATTTTGAAAGGTAAATATATATAAAGGTACATTTTTAAAAATCCGATAACAATGCATATTCCTTTTCTCAGACTCTGTTTACATCATCCTGAAAAACAAGCTGCTCTAAAGTGTATTTTCACATCCTTCCTTGTCTCTTGCCTAGTAAAATTATAAATGATCACAAGCTTTCAAAACAGAGGAGGGAACTCTGATACTAAATGTGGTAGCTCAGGTCACTGCATCCTTTTGTGTTATTTCTAGGAAGTCAACATGTATGGCTATCTGTATTGTGCAGGCTGACTCACACATTATGTGTGAGTGGGCCAAGAATAAATTTTGTGCATTGTGGTTGTGGTGCTGAAATGATTTATCAAACCATTGGTTTGAAAAAGAGAATGTATAACAAGTTAGGCTTAAATAATCTTTCTAGGGAAGAAAGTGCCTAGTGCAGACAAGAAGAGAGAGGTATCAGAACATTATGGAAGAGGTCAGCAATCACTTAAGCCTTCTACACTTCTAAGATGAAGTTTCTGTCAAAGGAGTGCAAATGCAGGCAGCATCAATTTATTTATTGCTGATGGGTCTTGAGAGACACAGCATAAAACTGTACACAAACAGCTCTTAATTCAAAGAAAATTAAAAGCCAATTTTGTAATCAAATGGCATAATTTGCTCTCCTTTCTTTAATGACTGTAAAGTTGGTCAGTAAATGGGGTTCTGTGACTGCTAGAAAATGGTGACAGACATCACTTTGGGCTGCCAGGGCGGTGCTCAGCTCATGATGGGGTTTGCATGGCCAGAGCTGGTGCCAGTTTGTACTAATAGCAACTTGGTGGCAACAGGACCGTTGTCTGACCTAAACCAAATCTCTATCATAGTTACAGATGGACAAGGCTGGATAAACTTGGCAGTCACCACAGGACAGGCAGACACTCATGGTGTCCCATGGATCTGGGGAAGGGTGCACCAGAAGCAGGACAGGAAGCCAAGGAGAAGGAATCAGGCCAGGGTGACATAAGTTACTGAAATATTCCATGACTGGGGGGGAACCATGAACTTTGTCCTTTTCCTGGCAAGGAACTCGGAGTGCTGCCAGGTCCAGCAATTTGTTCTGTTCCTTTTTGTCCACAAAGCAATTTTGAGACTAAAAAAATGTGCAGTCCAAACAATTCTGCATCTCTACATGTTGTGCTTGCAATAAGCTTGGATCCTCCCATGAAATTTTGGATTTCTAACCTGTTTCCATCTTTCCCAGAACATTTCCTTATTGGAATCTTCTAGTTTGTGACTTGGGGATGGGATATAGAAAATTTCACTTGAGGATTTTGGTTTAAATCATACCACAGTTGCCTAAAGTTAGTTTTTAAAAATTGTGTGGTGTTCTACTCAAAATAAAATAATTTGTTTTTCAGAGGTTCAGTAGCATGTACATAAATCACCGGGGTTGGTGTATATAAAATGGAAGGCAGAATATGATGTTTTCATCAGAGGTTTTTGATATAAGGATATAGTCAATGTCAGAACAAAGGAATAGTGTTTTATATTTTAATATACAGTCATAACAAGCTGGGGGAGGATGTGTGCATCAGAGACCATTGAACTTGCTGATTTACAAGACAAGCAATTTAACACTATGGGCTTGATCCATTTGCCTAATTTGAAGCATTTGTTCTTGGAGTTGTCCTAGGTATCCTGTTTAATCTCTGAGATGGTGTGAATTTTCCATATTTGACAGACCCATGCAAATGTCTCTGATATTTAGAGTAATTCAAACAGCATAGAAATCTACCTTTAGGCAGTTTAACTGATCCCTTACTGAATCATCAGCTGTGACAAGTCTTGCAGAAGTTGGACCTATTGTAGTTTTAGAATTTACTCTTCCCTTTTGACTTCAGGTAGCTGGACAGGACATGACATGACACACATTGTAGCAATTTGAGCACTTCACTTCTTAGGTTTAGTTCCCTTCCAACAGAACTGGATATCTGCTGGCTTCCAACATCATCTGAGAGCCAGAGGTTCAATTTTGTTGAAGCAATAAATCACAGTATTCTCATTACCTCTCCTCTTAACATAGCTCATGTCTCACAAAACCTAGCCACTTTACTCCCCATATTCATTGGTGGTATGAATGAGATAGATGCGGTCTGCCAAAGAGGCAACACAAAAGTAGAGAATGAAAGAGAGGAAAGAGCACATCCTTATTCCTACTTTTCTAATCTATGGGGAAGGGCAAATAGAAAGGGATATTTTTACCTTTCCCTACGGAATCTCTTTTTTATTCTCCATTCATTTAATTCTTCCTTTTCTGACCCCATAAAAATTGTGGTTTGGAAAGAGGTTGTCCCTATTTTAGCCAGCTCAGATCACAAGTTTTCAGCAGACACTGGTTGTATATTGGTGCTAGGAGTCATTGAGCACTATCTTCTGTCTATCAAGGAATCTAAGCACGTACAGTACTATTCATTTAAATAAGCATAGTTCAAGACCCTAAACCTGTGATTATACTGAAATGTATGAATCAACATACTTTTTCATATCATTTGTAGGAAAAATGTGAACTGATTTTGTAGCAGAGGATATAGCACTACAATTTAGAGTTGCATTTTAATATTACTTTAAAGATTGGGTAAACAATTTTTTTTCAGAATAAGAGAAATATAATGGTAACAATCCAGATACATTGTTGGTTTAGGAAGTAAGTGTATACCTGGAGTGCAGTGATAAATAATTAAGAAAACCACAGAATTTTCCATAAAAATCCATTATGTTCTGTATTAGCTCTTTCAGAATTCCTTTCTACAACTACCTGAAGGGAAGTTGTAGCGAGGCAGGAGTTGGTCTGGTCACCCTGGTAACAAGCAATAGAAAAAGAGGAAATGGCCTGAAGTTGAACCAGGGGACGTCCAGGCTGGATATTAGAAAGCATTTCTTTACAGAAAGGGTTGTCAGGCTTTGGAATGGCCTGCCCGGGGAAGTGGTGGAGTCACCAGCACTGGAGGTGTTTAAGAGGCGGGTAGATGTTGTGCTTAGGGACATGGTGTAGTGGTTTCTGATAGGGCTAGGAATAAGGCTGGACTTGATGATCTTGAAGGTCTCTTTCAGACAGAACTGTTCTATGATTCTACATTAGTTGCTTTTACTGTATAAAGGTTCTGAAACTGCTTCATGTGATATTTTTTTCTTTTTATCTTTCAATTATTTTTCCAAGGGGAATTGAGTACTCTAGAAAACTAGTAGAACACTGATTAGTTGCTCTGGAGACTGAAATACTGTGATGATCTTCACAAAAGTGAAAGAGCTTCTGTGCATTCCTTGCTAGCAGGAAGCAACATTGTGACAGCAAGATCAGATGTAGGGATGAGAAGGTAAATCACTGGAAAAGCTGAATGTTTAGCTAAATCCGTGGTAACTAAAAGAGCAGGCTAAATATCAGCAGCTCATTAGCAAGTGGAGTTTGGATATGTGTGATGCGTATAAATACTTCATGTTTCAAAGGCTTTACTTTCTGAATAATGCTTTATTTTGCCAAACAAGTGAGAAAAGGAAAATGAATTCATGCAGGTAGTTCTAGTGGTTTAATGCACTGTATTAGTCTAGCTATCTTTACTGTCTATTGACAATTATTAACCTCATTAGCATGGCTTTGCTGCTAACAATCTTTATCAATATATAAATTTTATTCTTCACTTTGAGTATGGATTTTCTATTAAGATGTCTTCTTTCATTCTTTTCTTGCTGTGAATGTAAAGAAAATAGAAAAACCAAGAAATGCAGAAAACATTTCAGGATTGTTGACAGCCATTTTAAAGTTTAAGATACTTTATATTTGAGGGCCAAATCTAATGTAGATTTCTTTCTAGTCTAGCTTACCCTTTTTCGTAAAGTAGTTATTTCTGTTTACTGGCTTTCACTAAAATCACTGTTATCCTCTGGAGTCAATAATTACTTAAGACTAGCAGAATTTGCCTTTGCCTAGAACTAAGATTCCCCCTGTCATTTGTTTATTTTTCAGAACTCTAGAAACATTACAGTTATTGATTTTCTTTGAATATAAGCACTGAGATTTTAAAATCTATTGTGAAATATCTTATGCTTTAATAGTGCCTTCATATAATATGGGTGATGTTATTTTCATTCCATTTCCCTCTCCCTTACCTTGGGCCGCAGACATTCTTTAATGCAGGCAAGAGCCCTTTCTTGCCCCCCAGCTCATGTCTTGATACATCTTCCAGAATAAGTGGTATGCAGAACTGAGGCTAGTTAAAGAATATTTCAAATTTGTAACTACATGGGTATGTACATTATAGTTAGTCAGTATCCATAACATACCATGCTTTAAAGCAAACAAAAAAATCTCTGTCTTTTTAGGTTCTGCTAATTTTAGCTGTATACAGGGTATATACATTGTCTACAACTCACCAATCACCCCATGGTAGGTGTAAGATAAAGCCAATGTAAACATCAAGGGTGATTGTCTTCTCTTATGTTGGTAACAATTAGCTACTACTCCCTAATAGACTTTCCATTTTCTGACATTAATTTCTTTGTTGTTTGTAAACCCTTTTTGCAGTCATCACTGAAACAACATGACTGTTTCATGTAGGAGCTTCTTCTGCCCTCGCAGAGCTCCATGACTTACCAGCCATGCCTAATGTTCAAAAAGCCCATAAAAATTATCTTTAAAGAGCAAAATCTAAGGGGTTACATAGTGATATAGGCGATTGCCCTTTCCATGGTAAATAATGCATTGGATTATTTGTTTAGGCTTATTCAGTTTAGTCACATTACTGTTTATTTTAAAATTTATCCAGAGCACAGAACAGAGTAGAATTTAAAGACACTTTTCCCTTCAAAGTCTTGCTATGTTGATGATGTTGTTTGACCTTCTTGATGTCTAAAATTGGCTTTAATTCAGATAAATTAAATCATCTTTAATTCAGGTAAATTCAACTTCTCAAAAATAGTGATATTTCTTGATCTATTGCTTGAGTAAATGCTTGGAACACATATATCATCTTTCAGTCTTAGAAGAAAGTGATTTGCTGAACACAGATAGGTTGAGCTCATCCAAGCAAGAAAGTCAAATAAGGTTCACCAGAAGGATGAACAGCACTTCCTGCAGATGTCAAATTTGTGATTTAGGAATTAACACTCATAGATTTCCTGGAGCATTTTCAGGCAGTGCATCAAATTCCTAGTAGATTGTCAGGAGAATGCAGGGTAGCAGCAGACATGTCATTCAATATGTATTCAACCATGGAATGTCTGCCCTTAGAGTTGTTATGCTTTGTGGTACAGCTGGTTGCCTTTGAGAGAAAACATGGATAAATGTAGTCCATAAACTTCATATGTGAGTTTTCAATATGCCTGGTTTGGTTTCCTCATCAATACTTCTATGGTTCCTAAAACTATTGATAGGATCCTACCTTTATGGGTAGTCATCTATAACATTGTTTTGATGATTCAGCCAAGTCATCTGATTTTGCACAGGTTTGCAGATATCAGTCTGCATAAAATACTACCCAGAAACTTTAAAAAAAGACAGATGAGAATATGAGAAAGCAGTCCATTAATAAATGAAATCAATGAGAACTGTGGAATTATTGATTTGCTTAGCAAAATAGTCTCTAAGGTAAACAAAGTGAAGAAGAGGGAAAAATAATATCTAAGCACAGGAACACTAATGTAAAAATAAATACAGATGGCAGGATGACTCATAATTGCTGAGCAGACCTCCATGTTGGTCAAAGCAACAATTATTCCACACATAAAATTGAATTGGAATAAATAGAATTATTAATAGTACCAGTAATAGAGCCTTGTATATACACAGTCATAAACAAGTGACCTTTTGAAATAATGGTATAGAGGAGATAATCTTAAATCATTATATGCATGTTGATTTAAGTCTTTCACAGAATGGTTTTGGGAAGTTTTCACACACACACACCCCCATTCAAATCTAAGTTATCCATGAGCACTGGGAATTGCTTTGCAGACAAATTGTTATTACTCTTTGTTTACGAGGAAGAGTTAAAATTAGTATCTCTGAGAACATGAACCAAAAACAGAGGCAATTTATTTTAACATAAAGAATTAAATGAAATGATAGCAACTAAGGATCATGTTGCACCTTTTACTCCTGCAGTCTGAGGAAGAAAAGGTGAATCTTGTGAAAGCTTATGAATTATATTTTAGTAAGACCTATGAAAAATTTTAGAATTAGAACTTTTACCTTGTGTATTTTATATATACTTTATCTGATCTATGTATACACACATACACACACTTAACTGTGGGGAAAACTATGTAAGCATCATAAGGAAGCTTCTGACCACACTGAAGGAAATTAGGAGACCCTTACTGACTTCAAAAATTGATTTTAAATGAGGAACTTCAATTCACAGGCTACAATAATTTACTGTGCTATGGGTGTCTTTAATGAGAGATATCCAGATAAACACCATTTGCATAAATTAGACATACAGTGGCAATCAGATTTAGTTTTGTTTCAAAATAGCCTATGATTAACAGGTCCATTTGTCTTATATCAAGTAATGTAGAACGAAGAAACTTCTTTTAAACAAAATAATGGGCTTCTGAGCTTGTCTTTAAATCTGGTAAGGTATGAAAAAACCACCCTGTTTTCAATATGTATACTGCTGCTATCCAAGCGGCTACCAAATCTGTCTTCTTCAAAGCAGCAAGTTGGAAAAGGACCTGGGGGTATTGATCAATAGTCGACTAAATATGAGTCAGCAGTGCATGCAGGTGGCTAAGAAAGCCAATGGCATCCTGGCTTGTATTAGAAACACTGGCCAGCAGGATTAGGGAGGTGATCGTTCCCTTGTACTCGGAACTGGTGAGGCCACACCTTGAATATTGTGTTCAGTTCTGGACCCCTCACTATAAGAAGGACATGGAAGTGCTGGATTGTGTCCAGAAAAGGGCAACGAGGCTCATGAAGGGCCCAGAGCACAAGTACTGTGAGGAGCAGTTGAGGGAGCTGGGGTTGTTTAGTCTGGAGGAGGCTGACGGGAGACCTTATCACTCTCTACAACTACCTGAAAGGAGGTTGGAGTGAGGAGAGGGACAGCATTTTCTACCTGGTGATGTGTGATAGGACCAGAGGGAATGGATGCAAGCTGTGCCAGGGAAGCTTTAGGGAGGATGTTAGGAAACATTTCTTCACTGAAAGGGATACTAAACATTGGAATGGTCTACCCAGAGCAGTGGTTGCCATCCTTAGAGGCATTTAAATGGCATGTGGACCTGGTACTCAGGGACACGGTTTAGTGGTGAGCTTGCAGCGTTGGGTCGAAGGTTGGACTAGATCTTGAAGGTCTCTTCCAACCAAAGACATTCTGTGATTCTTCTAAGTAATCTAAGCAGATAAATTATCAAGCAACATGTTTTGATACTAAACACAGCATTCATTTCAGTGTACAAATTTAATGGGGAATAGAAGTTAATGCGTTTTATTGTTTGAGCTTTAATACAGACATTTCTTCTCTTTTTATTTCAACATTCTACTTTCTGCTTTTTTTCTTTCACTATTTTGCCTTTTTTCTTAAACTTCCTATTTTTGGGATGATAGTTCCTAAGAGATGGGAATTTCTGTGAATCTTGCAAACTGTTTAAACAAAATCTTATTAAAATTCATTCATTTTGTAAAAATGAGTGTTGTATACAAAAGCCTGAGAAAAAAAAAATACTAAATATAATTTGGAGAAATATTTTTAAATGCATACACAAAAGAATTGTTGATGGCATGTTACTAAGAACTTAAGTGCATTCTGTTGCTTAACCCTTTAAACTCTTTCAGATTCCAGAACAGAGATTCTTGAAGTCATTGCTGAACCAGTACCTAATCTTGTGTAGTTCGAAGAGCTTCAGGTGGTAAGTGCATCTCAAATACAGAGTACAGATCAATGCACTGAAATGCAGTTTCCATTCAATCTATCAAAATGGGGCTCTTAAAGGTATTGTGATTAGTGCACTTTTCAGAGACATAGGTTTAAGTTTCATCTTTGCCTGAAAATCTTTTTTTGTTGGATTTTAAAATATTACTTTTTTTTTTCTCCTGATTCTCCTTCCCATCTCATGGGGGGCTGGGGGGAAGGGGGAAGGTGAGCAAGTGGCTGTGCAGCACTCAGTTGCTGACTGAGGCTAAACTACGACAGTCCTTTTTGGCACCCAACACAGAGCCCAGTGGGTTAAGATAACAGATATGACCAAAGTGTGTTAAACCAATATTGTTATACATGCTTTTTATATTAGTTAAATAGTGCATGGTCACAGTGTTGGTCCAATTGGTTGCGTGGTGGTGTTATGTAAAACCTTATGTACTCTGCGTTCCCTGTGGTGTTGTTGATCATTTCTGGGATGTGGGGCAGGATGCTCATGTTTTATTGGGTAATGTTGACTTACGATATGATTATGCAACTGGTTGTGATGTTAAGCTGGTATGTGTATGCAGCATTGTAATTTTTTAGTAACCTCACCCAGTCTGTGGGCATGACAAAGGAGGAGACTTTCTCAGTTATTCTGAATTTTGAATATCCTTGGGATGTCCAAGACAGCATGGTCTTGTTGCTGTGTCTACTGAATGTGTTGCAGGTATTGTTTAGGGTCATAACATTTTTTTTCAACAATGCCATTCAGAGATCTGCCCCGAAGCTGAGTAGTTATGAGTGGCAGGGAGTGTGGAAGAGTATGACCAAGTGCCTAGGGCAGTGGTCATCTCCAGTGTTTTGGAATTTTAGCACTGAACAAGTGCAGAATCCTGATAATCTAGCAAAATATTCAGAAAAAGTATGTTGTCAGCCTGGCAATTCTTGAGAGACACAAACCACTGCTATGTGCTGGGGCCTTGCAGTGACTTGTGTCAGCTGCAGTGCATGTTGTTCTATTTTCAGGTCTGGAGACCTGCTCTTCCCCTTGAGGGTACCTCTAAATCATTTCCACAATACATGAGTGATTCTGATGAGGATTAGAGGGGCTCTGCCTCCAGCCAGGTGGGGGAAGGGACAGTCAGGTTTACTGGACTGTGTGGATGCGAGGGCCTGGCACATCAGACCCACAGGAGTATAAGGTTTTAGGAGAGACTGGCATGCAGTGCACCCTGATGCCCTCAAGCTATAGAAGAATCAAACCCATCTGTTTTTCTGGGATGACGGGGGATTCCAGCAGCTGACTGTACTGGAAACTGAAGTGAGTCTAACTGGGAATGAGTGACATAAATATCCCATTGTGACTGTCTCAAAGGCCCTGTGCATCCTTGGCATATGCCACCTTTAGAGAGGGTATTTCAACAGAGAGGACATGTTTCTTAGAACCATCAAATATTTTTTTTGTAATAGTAACTATCAGATGGAATGCGCAGAGGAGTTTGGGGAAAATATTGCCATTGTTCTATTAAAACAGTTTTCTATGGCATGTTCTCTACAGATGTAATTTTGTCAGGTATCTAAATATCCAAAAAATTTAAATGGAAGAGTAAATATTAATTTTCTGACTTTTGATTTCTATTGAATCCAAATTCAAGGAGCCAAGTAATTTTTGAAAGGGAAATTATTTGGAGTATTGGCTTAATCTAAAGTCGTAGCTATTGGACAAAATTCAATATACCCTAGTATCATGCATAATTAGTAAATTAGATGTAACTCATGTCAACCTAAAAATGTGGAAACCCTCCATAATTATTTTTTCTCCATCCACAATTAAGACTAAGTGTTAACCTGAATTTATCATTTATAAATCCCTTGATTTGTGCAATTTTTCTTATGTCTTCATTTATAAACATAGTTTTTGTATCTTTGAATTTAGCTGAACATAACAGTCAAAAGAAGTTCTTTTCAGACTGCAACAAACAATAGGTTTTATGAATAAGAATTTGCTTTAAAAGATTGATGAGCTGACTAAAAAAAAATCCAATAACCTTCAAGACCTTTATTATTGTATTGTTGAATTACAATGAATTGTTCTTGGAGCCTAAGAGTTGTAGATTACAGACTGAATATTGAAAAAAAGTATAGAAGTTGATTATATTATTAATAAATTCAAGCTCTGACTTGAGGGATATTGTTTTGCAATACAAAACATTTCTTATGGCTAGACTGTTCAAGACCTCTTTAATTGAATATAGATAAAAAATGGATAGTTCATGTATTATATTTCCCTGCTGTTTGCTTGAACTACAGCTGAACCTAAAGCTCTAGTAGGGTTTTAAGGGAATAAATAGTTGGTGAAAGTACAGTCCACAATTTTTTTACGAAACAGCTCAGTGTTCATCTTTGCTTTATGAAAGGAAAAAAAGCAAAACACTTTAGATTTTTATGACTACAGCAGAAAAAAAGAAGGGCTTTGGGTAAAATAGGTGTCTTTTTACCCACAAAAGAAATTGCATCCAGAGTTATACAAATATTTCTCTCCTATGGGCTTAAAATTCAGAACTTTAAACTACATTTAGACATTAAGATGTTACTTCTCTGAAGCAAGTGGTGTTCCCTTTGGCATTAGAAAGACTTTGAGGTGCTCATCTCCTCTTTGAATAAGATCAGCTATAGATGGAGAGTCACTTGATACCAGTAACAGCAGAGTCACAAAGTCTTGATATCAAAATCCTTTGGAAGGAGAAGTAAACATGCCACATGGCACAAAAGGGAGGAAAAAAAATACTTAGTGAAGTTTCACAGGTGTTTAAGGAGACCCAGACCATCTCTAAACCCTCAATATGTTCAAAATTCCCTAGAGTTCAGAATGAAAAGGACAATACAATATTTTCTCTCCTGTATGAAAACTGAATGAGAACAATTCAAAACAGTTTTTATAACATTGCAAAATGGTATCCTTATGTTTGTAGCTCATTATATGAGACATACAGTCTCATTTAGTACGTCTGCTTTTAATAGAAGCATTGTATTATTTATTTATTTTAACAAGGAAAAGATCTAAAAGCTCTCTTTTGAAAAGCAAATCAATTTTATTCTTTAAGCTAAAGAAATATTATGCCAGCCTGAAAGAGTTGATCTCAAATTATTGTTGTGCAACTAAATTAATATGGAACTTGTGTAGGTAACTGACTCACAAGCAGATTGCCTGTAGGAAATACCTGTAGTGTTATATGAAGAAATCTATTAAACAAAGAAATGACAAAATCCAGTATCTAAAGATGTGTAGAATGACTGCAAAAATGTGATGCTGCTAATGATGAGAATATCAATGCTTATTTAGTGTATAGATTAGCAAATAAAATTGAATATAGGATGCATGATAGAGGAGAAAAAGCAATAGAAGAATGCGTGATACAACATATAAGTAACTTATTGAGTAGAATTGTGGTTGATATCTTTGGAACTGGGCAGCTGGATGCCACAGCTGGTTTTGTCAGCAGCTGCTGAGAGCCATGCTGCCAAGCTCTCACACTACCCTGATAGCCAAGTGAGCAGAATGCTTCCAGGGTCAGGTCCAGCTTCTCCACGGGCAGCGATGAGTGAGCATGGTACCTGCTGGAGGTGTAAGAGGGAGCAGACTATGAGTCAGGAAGGTGTAGCTCATCACTGAGCAGCTGAAAATTTGAGTATTGGTGGGGGCTTGGCAGGATTAAAGCATGGAGCGGAGTAGATAGCAAGAGAGGACAACTGTGGTAAGAGGAAGTAGTGCCATTGATTTGATTAGGGGGAGTGCAAAGAAAGGAGCGAGTCTGTGGCTTCTTAATTGTAAAATATTCTTACATATTTAAATCAGGTGATGCTGCAAAACTCCTTGTTGAATTTGCCTAACTCTTCTGTAATAATAATACCTTTCCACTTCAGGAATTTTTTTGCACTAGCAATAGTGATTTCTCTGCTCTCTAGGTTACTATCATGCAGTGAAACTCTGTACCTTAGTAGTGTCTATAACTCTAAAGCTAGACTCTCATTGTCATACATCAGTGATATTAAAATATGCTAAAGCATATTCATGGTAAGAGAATTGATGTTCGGATATAAAAGCTTTATCATCCTATCACTGATTTAAATTAGCTTGAAACTGTGCTTGAAAGTCCATTATTCTTCAGCTGCCTAGTCTCAGACTACGACAGAGACCTATCTACATCATCAGTACCTCAGTTGATCGTGTTCAATGGCAATTTTGAACAAAAAAAATAATCAAGCTTTCAGTGGCTGTGACTGAACTAACTTCTCATGAGTAGTCCCTTGCAAATGAGGCTCTATTAGAGCAACTGCTTGCAGAAATCGTAGAATCATAGAATGATAGGGGGTTGGAAAGGACCTCTGGAGATTGAATCCAAACTCCCTGCCAGAGCAGGATCACCCAGGGCAGGCCACACAGGAACAGATCCAGGTGGGTCTTGAAAGTCTCTAGAGAAAACGACTCTACAACCTCTCTGGGCAGCCTGTTCCAGGGCTCTGTCACTATGCACTATCTACACAACCAGTTTTCTGCCTTGTGAAATAAAAACACAATTTTAAATTCATCTGCTTGCAACTCCCCTGAGTGATAACTTCTCATTAAAGGTAGAAATAATGAAAGTTTGTTTTCTTTCAACTTAAAATGCAAAACCCACTCATATTACCTCAGAAGGTACTTGATAGGCTCTCTCCCCCTCAATTTTCCCAGGTGAAATAACTTTTCAAAGTATGTTAATGTTACTACTTCTCTCTAAATCACATTTGTACCATTATTCTAATTTATGTTTCTGCAGTATTTTATTTTAGGGAACATATAGCACATTGGATTTGTTGATCTCATGAACACATATCCACATTAATGTCAATGAGACTTCTTTTCCTGAATGATTGTCAAGGTTCGGCTCCATATCTTTGTTAAACAGAAGATATTAGAACAAAGAAATCTGAGTTGACACTGTTTTGTACTGTTTGCACTCTCATACAAAATATGACTGGTGAAGATGTTGAACACAGTACCTCTTAGTGAGGTCTTCATCTGGCTAAAAGAGATTATTACATTTGAGGAGTTAATCCAATCTTCATCAGCCTAATTAGGATAACATTTTTATCTTTCCTGTAAAGTATTGCACCACTTTAATGCACCTCGGGTGTAACAACAGAATTTGCCATTACTATTTCGAAAACACCATCTGCAGCAGTTTTGTTGTGAATGTTGGCAGCATACTGACACTGTATTACTAAAATGAATGAGATTTTAGACACAGAGAAGGCCCAGGTATCTGTTCCAGCTAATATGTGCATGTAGATATATGTAAATTTGCTCTTGGGCAAAATTACTTTTTTCTTTGGGGAATATGACTGCTACTATTAATAGCAATGTTGTAGTTTGCACCAGTTTTTTAATACCTATTTAAGCTCTTCTGAGCTTGTCAGAAATTAATGGAAGAGATCTTGCTGAGCAATGATTCTTGGCATGGTAGAGGAAACCAGCTATGTTCCATTCCTGACTCTTGTGTTGTCAGTGGTAAAAACTGAACATGGTTATATTTTTATTGCACTAAGCTGCTGGTGTTTGATCCCCTGGAAAGTTGAAATAAAACCAAACCTTTGGAGATAAAGGAGTCTCCATTAAAAATTTGTTCATGAATGTCATTTGGGCAAGCAAGGTAACCTCTTAAATTTAAATTTTTTTGTAATTTGATCCCTTACATTACCTGTACAATGTTTTTAATTTTGATAACCAATAAAATGCAGAATTAAATGAATATACACATCCTCTTGTCACTTTGCTAATGTACCTAATTATGTTAAGACCAAACCATAGCTTCATTGAAAATTTTGATAGAAGTTTGCAGGTCTGCAGGTCCTTCAGAAGTTTTCTGCATGTTACTGCACCTTACAAGATTACCTTTTAGAGAAATTAAATGTTTCTTTTCTTCTTGATGAATAAAGGCAAAGGGATTCCTCAGAGAAGGGGCATTTCCCTGCATTCTTGAAAACCAGTCTAAATGTATTTAAGACCCCTACTATTATTAACTTTTTTTTGGGCACTTAGCTATATAACCAAATAGTACAATTTATGACCAGTATTAGCTTTGTCACAGTAGTCTCCTTTGCCGAAAAGTTGCTTTCACAGTTTATAGGTGTCTCTGACAGTCCTCTGGTCTTTTAGAGCAGAGAAAGGCTCTAAGACAAAGCTTCTGCATATAATAACAGAGTTGGAGAAGCAGTTTAAAAATCCATGGCAAAAAGTTTATTCAGGTTATAGAATCATTTAGGTTGGAAAAGACCTTTAAGATCAATCAAGTCTAGCTGCCAACTCCTCCACTAAACCATGTCCTTAAGAACCACATCTCCATGTGCATTAAATCACTCCAGGACTGATCGCTCAAACACTTGTCTGGGCAGCCTATGCTAATACTTAACCCTTTCAATGAAGTTTTTCTGAATATCCAACCTAAACCTCCCTTGGCACAACTTGTGGCCATTTCTTCTTGTCCTATTACTTCTTACTTGGGAGAAGAGACTGACCCCCCCACTTCCCTACCACCTTCTTTCAGGTAGTTGTAGAGAGCAATAAGGTCTCCTCTGAGCCTCCTTTTCTCCAGACTAAACAACCCCAGTTCCCTTGGTGTGCAGGCTTTGAGCCAGTTGTTGTTCATCCACTCCCCAGACTGGAAACAATTTTTTTCTCTCATACTGCTGCTCTGACATGAATGCAGCATTTCTTCTTTTTCTCTACAATTCTATCTTGGTGTGGAATGGAGTTTCTAATAGGCTGAATATAATGTACATCACAGGATTTTTTGGTGTTCCAATTAAGTCCTCAATTTCCTAGCACCGTTCATTTCCCACTGCTACACTGTCTGGTAGCCCTGCTAAGTGTGATTCCTTCTTCATACTGTATCAGTAAGTTAATAAGTACAGAGCTTATGTCTCAGAATAATGTCAAAACATTTCATGTCTGTTAAGTTCCAGTTGCTATGACAATCAGTGTTGCAATCATCTCTATATTTTCAATGAGCACAAAATTCAGCTCCTTGCAGTTTGTTTCAGCTCCCTATCTAGATGTAGTACTAAAAGGCGGACACAAAGATGAGGTCTGCACCAACTTTTAACTGATTAAATGTACTGCTTTTTAAAAGATGTCTGTGCTAGACCACTTTTTCCTTGTGCATTGTAGATTTTAACGGGTTTCCTTTTATATCAACATAACTTAGGGACTATATAAAAAGAATTTCTTAAAAATTATACCTACCAGAATTATAACAATTCCTCGTTCAGTCCCTGTAATTGTCTCTATTCTTAAATGTTTGACTGTGTTCAGCTCATCAATGTTAGGCAAGTTGATAAGAAAGTTAGAAGTTAGTGTGTTTTAGAACAGTGTATTTGTGACTCTATACAATTACATTTGGAATAAATATAATTTATCTTTTAACTTCTTGTATTGGATGTAGGTGGCAAGGTTTTGGCAACAGTGGGAGCTGCAGAGCTGGGCTCAGAGTAGAAGCCGGGGCTTTTTTCATGACAGACACAGGCGGTTCCAGCAGGCCTCAAACTGGACTCTGACTGTGCTGCCATCCAGCGAGATCTGGAGAGCTGGGCAAAGGCAAACCTAATGAATTTCAACAAGGATAAGTGTAGAGTCCTACACTTTGGAGGGAACAACACCACGTACTGGTACAGGTTAGGGGCAGATGCCATGGAAAGCAGTCCCATGGAGAGGAACCTTGGTGTCCTGGTGGACAGTAAGTTATCCATGGAACAGCAATGTGCCCTTGTGGCCAGGAGGGCCAATGGTATCCTGGGTGTATAAAGAAGAGTGTCCAGAAGGTTGAGGGAGGTGGTTCTCCCCCTCTACTCTACACTGGTGAGATCCCATCTAGAGTATTGTGTTCAGTTCTGGTCTCCCCAGTTCAAGAGAGAGTCCAACAGAGCTTTGAGGATGATTAAAGGACTGGACCATCTCCCTTATGAGAAAAGGCTGAGGGCCTTGGGGCTGTTTAGCCTGGAAAAGAGAAGACTGAGATGGGATCTTATTAATGTTTACAAATATCCCAAGGGTGGGTGTCAAGTAGAAGGGGCCAGTCTCTTTTCAGTCGTGCCCTGGGATAGGATAAGAAGTAATGGAAGAAAGGTGAAACACAGGAAGTTTCACCTCAACATGAGGAAAAACTTCTTCACTGTGAGAGTGACAGAGCACTGGAATAGGCTGCCCAGAGAGGTTGTGGAGTCATCTTCCCTAGAGACTTTCAAGACCTGCCTGGATCTGTTCCTGTGTGGCCTGCTCTGGCAGGGGACTTTGGACTCGATGAGGTCCCTTCCAACCCCTACCATTCTATGACTCACTGCAGGACACAGCTGAGCCTGTTGGAGGAGTTTGTGGTGTCTCTGAGAACACATTTAACAAATTGCACAAAACACTGCACAGCACTGAAGGGGAGGGAAATGTGAGAAACAATCCTGAAAACACTATGGTTAGAGGAGGTGCTCCAGGTGCTGAAGCAGAGATTCCCAGGGAAAATACGACAGTGGACCAGATATCCATAGTACAACCCATGGAGCAGGTATATATGCCCCAAATTAAACTGCAGCCTGGCAGATCCCACATCAGAGTAGAGAAGGACTCTATCCTAAAGGGCTGCAGCCCATGGGGAGGATGCGCACTGGAGTAGAAAAAAAATCTGTGGAGGAAGAAGTGGTTGAGAGGAACTGTTACAGACTGACTGCAGCTCACCAGTTTCCTCTGTGCTGCTCAAGGGGAAGGGAGAACAAGTTTTAACTTGTCTTTATTTCTCACCATCCAATTCTATTTTTAACTCATAAAAAAATTAATCTTCCCCAAGTCAAGTCTTTTTTGCCCATGATTGTATTTTGTAACTGATGTCCCTGTCTTTATCTTGCCCCATGAGCTTTTCCATCTTATTTCACCACAACTCCTATTGAGGGAGGGCGTGGGAGTGGCTGCGTGCATGTCTGCCAACCAGCCAAGGTCAACCTACCACAGTCAGAAAATGTGTTAAACAGACAATTCTTAAAAGCCACGTATTTAAAATCAAAATGTCAACACTTCCTAAAGAAATAACATCTTAAAATGTTACTTTTGTTCTTTAAATGTGTAGAAAGGCAAAATATTTCTCTGCTTTGTCATTCCAGGGTTTACAGAGAAATGCACAGCAAAAGTAATGCTGTTGGGTCCAGTCTTACAGATCAAAGAATCCTTTTGTCTGAGCAGTACAAATGCCATTCATTCTCTTTTCTAAAGCTTCCTCAGTGCTTCCCACCGCTGCTGGCAGCAGTTGGTGTGGATATGGCAGGTGAGAGGGAGTTGCAGGACATGCTTACCCAGCTGAGCAGCTTCCCGTGGGCTGTAGTGTGTGCTCACTGTGACCTGAGTTCTACTATAACCCAGTCTTTCCTGGGCAACTAAAACAACCATCCACACCCTTAGATCTTCTTCAGTAAATCCGTATTCATATGACTTTTATAGACAGGGCCAGAGGTGATCTTAAATCTCTTCCTATCTAAGATAAAAGATCTGGGAAATCTTTACCTAAAATCCTCTTAAGGAGTAGTCCATTGAAATAATCTGGTTTAGGGGTTGCTGAGAATGTCATTAAAATAATGCCTAACAGAAGGGTGACAGAACTGTCTTTTCCTTATCAACAGCAATCTTTGTTCAGTCCTCTGGCTTTGTTTGGTGCAGATGTCTAGTCTTTGTCCTAAAGCAGCAAGCACCTGGAATATCTAGACAACAACATTGCAGCTAAAGGTGAACAGATGCAACCTAAGAAGACAGTGGTAACATGCTTCCTGGAAAGAACATCACTGCTGCAATCACTCCACACATGCCTTTGAAGGCAGCTTATATTTATGGCAAATTTCTGTGAAGCTTAGCAGAGAACACAAATCTCTCCTGAGACTTTTAATGCTCTATAAATTTTTATAATAAAGAATTACACACATGGAAATTTCGAAAGAATATAATTCTCTATGTAGGGAAATGGCATTTCAGTAAATTTATGCTGTTTCACCCTTGTTAAATTCTGTGAACTTTTCCATAAAGTTATATGGTTTACAAAAAGGAGCTCTGTATTGAGATAATAAATGGAAGAATAACCTTAGAGTTTCTTCAGCTACTAGCCATATATACATATATAAAATCCATGTTTTTGTCTGATATTATAAGAACACCAGCAGATCTAATAGTCTTGATAGTTTGTAACTCTTACAAGAAATAATAACTTTCAGTTGTGCAGAGAAAATCAGTACCTGCGTACCGTATCAGCAGCATTGTTATGGCTCACTAAGCAGTTTGAAAAAGCTTCAGCTTTCCCATTTCGTCATGTTGCTTCCACCAATTGATCAACACAACTTTCATCTTCTCTGAATTGGATTTTTTTTAATCTATATTCTGTCAAGAGTTGCAGTGATGGGAAAAATTGCTGAATGCATCTTGTTTGTGTTTGTTCTAGAAGATAGCTCACTAGGAATGATTATAAAGTCAAAAGGGTAAAGAAGAGGTCTACACAGTCTACAGAATAAAACAGCTTTTTATCTCTGTCAGTTACAGTGGAAATTATTAAGGAACTAAGAAAAAATAGTTTTTGTTTTCAAAGGTTTCAAATTTTATTTAACGGGCCTAAAGTATTATACAACAATGCAGCATCTACATATTCTTGATTTGCCATCCTGAAGCAGACACCAAACAAAAATTTAAAATCTTTCTTGAGTTACTTTGTGTCCTTTCAAGACAAATTCTTATGAAGCTTGTGAAAGAAATCTGACATTTTTTCTTTTCCTTGTTAATGGTGATATACATGATACATGCTGCATATGTTATTTGTTCAAATTCAACTGTTTTGCCTTACTATTCTCCAATTAGGGAGGAAAATAGCGAGAGAGTTTAAAAACAGTACTGTTTCCTGTGAATATTTTATTTCTGGAGATTTTTGCTTTCTTTGACAAAACATGTTGTTGTTTTCCTTGATTAAGAGTTTTATTATTTTGCTGACTTTTAAAAGTTATTTTGTACTTATGCTTTCATAGTACAAATGGGAGCATTCACTTGACTGCTTCTGCATTTACTATATAGTCTACAAGTGCCCTTAAATGGGGGGAGGTGGACTCAGTGACTTTGAAGGGTCACTTCAGTCCTACATTTTTATTTTTATTCCTTCCAGTTCTGTAGGGAAAAAAAAAATAAAATCAACAACCCTCAAAGCACAGAGCTAATGTAACTATACACATATTTTTGGTGAAGGTGGTAACCGGCACCATCAGGTCAAGGAAGGAATCAGAAATGCCAACAGACTAATCTGAGAAGCCATCAGAGAAGAGACAGGACTGGGAAAGTCCCTGCACATTGACAGAGGGAGGGCTGAAATGGCAGAAGCACAGCACCAGCAGGACATTAGGAAGTCAGGGAGAGGGTTAGAATCAGCAACATGAGTTGAAAGGGTGTCTGTTGCATTTACCAGTCTCTGTCCATATTGTAGTGTTGACCCACACCTGTAACCCCTCATACATGCAGGGTACTTGAAAGCAGCTTACTTAATTGCCCTTAACATGGTACCTGGATGCAGAGATCCCTCATATAAATACAGGATGACTATGTTATGCTAAGAAATACAGCTGAAAAATAACCTTCTGAGTTAAAATGCTTTATTGTTTCATCAGCATTCAGTACCATAGTGACAGCTCAGAATAGATGAGAACCAAACAGAGGAACAAAGAGGTTTAGAAGTGTAGATAAAAGGAGAACGATGGCACTTAATGTGCCCAGGGAAAGGTAGAGGGCAGTGGCAGAGCCTGAGGCTCTGTACTCATGGGATCCTCCTTCCAGTGCCATATGTGTTCCATATGAGCATATAATGTGGAGATCAATTTTTTATAGATAGTGGATGAACACAGAGGTCTTCTTCTGTCTCTGATATCTGAACGGCTATAATCATGCTATAACAGGTATAACAGAGCTTTCTTGAAAATGTATGTATCTTGCCTGTTTAAGGTATCTTTGGAAATGGGATGTTATAATATAACTGGTACTCAGTTACTTTTTTGGATATGACTGAGTAACTGGCCAAGAAATTACAGTGTAACATTTGTATTTAAAAATGATGACTATCCCTCACAAATCTGACCAGTGGAAGTTTGGGACCTTCCTTACTTGAACTTTTGGCAGAAGCTTGAAAAGAAAAAGGAAATACTGTATAAATGAATGATGAATTCTGGAAAAGGTTTTGTGTGTCATATTTTATGGGAAGGGAAAGCTCACATTTACAGAACTTTTAAAAAGATTTTAACTCAATTTGATAGTTACATAATTTGGGTCTTTATACAAGTAGAAGATGAGGAAAACCACTTGTCTTTCATAGGGCAAAAGCTTCTGTATTAGACTTTATAACGTGTTTGGAAGCCTGATCAGAGGTTTAGCTTGGAGATTGGTTTTCTACATCTTTGAACTGTTCTTCTGCAATATATATGTCTTACCTTATCATATTTAATAGGCAAGCAGGTTGTCAGCAAACATGATAGTGACGTCCAGAGACACCAAGGCTCTCAAGGCTTCTGATGGGTCAATGACCAGCACCAGTGCATCCATGTAACAGTCTGAATAACTATTTTTTCTGTGGATTAGGCTTAGGAACATTATCAAACAGGTGTGTTCAGGTCTAAAAGGAGAGGAAATATGTCCAGAAACAACAATAAGCTGCAGGAATGTAAGCCTATGACACTGGCAGCTTGCTCATGTCCAGCTTTTCATCCACCAGTACCCCCAAATCCTTGTCTGCAGGGCTGCTCTCTGGATGTCCCTACTCATGGCAGAGGAATTGGATTCGATGATCTTTGAAGGTCCCTTCCCATCACCCTGTGATTCTATGATTCTATGTCTGTATTCTCTATAGAACAAGTGCCATTCTGTATATGAGTAGAGCACCATATTGATCACCGTATACGCTTCAGGAACCATGATGACTACTTGTCTTGGTTTGATTTCCTTTTAGTTTTAACTGTTATTTTCTAGGAGTTAATCAAAGGTGACACTAAAAATTTTAATTTCTTTGACAGCAAAAACTTCCATAGTAGCTAATTTAGATGGACACAAAATTTTAGAAAACAAATAAACAAAGTTAATTTGTTTTAATGATCTATTTAAGTTCCTGTAAGTTTAACTTTTAAGTGAAAAATCATAAGTAATACAACACAGTATCTAGCTAAAATGAGTAATAAGATAGAAGAGGTGGACTTTAAGAGGGAAAAAAGTGTCCCCAAAAATAAAATGCAACCATCACTTTAAATCTACCTAGAGGCTGTAATACACTAATAGAAAAAGAAGAGCTTGAGAAGAGAAAATCAGCCATCAGCTCTCAGACTCTTATTTGTTATTATGTTTATCTCTTTTCAAGAAGGCGGAAGATTGTTCTAAACTTTTTTTTTTCCTTGTAAAATCTCAGGTATTGATTTTTATCTCTCGAGTCTTTAAGGACTTAATGATTTATGAGAGTGCCAACATTGAAGCTTTCACAAAGTTAGACCTATATTTTCCTTAGGAGAAAACCTGGTACCTCTGAAAACATTGGCTAGGTTACAAGGATCAAATACTGAAATTTAAGAAATGCCAAATATGTTTCTTTGTTGTAACTTGAATCTTATGCATACTGAGTAATGTTTCAATCCCGTGACTGTACCAGTGTGTAAACTCGCAAATGAGTCAGGCATATCCTGACTTTAACCTAACTCATCTTGGCGCTGTTAGAGGAAAATATTGTGTGCTTATACAGATATATATGTACATACACATGATTTATATTTCCAACATGGTTAAGTCTGAGCTTAGCCCCACATACTGAACAGAATAATTCTCAGCCACATTCACTGAGCCTGAGTGAAAAATGCAGGATCCGGCTTATGTCCATGTGGCTAAATTCCCTTCCTCTCCAAAAGAAAGTGTCTTGCGAATATTGTTTGCTAGGCTGGTCCTTGGACTGGGTTATTTCCAATAACCAGGGACTGCAGTAACAAACAGGGATTGTCTGCATCAGTGCAAGGTGGTACAGACCAAAACTCTTTCATGAAACAGAAAAATCATTAAACAGCATGGATGATCATGCACCACTGTAAAAACCCAAGATGCGATCTTCTTTATTAATATAAGTATAGCTTTTGTGACCAGGAGTAGACAATCCCATCATCCTTGGTATCCTCTCATCTCCACATCACAAAACCTGATGCTACTTGTTGTCCTTTTGGAAGAGTTGAAGTATTTTGGTTGAGCTTCTACTACCGTGTTATATTACACTTTTCCTGAGATATGAGAGAAGAAAAATAATGTCTTTGTATTTCAAATCACAGCTAAATTAGAATAAATTTCATGGGACTAAGAAAAGGCATGGCTTTACCCTGAGATGTTTTTCAGTGTAAAATGGGAAAGGTCTACCAGAGTGAATGATCACTACAACAGTTTATAGCAGAGTAGGAATTAACCAACGACTTGGAACAGACCATGTCCTACAAAAAACCCACTTTTTTTTTAAATGAAACATACTGTAGAAGGTAATCTAGAGTGTGTTATTTCATGACACAGAGACTATGCATTCTTACGTGATTGTGGAACTTATTGTAAGATAATAATGATAAATGAAGTGAGTGATATATTGATAACTATTTTACATATTCACACATATAATTCTAATCCTTCAAATATCAATAATATGACAAAGGCAAAACAAGAGAACTGCTTACCTTTTATATGGTAGGTTTTTAAATGTAACACCATTGTGGGGTTTTTTTCTCCAAGACTCATGCTTAAATGATATTTCAAATTATTGCAAGTTTTGCTTTCTAGTTCCAAAGAATGTGAAAGCTGGAGAATGTGACACAGCCTTTCTCTCAGTTTACTTTACATTTTACCTCACACTGTTCACACCACATGCTATGCCAGTATGTGCAACAAATAATCGTAAACATCAGGGAAAAATGGCTTCATTTCCATAATCTACAATCAGTATGCCTTTGTGAGTACACTCTTCTGACCATTTCTCTGAAGTCTTGTCACATCTTTATCCTGTGGTGGTCATCCTGGTTCCTTGACTTCTATCCAATCCAGCCCAGCCCCTTCTCTCTTTAAAAGCTTCTCACTTGAGTTTGTCTCCTCTCCCCAGCCCTTTGCTCGCATCTCTCCCTTTTCTTCAGCTGCTTCTATCACATTTACTAGTCACATTCTCAATGTCCAGTTCCAACTTTTCCTTTCTTCTATTGTAACCTCTTTTCTATGCAATTACAGCCCTCTTTCTCACTCAAATCTAGCTCCCATGTTTCCACTTTCAGCAGATTTCACGTCTCAATCTTTTTTTTTTCTCCCACACTCTGAATTTTTCCCCTCTGTTTTTCTCCACCAAACTAAGTGATCATGAAAAGAATAGGAAAGACAAGAGGTCCCAGAGCCATACTTTAGCTTCAGAAAGTTTGATGAAGAAATTCCAGCAAAGCTCTGCAGTGTATTTGCTTTTGGTGGGCTTCTGTTGTTTTCTATGTATGATGCATGCCTTGTGCTGCTGTTCAGCAACTAGAAATGGAAAGAAACGCACGCATGCTGCACAAGAAGAGTTGTTACACTCTAGTTAAGTCTTACTCATCAGGTGCACATTGTGATTATTCAGTTACTTATGAAAAGAGCAAATTAAGGTTGTTTTTTTGCAGGCTCAATAAAGAGCATTCACAAGAACAGCAAAACTATGAAAACAAAGGGTTGCAAAAACTTTAGAATCTGATTTCTCCCATAAATATTTTTTTTCACAGAATGGTAGGGGTTGGAAGGGATCTCTGGGGATCACTGAGTCCAAACCCACTGCCAAAGCAAGTTTGACTAGAGAAAGTTGCATGGGAACACATCCAGGCAGGTTTTGAAAGTCTACAGAGAAGGAGATAACCTTTCTGGGCAGCCTGTTCCAGGACTCTGTCACTCTCACAGTAAAAAAGTTTTTCCTTATGCTTAGGTGGAAACTCCTGTGTTCCAGTTTGTGCCCATTGCTCCTTGTCCTACCACTGGACATCGCTGCAAACAGACTGGCCCCATCGTCTTGACACTCACCCTTTAGATATTTATAAGCATTCATAAAATCCCCTCTCAGTCTTCTTCAGGATAAACAGATCCAGGTCTCTCAGCCTTTCCTTATCAGAGAGATATCCCCGTTCCCTCCTCATCTGTGTAGTCCTCCCTTGGACTGTGTCCAGTAGTTCCCTGTCTCTCTTGAACTGCTGAGCCCAAAACTGGACACAGTCCTCCAGATGTATCCTCACCAGGGCATAGTACAGAGAGAGGAGAACCTTCCTCCCCACTCTTCTTAATGCACCCAATTTTCCTTCGTTTACCTAAGTTTATTGTCTGAAATAAAGGAACTTTTGGATGAAATGATATATTAGAAAAATCAATTAAACACATTAACAGAGATGCTGTTACTATAACTAGTATTTCAGTCCTATGCAAACTGACCAAACTCCCCCCACCTTCTTCAGATACTCTCCTGGTGCAGTAAGCAATCCTTCATCTGAGTTCCTTGTAAGTTATTATGGACTTACCTGTAATAAATGTTTCGGTCCAGGTTAGGCTTTTTTGTTGTTGTTCTTTCTTTTTTTTCGTTTTTCCCCTCCTAAAAGAATTACATTTTCCAAGTAATTTCTTAGTCAACACAAATATTAATTGGGGAAAAAAACCCAAACCAAACAACAACAACAACAAAATAAGATGAAGTAGCTGTTCTTTTTCATCTTAACGAGTACTTGTTTTAAATAAATTAGTCACGCTAATCACTTCCTTCCAGTACATTTTTCTACTAATTGTCAATATGATTTCAGGTTGTGGAAAGGGACATGAATAAAATGGGAAAACATTAGAGAAAGAAAATAAAATAAGAAAAAAAGGGAGTGACAGAGCAGCAAAATGATCTGACCTAAAATACTGACAAATGCCATTAAGTTAGAAGCAATGCTTTGAATACTTTCTCCCACTAAGAAATAAAGTATTATTGCAAATGGTAAGGACCAGACTGGTTTTAACTGGAGTCTTCATATTCTTTTTAGGCATGTTAGTATTCAGATAATTCTAAGACTAAATATATATATCTATAAAAATAAATGTATATATATATAAATAAATTATAAGGACATCTTACTGATGACAGCAATTGCTCTCATTTTGAGTGTGATCCAGTACAGTGTGACTCTTAAATTGACACACTGTAGTTTTTCGCAATTTGACTACAAACAGAAGATTATTAGTTTTCTGGTTTAAGAATCTGTTGCATTTGCTTTTATGAAGTATAGGTATATAAACTGCATAATTCATCATCAAAGCTGATCTTTATAATTTCTATTTTTCCATCTTGAATGCCTCTTTAATTTTTCCTCTTTGAATAACAGAGACTTCTAAAAGTAAGGAAAAAAAAAGTTATTACTTACAGTAATAAAATCCCAAAACACCAGTGCTACCAGGGATTTCTAAATATGTTAATATTTTAGTAAAGGTATTTGAAAGCCTATGTAGTTTCAGTTCCTATATGCCTATCACTCTAAGTTAAGTAACTTGCAAAATGCTAATTTTGAACTGAAGGACAAGCAAGCAACAAAATTCACTCTGTTATTCTTAGCAGACTTCTCATCTATCAAATAAAATATAATTTGATATTCCAAGGAGTAGGTCTTCAAAATGGTGTACAGGGAGCTGCAGAAACAAATCTTTTTAATGTAAACGTGACTTCAGCATATAACTTCCCAGGAGGTACCTATGAAAGGTACCCCTCATCATCTTTAAATGTATTTGAGTCAAAAGGAGCTCCCAGAAGGATAAAAGTACTTTTTTTTCTTATGTTAATTAAATTCACGTAGCTCTAGCAATTTGTTTTTAACTACTAATCTTCCAAAACAAGGAGAATCATAGTAAGAATGAAAGAAGGAAGAAGTTATTTTAGTGAGGACAAAGGAAGGATACTGCATAAATCCCTAAAAAGTTGATAACCTCTGTATAACTAGTGTTGAAAATACCTTTTATTATGATATCAGTAGCTGATGCTATTATTTTTGCTCTATACAACGCATTTTTAAAATTTTTAAAAGCTGTATTGTTGTCAGTTTTATATAGAGATTATTTAAATTACAAGCTTTACGTGTTAAGAAAAGGATTAGTCTGGTTTTATTCTGTGTATTTCAGGATGAGGAAAATAATTTTAGGAAAGTATTTCAAAATACACTATTAGGAATGATAAATATTTGGAATCAGTCTTAGGCTAAAGAATATGATGATAAAGGTGGAAATAGTAAAAAAAAAAAAAAAAAAGTAAGAAAATGCAAAATCCATCACATACGTAATTTGTTTAGGATGGTGAGCTGAACTACAGTTGGAAACAGTGACAGAAATATGATGAAATGTCTGCTTACAGTGGTGGAGTGGAAAGCAGTGGATATTATTTATTTTTATTTTAGTGAAGCTTCCAACACAGTCTCCTAAAACATCCTCATGGACAACTTGGTGAAGTATAGAATAGAAAAGCAGACAGTGAAATGGATTGAAAGCTGGATGAGCTACCAGGCTCACATGATTGTGATGAGCACCAGAAAGTCCAACTGAACACCAGTCAGAGATGATATACCAGAGTGTTCAATACAAATGCCATTACTGTTCAACCTCTCAATTAATGACCTGGTTGATGAGCCAGGTCATTCTTAGCAAGTTCATAGCTGATACAAAGCTGGGAGGAGTGACTGATACATCAGAGAGTTGTGCTACTGTTCAGTGGGACCTGAACAGGCTAAAGAACTGGGCTGAGATGAAATTTATGATGAAGTCCAGCAGAAGAAAATGCAAAGTCCTGCACCTGGGGGTAGCTGAGCATGAGCTAGCAATGTGCCATTGCAGCAAAGAAGGACAACAGTATCCTGGGATACTGGCTATTGCCAGCAGGTCAAGGGAGATGATACTTCCTTTCACCCTAAACCCTCTTGAGACACACCTGGAGTACTATGCCCAGGTCTGGCCTGCAAAGTACAAGAAGGCCAACAAGGCTGGTAGCATGGTTGGAGTCTGTTATAGACCGCCCTACCAGGATGATAAGGTTGATGAAATATTCTAGAAGCAGCTGGGAAAAATCTCACAATCTCTAGCCCTTGTCTTGGAGAACTTCAACTTACCAGGTATCTGCTGGAAATGCAACAGAGATGAAACAGTCTAAGAGGTTCCTGAAATGTATGGAAGATAACCTCCTCTCACAGCTAGTGAGTGAGCCAACCAGTAAAGGTGCCTCGCTGGACCTGGTGATTGTAAACAGAGGATATGTGGGGGATGTGATGGTTGGAGGCTGTCTTGGGTCCACTAGGGAAGCGATGATGTCCCTGATGAGGCTGCACCTTGAATACTGTGTTCAGTTTTCAGGCCCTCACTACAAGAAAGACATTATGCTGCTGGAGTGAGTTCAGAGAAGGGCAGTGAAGCTGGTGAAGGGTCTAGAGCACAGAGGGTGTCTGAGGGACACGCCTGGAGAAAAAAAGGCTCAGGGGAGACCTTCTCACTCTACAATGACCTAAAATGAGGTTGTAGGGAAGTGGGAGTCAGTCTCTTCTCCCAGGTAACAAGTGACAGGACAAGAAGAAATGGCCTCAAGTTGTGCCAGGGGAGGTTTAGGTTGGGTATTCGGTAAAAACTTCTTCATTGAAAGGATTGTTAAGTATTGGCACAGGCTGCCCAGGCAAGTGTTTGAGTGATCATCCCTGGAGGGATTTAAAACACATGGAGATGTGGTGCTTAGGGACACAATTTAGTGGTAGAGTTGGCAATGCTGGGTTAACAGTTGGACTTGACGATCTTAAAGATCTTTTCCAACCAAAATGATTGTAAAAGAGACATAGACATACATGAACAAATGCAGTGAAAGGCCACAAAAATGATCTGGTGCATCTGAAATACAGGGAGAGGCTGAGAGAACTGCGACTGTTCAGTTTCTAGAGGTGGGAATCTTAGCTGCAAGTTCAGTTTCATTGTGTAGGATGTGAGTGGTGGGATAATCTTACCAATATGTATAAATGCCTGATGGGGCAAATAAATAAGAGGAAAACAGTTTCTCCTCGGACTGGAACAAGTTGAAATACTAATGATTTAAGAATGTCATATGGGTATGTAGCCCATATGAGCTTCTGCTTAATGCATGCAGGTTTTCTAACAGAAAACCTCTGACTGAAGGCCAGGGAAAACTAGTCTAATCTATCTTGCATTTCAGAAGGGTAGATGACTTAAATAGGAAGAGACTTCATTTACCATTAATAAATTGATAAGGGGAGAAAGGAAGGAATAGAAAAGAAGGGAAAAAGAAGTATCTTTGCTTCTTTTGGACATTAGAGAATACCAACAAGAAATATCAAGCTTTGAACTTACAAAGCCACTATGCACTAACACTTATCAAAATTTGAGGTCAGATTGCTTGCTAAGAAAAAACAGGTAAACAAACAAATTCTACTCACATATTCATTTTGAGCAGATGCTAAAAATAATGTGTGTATTTTTAAGCAAAGTTCTAACCATATATATGGGACATTGTAGGATCTTTCCTAATTGCTCTTTCTTAAGTTACTGCAGAAGGGTAAGTATTTATTACAGTAATGCTAAGATGAAATATTATTGCCTATCCTCACTAGGAATTGACAGAATGTTATGTTTGTTGCTTGATCATTTCAATGTCGCTAAGTCTTACTGTTTCCAAGCATATGGGGCTAATACACATATACGCACATGCATATTTTTGTGAGTTTGTGTTCAACTACTGTAAAACTGTTTGTATTCAGACTACAGCATTTAGAGTTCCTTCACTGGCACACACTGTTATGCTGTAGGCATCCCTGCGCAGCAATAATATTGCTGTTTTTTCCTCCAGAAAGCCTAGATGTTAAACCCATTACACTAATAGTTTATCACACTATTCATGCCAAACATAATGGTACCTGTACTTAGGATGAAAGAAATAGCTCGACACAAAGCCCTGCTCTTTTGTCTGAACAGATATCTCCACAGATAATTTGGAAGGACTTTAATCAACTCCATTATCTATAATTTTTAATTAATTGATTATGGCAATAATAAATTATTGTATGTTAGCTGAATTTTATATAGTCTAGTTGGATAACTATTTCCAGTGTGACATAATCAGAGATGATATTCACTTGACCACAGCATAAATTGCAGTTGGCCTGGAATTTAATATATAATATAATATAATCACAATAAAATAAAGTTTTTCAATGGATGAGATAAAGCAAAGTGAATGATTACATTTTTATCTTATTGAAGTTATCTACAGGCTGGCAGAATTGTTGTGAAATACCAGGCAGGCTAATAAAATAAAATAAAACTTTGGAGATCAAGAATAAAATAACTAAATAAGTAAAATGGCTATGCTTCATTGTTCCTGTGATTGAATTTTCTCATTTGAAATGTCAGGAGACTAAACCATTTTCTTTATTTAGAATGTGCATCACTTGATTAAATTTGTACTATATTGTAGGCTCAAAACACATCCCTGTTCCATTGCTAGAAATTGTATTTGGGTTATAAGCAAGATATAAAAGAAAATGTTGCAACTCTGTGACAAGTTTGTAAGACCTAATGTTTTTGTGGTTTAACGAACTGTCGTCTTGAAAGTCTCAGCCCTGCTTATCATTGAAAAGTAGTAAAAATTGCTGTACAGTAACTGTCAAGAAAGAGTGTGCATACACCCATGATATACCTATGATTGTGATCCTGAATATATTAACAATTACAGTTGAAAATTATTTAAAATGGTATTCTGAATACCAGCAAAACATTCTGAATTAATTTATAAACAAAAGCAATATGTTTCAATAGTATACCTTACATATTGCTGTAAGTTGTATGATAGGTGCATTATGGTACATGGTTCTAATTTAAATAGGTATCAATTGTCAAGAATGCATAATATCATCTTAATTCAACTGAATGCAGTATTTTCTTTCATTTCTGAAGTTCTTACATGTGAGACATCATCATATACATATATCATTTTATCATCTTAGTTATTGCTCTGTATTTATCTCATTGGCTGATGTTAAAATATCATGTAATAATGACTTGTAAAGACTGATGGGATACATTATGGAACATCAAGAATATTCTAGACAAGATTAAGCAGCTTATTTTTCTAATTTAGAGGGTGGTTGCGTGCATTACTCTGCAATAATATTTTTGTTCTTTTGATGCTTGTGTTTTAAGTGAGCTATAGCAGAACTATGATTTCATTTGGCTTACTATAAGAATGAAACCTTTTTTTTTAGAGTTTTGCTTCCTGAGCAAAAGATATTACATGCTGGATAATATCCAGTAAAGGAACCAAGCTACCAAAGAAGGCAGTCTTCCATGCGCTGAAATTTTTATTGAGTCACTGGAAAACATAATCATCTAATCCTGAAGTAGCCTGTGTCTGTCGCTTTATAGAAAACCATTTTTCACAAAGAAAAACAGTACATCCAACTGCAGTGCTCCTGCAGGTGAAGGGATTATTTTTTTCCATTGACATATGTGAAAATCAGAAACAAGTTTTTAGACTACTGTTTTTTATTAATGTTAGTAAAGCATATGGCTTCTGTCATCAAAAATTATTTTGGCAGCTGCTTTTTCAGGTGCTTTCTCCTCCATTTTCATGTGTTAAACGATCCTGGAAAAATTCGTATTTCAAATAGTACCAGTTTAGATTAGCATTTGTTTAACTTTGCTAATTAAAGAGTGTTTTGCAGTAAATCACATATTTAAAGCTAAAATAATGAGAAATAGTTCTAAAAGTGAGCACTTAGGATTTCACAATTTGAAGACCTGGCTATGAATGTTTTCATCTGCAGCTTCTTATTTAGAATATATGCTTATTCAAAATGTGTTTGTGTATATGTAGAATCATGGCCTTAAGCTGTGAGTCATTCCATTAACAGTTTTTACTGTGTCTTTCATGTGGTTTCATATAGATTTCATACCCTCAGTATGGAAAAGAAGTACCTAAAACAACACTAGACATTTCCTGTTCTTTCTGAATTGTTTATTGTTAAGCTTATTTTTAAAAAGTTCAAATACTCTACATATATTCATCACTATTTAAGAAACCAAACTCATGGCAAGTCTGAAGAACTAACTATTATGAGTCTTACAATGATGGCTTCTATTCTTTTTCTGATAGCAAATTTATTTGTTGGTTTTCATGTATGTAGTCACAGATTTTTTTATACCCTATTACACTTTCTTGCAATTAGTATTTTTTTTTTTTTAAGAGAAGTCTACTTTTATGACAAATTCAGGAAAAAATATGCTATGATATAACTTCTGCCATTAATAATCCTTATTTAGCACTCTGGTTGAAAGACTGGTTCCACTCTGATAAACAAAATTGCTTCATAGTTATGAATTCATTCCTGATTTTTTTTCCAAGTTGCAAGGCAGTTCTGTCCACAGTCTCATGTCCTTCTTGCTCTTTCTCACTTTCCATTCCATGTATTCCTGAAATATATTCTTCTTGTTGTCAGTTGACGTGACTGACAATCAGATCCTCACCCAGCTTCTCTCACTCTCCTTCACAGAACCAGAGGAGAAAATGAGATGAAAAAACTCTCAGGTTAACATAGGGACAGGGACATGGCTTACCAGTTACCAAAACATCTTCCCCTCAACCCTCCATTCTTCCTTTGCCCAACTTCAGTCTGTCATTCCTGACTTTTCTGTCTCCTACCCCTAAACGGCACAGGAGAATGGGGAATGGGACTTGTGGTCGGTCCATAACAGTCCTTTATTTTTGCCACTTATTTCTCCTCACACTGCTCCCCTGCTCCAGCATGAGGTCCCTCCCACAGGACACAGTCATTCATGAACTGCTCCAGTATGAGTCCTTTGCATGGGATGCAGTCATTCAGGAACAAAGTGCTCCAGCGTGAGTCCCCCATGGGCCACAGGTCCTGCCAGAAAACCTGCTCCTGTGTGGGCTACTCCCCATGGATTGTAGCTTCTGCCAAGAGCCAATATACTTGCATATTCAGTCCTTCTTTTCCAACTAAATGATTAAAATGTTTCTCCTAACTTTCTTAGATATTTTGGCATGATTTTATATCTGACCAATTTTCTTCATATCCAGTTTAGAGTTTACTAACTATTGTTCTGAACTTTTGTTCTGGAGTAGCTACTGAAGTACTTTGATTTTTATTATGAATATAACAAGTCATAGGGTCCTTTCATTGGGATCTAGATGTACCTCAGTCTGGGAAATGCCATGATTACCATGTTATAATGCAATTTTTTCTTAGCCTTTGGCTATTTAATAATTAATTTAAAAGTTACATAGTTTCAGCAGTGGAGGTGGATGTGCAAGAAAAATAGCCTAAATAAAAATCCTAAATAAAAAGGGTTTTCCTGAATGAAAAGGCAACATGGATTTTAGGTCTCCTTAGACATAATATTCCTTGATCTTCTCTCCAATGTCTTTCTCATTACAATTTGCTTCACTGAACTCTTGAAAAAGTTTGAAGTCTAATGTCCCTATTGAGCATGAACACGGTCAATGCTTTGCCTTCTGTTTAATCACTGAAACATTTGATTACAATGTTCACACATACTTTCTGCCTCATGGACAGCTCATGTACTCTAATTCTCTCTGTCCCAGCGCACTAGGCAGTAACTCTGTTTAATCAATGGCTGCCATATGAGGTCTTTTTAAACCTTTCTTTCACTTTTTAGAGAAATTTAATAATAAATGTCGTTAGGTGGCAATAACATGCAAAATAAGAGTATATAGGAAATACGGCTTGGTGTATAATGATTAAAGCAATATAGTGATATATTAAGTGATACACAGTTACAATGATGGATAAATTCTACTATGTACATTTTATGAATTGTAGGTTAGACATAATCCACAGGTGTATAAACTTTAATTAGGTTTTCTCATTTTTCTAAGAGGGTGACATTCCTGCATATTCACATATACTTTCACACTGTTATATCTCTGGAGAGCTAAAAAAAGTGTGCTCACTCTCCCTCCATCTCTCTCACGCTGTTTCTCACATTTATATAATGCTACTAAACCATATTACAATACTGCACACAGAACTTATTTTTTGGGGAAAGGACAAAATGGAGAACAAACCATCCCTAACAAATACTAGTCACATTGCCTAATGCCCCTCTATAAGAAAATTGGGTACCACAGTGTTGACAATGATGTAAGTAATTACATTTAAAGTATGTGTGTGTCTTATGACTTAGTAGTGAGATGCCCACTGAGATGAACCGTGTATATGTAACTAATAGGTTTCAGATCTGGGTGACTGCATATTCCTTCCTCTCTGCAGTGAGCTGGGGGTTAAATCTGCCTAGATAGATAAACCACTAAAAATTGTTGCCAGTGTTGCAACATCCTTTGTGTCTTTAATAACGGTTGTATCAACAGTCACCAGTGTACATGGATGTTTTTGTGTGTCAATGTGTGTATAAGGACTTACATTGTATATGGACAGAACGATAGCAAAAATTATTTATGCTCACCTCAGGTTTGTACCTAATTTACAGAATTATTTAAACATGTCAGTCTATCTAAATGAGGGAGTTAGATAAGGCATTATTTGCTCTATGTCAAGGAAGCAAATTTCTCCTAGAGATGAAAATAGTAGTAGTGCAAATCAGAAAGAAGAAGGGTGAGAATTGTGAATGTAATCTTCTAGACTCTAACTTATTCCACTTCAGGCACCTATTTCCTATTTTGTGTGCAAGCCTTAGATTTCTTTGAAAATTGTGGTCCTGCTATTTTACATTTTTTACATTTCAAGCCTGAGGTGGTATTGGTGGGAAACCTGTGGCAAGCTTTAAAAATGTTTGTGAAATTTTGAACATCGCTGTCACAGCTGTCTAATCTAATTAGGTGTTAAGCTCTTCAGGGCAAGGACTGCACTTAACCATGCCCTCAGTACAATAGGATTTCCAATCTTAGCTTGGGCTCGTAGACAATACTATAATAAAAATGATTAGAGGGGCGGAAGTTTAAATAATGTTGATGACATGGCTTTGATGACCTCCCTGGGGGGATTATTCATCAAACGTAATGAGATCATCAGGAGGAAAACTTTCCTGCTTCAGTATACAGCCAGAATAATTTTGGCCAAATCAATGCAAAGTCCAAGTGGCTGTAAACTGTAATGGCGCTGCTGTGGTGACTGTGGGGTAAGAAGGGTTCATAAAGGAAGCTGTATCTTTGTGACTTGGTTAAGTAAAATGTCCAGTTAATGGAAGAATAAAAAGACTGATGAGATAGAGTTTGGGATAGCAAGTTTATTTTTAATGGAAATCACAACTAGTGAACCGAATTTTTTGATCTGAATACAATAAAATCTTGGGGGGTTTTGTGTTTTCGTGGGTTTTTTTTTGTTTTGTTTTGTTTTGTTTTGGGTTTTTTTTGTTTGTCTGTTTTCTGGAAATGCGCTTTGAGTAATGCCTGTGTAATGATTGTGGAGCTGAGCCTGATGCTATCTTTAAAAAAAATCAACTTAATAATTCCAGTTAAAAGAAATAACAAGATAGACAGATAGAAAGATGAAATTATTTCATTTCATGTGTTAGCTAGACCGTGAACATTAGTTACTTCAATTTTCCTTCTAATCTTTACATTCTAGAAATAGACATATTAAAAAGGCATGCATTTGGAAGTATCTGTTGTCTTTTTTCAATTCAGATGCCATTACCCATAATTATGAAAAGTAGTCGTAGAGATTTTTAAAGCAAGAAATCAGAGAAAGAAACATTCTTGCTTTATGGAAAAACATTATATATTGAAGGTACATAATATCCAAAATTGCTTTCCTTTTCTTTCAGTGGTATAAATTGGCTCCTGAAAAGGATGACTCAAAGTTCACATGAATGATTTGGTAGCATGTGAGGTGTTACATTTTCATACACAGAACAATAACTACTTGCTGTTGGAATGACCTTTCCTTTAGGAATGAAAATTCAGGCAACGCTATAATAATCTCTCTTGCCTTTTCTGCAACATGTTGAATGTGAAGTAGAACCTTCTGGTGCAGAAAGAAAGGAGTCTTTCTTTGTTTGAAAGGCTGGTAAACGAGAATTTTACCATGATAGAAAAAGAGTTGCAGAAATATATGCATAAATAACTCTGTAAAATTCAGTGGCCAATAGCTACAATAAAAAGTAATTGGTAACTTTCATAGACAAGGAAAATGCAGCCTAGATACATATCCAAAGAATTAAATCTCATCTAATATGTGTCTAGCTCATGGCCTTTGTGATTACAGCTCCATGGTAGGGTCATTCCTGTTTGATAGGCAGAGCAGCTGTGTACAGAAATTGGACTCAAAAAAAAAAAAAAAAAATTAAAGGGAAGAACGTCTATAGGAATTATTATTTGGCTGTAACTAATTTGTAAAGCAGAAAATCAGAAATATATCCAGATCATTTTGGTTCAAGAACTGTGCTAATAATTTTGCATGAATGTTCAGATTGTATAATTGATTTCCAAAAATAGTCACAGTTCTTTTCAGGAGTGAAAATATGACTATTTCATATCAGTGGTGGAATGGCCAAAAGAATCTAATAAATAAGGAAAGGTTTTTAGGTTAAGTCTTCTATAACAGATATATCTTAGTCTTAATCATTTTTATATTGATGTTCAGTATTTTATTTCTAGTACTGAGGAAATAGCTACAAAGAAGTAGTAATTCCTTTTGTATATTTGAATCAGGTTTCATTAATGGATTTTGACTACAGTAATAATTTCATGTGTGGTTTATATGAAGGCTTTCAACGTAATGCATACAAATGGCTACGTAAGTGTAAGCAAATTATATTTTTTAATTACTTACCTAAGTCCTATTAGTTTCTTAGGGCAGAAACAAATGTATCACCTTGGACAGAAATATGTGATAATTACACCTGACATGAAAAAGGGTTTATATTTATGACTAACAGACAGCCTGTTCATTTGAAATTTATGTTGAGAAGATAGAGATTAAGTATTAATACTAAAGTTCATTATAAGATTGTTGTGCAGTGAGGGTGTGTTCATAGCAGCAACAATTCAATATTCAGTAGCTGTACCCTCTGGCCAGTTTGTGATCACTATGCCTGGGCGATCAAGGCTCCCTCTTCGGGCTCACTGGGTTATCGGAGCAGTCTACTTACTCCAGGTGGCACTGGTGACATGGTGTGTTGTTCTCTTTAAACATCCGACCCAGGACTGGCAGTCGGGGTGCCAGAAGGGACTGTGCCTCTGTACTGTTTACCTCTGAAGCAGCTCAAACTCCTTCATAGGCAGACAATATTTCCTCTTCTGTTGGAGTATAATTGGGCTCTGAGCCTTTATATCTCTGACTCCAAAATCTGAGGGTGTGACCTTGAGTATCCTCTGGTGATTTTTGCAGAGGCTGCAGGTAGGACTGTTATCCCCAGCTGCAGTGTAGAGCACATTTGTAATGTCATGTTGTTCAGTCAGGTCCCGAGGTCCATGGACTATCTCTTGTTTTATTTGTTCAAAGGCCATTTGTTGTTCAAGGCCCCATTTAAAACTGTTCTTCTTTTGGGTCACCTCATAGAAGGGTCTCACAGTCTGACTGTATCCAGGAGTGTGCATTCTCCAAAACCCCACCACACCTAAGAAGGTTTATGTCTCTTTCTTCTAGTGGGTTGCACCACAGTTGCTATACTATTAACCACATCCATAGGGATATAGTAGCACCCCTCTTGCCACTCAGTTCCCTGGAACTGGATGTCTCTGACAGGTCCTTTCATCTTGCTTCTCTTTATGGCACAGACAGCTTACAACAGAATATTGATTACTCTCTTGGCTTTATGAAAGTCTGTATTATCCCATACACTGATGCCATTGACGTACTGCAGATTGTCTGGAGCTCCACCCTTCTCCAGTGCAGTCTAGATCAGCAGATAGTCACGCTGTGCTTCCACCCCTGGGGTAGTCAATTCCATGTGTACTGGACACCCTCCCAGCTGAAACTGCAGCCTGCACTCTGCTGCAATGGGAGTAGTGAAAAATGCATTAACGATGTCTGTTGTGACATATCGTTTAGCTGCCTTGGACCCCAGTTCATACTGGAGCTCCAGCATGTCTGGCACAGCAGCACTTAGCACTGGCATAACTTCATTCAGGCCACAATGGTCCACAGTTAATCTCCATTCCCCCTGAGGCATCTACACTGGCTGTATTGGGCTGTTGAAGGATGAGTAAGTCTTGCTGGTAACTCCTTGACTTCCTAGTTGACAAATCAGTATATATATGGGGAACAGGGTGTCTCTGTTGGTCCAGTATTGCCAATGATGTACTGTAAGAGAAGCAGTTGGTACCTGCTGATCCTCCACTCTTATCAGGCACACTTCAGAGTGATCATCTGAGAGATCAGGCAAGGTAGACAGCTGGTTAATACCTTCAGTCTCCACATCTGCTACACCAAAAGCTCACTTATACTCTTTCGGGCCCTTGAAGTACCCCTTCCACAGGAAGTCTATGCCAAGGATGCACAGAGCATCTGGGCCAGCCAATATAGGGTGTGTCTCCCAGTCTTTCCCAGTTAGTCTTATTTCAACCTCCAATACAGTCAGTTTTTGAGACCCTCCTGTGACTCCAGAGATGGTGCTGGACTCTGGCCCTCTATGAGTCAACAGTATTAGGGTGCATTGTGCACCATGTCTCCCTTTCTGCTGCTAATGTGCCAGGCCATCGAATCTGCACAGTCCAGTAAACTTGATTATCCCTTTCCTCCGCCTGGCTGGAGACGGGGCTCCTCTAATTCTGAGCATAATGCCCAGGGCTGTTGGAAGGGTTTGTATAGCAGGCAGGACCATCTCTCCCACTCACATTTGAGTCAGAGAGCTATCTGCTTGGGCCAGCGTAACCTTCTTGGGAGTCTGGAGTGGCTGTCCTCCTGGGAAAATTCTGTCTAGTGGTGTCACTTTGCAGATTCTGTACTCTTGCACACAGAGCAAAGGTGGGTTTGCTGTGTCATCTATCCATGTCCTCACCATATTCACACAGGATGCACCACAGAGAACCTCATGTTGTATCCTGCTGGACTTGAGTGGGTCTCCCAGGAGGGCTTCTGTTTCTAATGGCTAAAACATGGATCCATTCAGAAGAAGGATGGGTGTTATTCCCCCTCTCCATCCTGGACATTGATTTCTTCAGCTCGTTAAACTCCTTAGTCATCTTCTCTATGTCTGAGACCCAAGCCTGGTAAGAGACTCTATCTTCAAATTAAAGAAGAGCAACTCTAATTGATATACTTACACTTAACAGTCAAAAAAGAGGGAATGTTTCTCTTACATGGTAGTCTTCGAAATTTCTGAATTACCTTAGTGGAAAATTTTTCCATCATTATGTCTTTGGTCACTTAAAACTATGAAAGATTTCATCATTAAAATACTTTATTTATACATTATTTTATTAATACATTACTTCTGAAACTTAGAGTCTGTTTCAATCAATACTGAGAAATTTTTACTTCTTTGCTCTGCAAATGCTTCTTGAAACTAAAATTGTTCTGCAGAATGTAAATAGCATTCTCTGGACAGACCTATTTATAAGAAAAATAATTAAGATGAATATGTTAAAAGAGAAAATAGAAACTACCCAGTTATATTTTTATCAAATAACTTTAACATCTGTGACAGCTATTTCTTTCAGAAGAGCACACATGTAACTACACATTACTCTTAACAAGCATTTTTTAGAGGTGCTTGGACCTCTTGAATTTCTTGGTTGTCAAGGGAAATGTAAAAAAATATTTTTAATAATAAAATGCTTTAGTGTGGAATTCCTTTTAGGATACATTATGAGTATGGGTCAGCAGCCTCTCTGAATGGGAATGTCATTTGGGAAGTTAAAATCAAGCAGTAATATCGGTTTGGGGGTAGAGGAGGCAAGAGCAACTGAACTCATTCTATGTGACAATTATAAAATCTCAAGAATAAAGACTGAAACATGAGGTAAAAAACTACATATGCTAAAATTATAAGATATGATATATTTTATCTACAGTCTTCTTTTCTGTTCCTTTGTTTGGTTATGATATTTTTGCCATGTTCACCTAGTCTTCTTGGATTAAAGGTTGAACAAATCCAGTACCCTTTTTATGACCCTTGACAAGAGCAGGTACCTGACGGATAATCAGGGCAAGCTTGCAAGATACTTGCCACCAGTAGTCTTGTGGTTTACAGGCATCTGTGCCTTGGAAACATGCTGAGTCATATATGCTTTCTATGCCATGATGTGCTGACCCCATCCAGCGTCTAAGCAGCAGACAGACACTTGTTAACTTCGTGCCTGCCAAGTGGGAGGGGGGAGAGAATAGAAATAGCAAAAGCAAGAAAAGTTGTGGGTTGACATAAAGGTAGTTTAATATGTAAAGGAAAGAAGGAAAGCAACCAAACAATGTTAAGTCAATCATTGTCCACCTCCCACAAGCAGACCAATGCCTATCCAGTTTCTGTGTAATGGCTACCTCCCCAAAGAAACCTTCTCCTCAGTTTTTAGTTCTGAGCATGACGTTACATAGAATCATGATGATATATGGAATGGAATGTATCTTTGGTTAGTTGTCCTGACTGCATTCCCTCCCAACTTCTTGCCCACCCCAGTCTAATTGTAGTGAGTGGAAGAAAGAGAAGGTGCAAGCACTGGTCAGCAACAGCCAAAGCTCTAGTATGTTACCAACACTGTTTGAGTTACAAATCCAAAACACAGGAACATGCAGGCTGCTATAAATATGACTGACTCCATCTGAACCAGATCCAGTACATATTCATTTAATAACTGTCAGTGAAACTGTATTACTCGGTCTAGTCTCCTCTTGACCTTGCATATTAGTACACTGTCTAGTGCAATATGACCAAGACTATGTTTGGGGTATTTTTATTGTCTATATTTTATAGTATGTTCCTATTTTTGTCAGTAATGCTACACATGAGTTGCACACATTTCCAAACCAACACCTGCAAAAACTATCGGAAGATTTACTACTAGAAACTACAGGGAGAGTTGTAATATTACTCAGTGTGGGCAAGAAATCATTAGAGTTTCAACAGAAGACAAACATTATGCACTGTTTTAAGGGGTAGAATGATAAAAGAAGCAACAAAAAAAGAAAACAAAGCTACATTATATAGTTTTGAAGATAAAAAGGGAGGCCTACTGATTTCCGTTTCCTAACAACGTGATTGGCAACAATATAAGTGCACCCTAAAATGAGTTACTCATATATTGAAATCTATCATAGAATAAATGAATAAAATAAAGGGATAGCCATGCCACACATGCTTTTTACTTCCAACTTTGGTTTAATTCTTAGATTAAGATGATCACTGCTTGATAGGAGAGACATGTTCTTGATGTTAAGAGGAATTTAAAAGCAGACGATGTAAACACATATTGCATTTCTTAAGATGCTCAAAACTTCAAATATAAGGATATATGCAATCTTTTTTTCTTTCTGTTTAAACTCATGCTTATAATTAGATACTGAAATAATATTATTTGCCATTTAAAATAGGCATAAAATAGCCATTAATGAACTTGATACAGACATTCAACTTTTCAAATTTTATAAAGATTTTCAACTTATGATTTAAAGTTTTACAACGGACTTCACTCAGAACTAAATGGAAAAACTGTTTTATGAATTATTTATAGGTAAAAAGATAGCTTAGGGATAGAAACTCAAGCTGAACAGATGTTGTGTTGAGAGTTAAATTCTCCGTCAATATTACAGTGATAGTTCAACTAGTTGTTAATTTTCACATTCAGTGAATCTTTTGCATTTCTGTCACAGCATTTTCAGGACAGAGATTTTTGAGGTATGCTGTTTTGCTAGGGTCCTGAGTGCTCTTAGAATATTTCTGATCACATTGTTTCTTTTTCTGCCTTGGTATGTCTTGCAGAACACACAAAAATTTAGAGAAATATAATGTTAGATGTTTCTACAATTGCATCCAAATTAAGGACTATAAATCCAAGTAATTCAAGGTGAATGCTATGTTTCAAAAACTAAAGTTAAAAAGAAAAAATAGACAAACTGCTCAGGCAACTACCTTGATTATACTGTCTACATGTAACAAAACCCTCTAGACAGGTTTAAGGCATCATGGTGTATTAGAAGGTTAAATTGATGATACTTAAAAACATTATTTTATATTTTAATTCCTTGAGTCACTGAAGTGAAAAAAAGGTAAGGCACCATGCTTGGCAATCTCCAAATCTGAAAGAATGACCTAAAAGCTCAGGTATGGGATCTTAACCAACAGTAATAATCCACTGAGGATGTAGTATAGTTGAAAACGTGTATAACCATTTCTGCATGATACTGTCATGCAAGAAAACCAATGAGTTTTCATATAGCAAAGCTTAAATCATGAGAGTTTTTTTTGTCTTAAGGTTTAGTGACAAGTTCATGATTTTACAAGACCATTATCAAATCAATCTGAGGAAAAATATCTCTAATATACATTTATGCATTACATTTATGCATTTATCTGAAATATCTTACACAATCAATTTCCAAACTGGATCACACCCTGTATAGAAAAGTATTTAATTTTGTTTTGCACATGATGCTTAATTCATATTCAGTGCTCCCCCTTAAGTTCCTGTTACAAGAAATAAAAAGTAATATTTTCTTTTCAAATTTCTCATTCTCATTTACAACTTTACAGCATACTGTCGTATTCCATTCTCCTTCTTGATCTGAAGAATCTTGGTTTTCCATACATGGAAAGCATTCAGTACGAGTGAAAATCCTTGCTACTGTGCTCTTTGTACATTTTGAGTAGGTACCATGACATTAGACAGCAGTATGTATTTTTTTCTATATCTCACCTAAAATAGTCTGAAATTCAACCTGCATTTTAGCCAACCGTACAAAGAATTAATATTTTATAAGAACTTCCAATCTCTCTTTTCAGAGTGGTAATATCTAAATTCAGCCTGTTGTTGAAGAGTTAAAGCTTTTGCTTATTTGCTTTTATGTACATTAACCTTAACAGATCAATGGTGAAGTTCACCTTATGTGTTATCATTGTCTTTCAAAATCATAGCAACATTTTACAACTGTCTTTGTTGTCATCTTTCATTTTTAATACCTGTCAATAATTTATACTGTCAGCAAACTTTTCACCTTACTACTCACGCTCTTTTCCAGATTATGTATTTAAGAATATACAAAATAGAATGGATCAGAATACAAAGTCCGGTTAAATTCTGTTCAAAATGTCCTTTTTTTTTTTCCCAGGAAACTGACCATTTACTCTTTCCAGCTGTGCTACATACTTTATTCTGCCACTGATAGAGAAGGAATTCCATTTTATCTCTAATGAACTTGGCTTTTTGAATGTTTTTTTTTGTTGTGGGCACCACCTCATTACATTTTTTTCTTTTTCTTTTTTATTTTTCTTTTCTCTCTTTTTTTTTTTTTTCTTTTTTTTTAAACTAAAACTATTTTAAATGCCTCACAATTCTGAAATTAATTTTTAAGCT
>WUAM01000295.1:847798-864273 GCA_024336885.1 Actenoides hombroni
GGTGGCCAGTGACAGGACAAGGGAAATGGGCACAAACTGGAACCCAGGAGGTTCCATCTGAGCAGGAGGAGAAACTTCTTTTCTGTGAGGGTCCCATAAATAACACACACTTCTCGGGGTTGTTTGGAAGTAAAGCGAATCATTAACTATAGAGACACTTTCAACCTGCTCTAGTGGGAGGTGTCCCTGCCCATGGCGGGGGGGTTGGAACCAGTTGATCTTTAAGGTGCCTTCCAACCCAAAGCATTCTATGATTCTGTGACTCTAGGACTTGTGCCCTAAAAAGGCAGTAGGTGCTTCTCTCTGCCTGGCCCCCATCCATAGCCCCAGATCATGCTGCCCAGCGGGTTCTCTTCCCCCCAAACCACCATCACGCAGCAGAGACTACTTAGGCAAAACTTTCTGCGAGTCTAAAATGAGACCCATGAGATTACGCTCAGGTCCCAGCCTTTGGTTTCATCCCTCTTGGAGCTGTACTGCTGAAAGGGCTCAGCAAGTACTGCTCAGCCCAGTAAAAACTGGGAGCAGCACTGAAGTGGAAAGTCCTCCCTGTCCTGCCTCTGAGCCCGGAGGGAGGAAAGGGGAACTCCAGTTGTTCCCCCAGCAACACGCACCCAGCCAAGCCGGCAGACTTGGCCAGGAGTTCGGGAGCCAGGAATGTGTGTCGTGGACCAGTTGGGAAGGGGTTGCTAAGACCCTATGGGGCTGTAACTCTGCCAGGATGCCATGCCTGGGGTGGGGGCAATGGGGGATGCTGGAAGAGGCACTCACCTGCTGGGTCAGGATGCACGGGGCTGGGCGGCGGTGGCAGCAGCGTGGGTGGCAGCTGGGTGGCAACGCTGCCTGGGGTCACCCTGCCCCTGGCCTCACTTCCCAGGTTCCAGGCAGCTCCAGGAGTGACGCACACCCACACCCACACCCCCTTGCACTGCTGACGGGTGGCTCCAGAGCCAGGCAGCGTCCCTCAGATGGGCATTGGGGCTGTGCCGGATCCTGGGCAATCGCTGGCATCAGCCGGTGGGCACCAGGACTGTGGCTGGCAGTGTGGGCTGCCGCTCTGCACCCACATAGGACAAGGAAGTATGGATAATCCTGCGCCTTGCTATTTTTTTCCTCTCATGTGATCTTGTTTTTGGACAGCTATTTTGGGGCTGGACTCCAGCCCAGGTGAAAGACAAGGATTTAATCCAGCCGGCCTGCCCCGTCGTCCGGCGGGGCCTCCCAGGACCCGCCTGCCCGGAGGATGGGACTCAGAGTTCGGTGGGTGCTCCCCATCCCTCTCCTTCTTGTGCTGCAGAGACACATCTGTCCCCGGATTGTCTCTGTAATGACAAACAGGCTGCAGGGTGCACACCATGCCCAGCTGTCCCCCTCCCCCATCCCATGGGCACCCCCTATCCTGAGTCCCCCAGGGATCTTGTCTCCCCAGCACTGTTTGCCCTTTTTCTGCCCATTTCCCCCCCAGAAACAGCCTGTCAGGAAGCTGTCAGGAGATAAATAAATACAAATGCTCACAGCTTGCCGCAGCCTTGACATAAACTGCTGAGAGGCTGGACCCCACAAACTGCTCATCGTCCCCCCTGTACCAGCTGTGATGTCCCACCAGTGCTTGGAGGAGTTGGGCATATGTGGATATGGGGCAGGTGATGGTCTGCTGGGGGTCCCCCCACATGATATGTGGGAGGCACATGTCCTGCCCATCCCTGCCCTGGGACCTCCTCTGGGGACAGGTCTTTGGGGACATCCTGGTGTTCCTGATCCCACATGCTCATCACTGGCAGGGCTGACTATTTTCATCCCATTTACACGTTTTGGGCCCCTGGATGAATGCTGGAGGTGCCAGTGGGTGCTGGGGAGGGGCAGCCTGATTGTTCTGGCTTGGGGAGTCCAGGAGTTACCCCTTCGTGGGGAGTAGTGGGGCAGAAAATAAATGCCTGGGCTGTGACACTGCATTTCCCCTGTCCTCAGGGGCACGTGTCATACCCAGAGACCGCTGTGCCCTTCGGGGGTGGCAGGAGGTGTGGCTGCTGGCACAGTGCAGTTGGTTGCCTAAATTCGGTCTTTGCACGAATAAACCCCACTAAAGGTTCCTGTGCTGAAGGCCAGAGGTGCCCTTATAATGGGGCTGATCCTGCTGGGGACCTTCAGCACTGGGCAGCCCAGGGCAGGGAGAGGGGACAAGGGGCTCTTGGCATCTGGGAGGGGGGGGCGTGGACGGCGAGGGAGGAGGGGAAAGGGAATGGAAGGGAAGGGAAGGGAAGTGTTGAGTTTCATTATTTCTTCAAAGCAGAGGTTTTTTTGCGTGTGTCTCAAATCACTGTGATAATCTCATCTATCATTTACTGCTTCTAGGGAAGACAAACTCATTTTCTCACTGTCTTTTTATGGGAAGCTCTTTATCCTAATAAGAAAAGGCAGAAAAAAATGTTGGAGGAAGCTGATGCCTACATATTCAGATCACTGATGTGCTTGCTTAGCACCCCTGCTCAGGACAGTGAGCTCAGGGCCAGCTGTGAATCCATGCCTGTCCTCTATGCCTGCCCTTTCCTCATACCACCTCAGCCTTTTCTATATACTCTTCTTTCTGACTGATGAAGAAACAGCAAAACCCGATTTTGCACAGATTGACTCACACAGGACTGCTATTACTATTCTTGCATGTGTGCTCCTCTTATTTATTCTCTCTTCTCAAGAAACATCAGAAAAAAAATGACTCATTCACAGAAGGGGGCACCCATCCAGCTATTCTGGAGGGAACTGATAGACCCACTACCTGTTAAAAGATCAGCTCTGTACTATTTGCTTCAAGAATATAGTCACAACATGGGGGAAGAATCCTGAATCAGAAATTACTAATTTCAGAGCTATTACTGTGAATCATGCTGTCACCTCATTGCAGGAATTGTCTTTCTAGTGCTGTTCTCAGCATGCAGAAACAGAGAGTGGACTGTATTAATTTAGAAAAAAATATCCTTGACAGTGTGATTTTCATGTATATCACAGACCAATAGGTGCCACCATTGCACTGTGACAGTTACAGGAAATCTGAAATAATAAATAAGAGGAACTATTTTGTTTTATAGTTCAGGAAATACATTTTTGTTTTTTCCCTCAGAAAGAGCAATTTTGGGGACATAGTTTTGTTGTTGGGCTTCTTATTCCTTTTTGTTTCCTTTCCCTTCTTTCTTATTTTTTCCTTCTTTGAGTCATTCTATCCAGAATGTAGCAACCTTGACATTTCTTTGTAATTATCCAAAGCCTTTGATCACAAATATCCAAATGAACTAAAGCTTAGTAAATTGTGTGGATGTGCCTTTGTGTCATTTTAGTGCTGAGCAAACAATACCACAGAATGACTTTGTTTGATTAATTTCTCATTCTTCTGCTGACCTAAATAGGGCTGCTCTTACAGTTCTTTATTGTATTTTTATATATGGAAGTCACACTAGAGGTACAGTTGCAAGTTACAGGGTACCATGGAAAATTCTGTTGAGAACAGTATGTTTTCACTGTTGGCAATTCCTTTGTTCCCATTGTAATGAATGGAAGTTGCTTTTCTTTGACTGACTTCTCCACCCATAACTGGTTATGTTTCAAGGCTTCTGATTACTATGGTTTACTAGGTAAAAAATGAAGAAAACAGCATCTTTTGCAGTTAGATATGCTGGAACTTAATTATTGATCCATTTAGATTACTTTAAAGTGCACTATGTTAGATGCAATTTATTTTCCTATTTATAGGCGACTGTAATACTGTGCCACTGAGAAGTAACAGATACAAAAATACTTGCAAAGCCAATTTAGATGATAATAAGGGAAGTTTCCTAGACCATCCAGCTTACTTGTCTGAACCCCAATGTAGTTTGAGTCTCCAAGATGAGAAGCAAAATCTATATCAATATCTTTTCAGTTCTTATCTTGCTGCTCAGACTTCTGAATGAGTCAGCAATTACTGAAGGTTTATGTGTAATTGAGATGGGTGTAGAAAATGTGATAAAGCAACTGTACTTTGTAGTAATTATCAAATCATTTGCAAGCATTAAATCAATACCAGTATGACCTGAATTACACCAAATAGCATAAAGATGAAAGAGTTGCCCTAGTTTCTTCAGTTATTTAGTCTTACCTGCATGTGTCACTAATGTATCAAGTAGTTAGAATACCCACTCACTTTCATATTGCATAGGTATCTAAGGAGTTTAATTCTTTCCCATTAAAACCACTGGAGTTTCTGTCATTTCCATAAAACTATTGGGGGGGGAATTAAATCAGATCCACAATGTTCTGTATCTTAGTGAATTGAGTCCATTGTGGTGAGGAGTGCTAGACAGGACCTTAAAAATATCATGCTTTTTTGGCTGAGAACAGCCCAGAACCAGGTCTTGGACATGTCAGCGCAGCATGATGTCTAAACCACTATGTGTTATTTAATAAACAGTTTGTTAATGAAAATACACTTGTGCTAACATAGATTAAATCTTTGCCATATCTAAACTAGGCATTCCATGTGTAATTTTTTTTCTGGTAAGTTTATGCCAGCTGATGTATCTCTGTATTGCTTTTTCATACAGAAGGCTACTTGGAAATATCTGCAACAGTAAACTAAATAGGGTGAGGGAATGTGCTGATACACCATTATTGTTACCATTTGTTAAACTACAGACTGGCACAGTTTTGGCCTTTGTCAGCAGTACTTTCCCAGGCAACGCCTGACTGCAGCCTGAGGGATAGCTCAGGAGGAAGGCACCAAATCTGGGACCAAGGGATCCAAGTCCAAAACCAAGGAAATCTAAAGTATTTCAACACTGACAGTCAGGCTCCTTACAAAACATCTTAGTGGCACTGACATTTTTTTATTTAATATAAATTGTTTCACAAAGTACAAACCTGCCTTTGTTTCTGTCAGCTAACTTACTCACTGAAAATATTTATAGCTTTTGCCCCTCAGAGCTGAGGAGCTTTCAGAAGCTGCAGCTGCTTGTCACTCCTACATCAAGAAAGGCAGGAGCACACCATCAGTAAATGACAGAAAAGCACAATTCTGATGCAAAAAACAAGTTTAGAGGAAAAGATGAGTCGACAGAAAGTGCAGGAGTGAGCCAGCAAGACTATTTCATGTATCAGGCTGTCAGTTCACTGTGTAGCTGACTAGGTAACTCACTTCAGGATAAGGGTGATAATGAAAGTCCCAGAGCAGACCAGAATATTTATCCTGATCTGCTTTCCCGTCTACGCTCTGGCCTTGAAACCAATTGCACTGCTTGCATGCTCTCCCTTTCGTCCAGAACTTTCCTTCTTGCACACAGGTAACCATCTACTTTCTCTAAAACATCAACAACTTTCTGAAGAGTTACAGGGCCTTGTTTTTCTTAAGCATTTGATTTTCCCATTAATTGCAACACCGTGTCATAAAAGAGTAAACAAGAAAAATCTACAGCATGATATACAGGTTTTCAAACTCTGCTTGCAGTAAAAACCAAAACAATTCCAAATCTTCTGTTCAGTGCACTAAATGTTGTCATAGAAAAATGTACAGAAGCTTTTCTGTCTCTTTCAGTATACATAGTAAAAGCTCAGATTTTTAAAATACTTTTCTAGAAATGTCTTTTACACCAATTATTATCAGTGTTGGTGACTAAAGAGACTAAAGAGACAAAGAGGTTAAAATTTAAAGACTCTGCTAAAACAGATCTTCTGAAAACAAAAGGAGACATCTAAAAATATAGAAGTTATACAATATTTTAAAATAAATATTATAGATTGTTGTTACTCTTGGACATTCATTTTATAGAATTTTGTGATCCTATATTGCATAAATCTATGATTTTACTTAAATAGCTGTCATAAAAAACAATTCAGTTTTCTGTACGTCTAAGGTGTATATCCTTCCTCTTACAAGACTTCATGACTACGAATATTTTGAAACTGTTCCTTGCTATTTTTCTCAACATTTTAAAGAAATATATTTAAGCACATTATCCTGACATTTTTTTTTCAGACTACAGCATCATTAGAAAGATTTGCCAACTTGTTTTTTTCCTGGTAAAGATTTTAGTTAATGGAAAATAATGTTCAGACCTCTAGTCTAATTTCTTCTGTATCTCTGTGTGTGTCTCTCTCTTTTTGTTTGGATCAGTTTCAGGAAACATTTGAGTAAATGGTCCCTGTCATCAACAAGATTTAGTCTTCTGTCTAAAGCAGCATGCACTTATAGGTTTGGTTGAATAGGGATTAATTGGGCCCTTAACCTAAACAGACTGATTAAAGACTTATTTTGTGACTATATGGCCCAGAATAGAATCCATCCTGCTTGTCCAGTATTATTTGTACTGGTTTATTTTACTGGTATTTAACATCATAATTCCTGTAAACTGTCCTTGCATTTAGCTTCCGGGTACAGATGGCCCTACTGACATCAGAGCATTTTATCACGTGGCAACATCTTATGGCGTATTAAATAAACTCAGGCACTTTCATATTAATAGGACATCAGGACATTGAGAATTGAATGACTGGTATTAGTACACTCATTTTCCAGGTGGTCTGGGAGAAACTCTAAATGATTCAATCTGTAGGAATCAATGCAGATGTTCAAAGTGTGACATCCCTCTCTTTCACACTAATTATAGATGAGATGTTTCTTCATATGTGAAGAGGGATACATTTGCTAGGTGTACTTTGGTTTGGTTTGTTTGCTTCTGTTTGCTGTCAGGGTCTTTTGATCCTGGTCTTTAGGCATCAAAACATTTAGTACTCAGGATAATTCAAATCACAGTCCTTCCAGATAAACTACAGATACCTTTTTCAAATATATAGTTTTATATTTCAAGGACAGTGGAAGTTTTTCTAAAAGAAATATCATGATAAAGGCAAGTATTGCAGTGCTATGGCAAAGATACCAGTTGCTGGTAGCTGATAAGACGTACTCAAAGCATGTTCTTAATTACATTATTAATGAAACCTTGTTCAGCAGGGATAACCCAGGAAATTTAGCAGAGTACTCAAAAAACTTCCCTGTTCTGAAGGTCTTCAATCTTCAAACCAGAGTCTAATCCTGAAACATGAAGGAATTTAATTGCTAAGGAAACTCTTGGATTTTTGTTTTGTTTTGTTTTCTGAAGTTCTCACACAGTCATTAGCCCAAGCTCAAATGAAATTCACTTCTCTTTTTAGCTCCACTACTAGTGTACAGCAGTATTACAGCACAGCAAAGCTTCCTGTCAGCCAGTGTCCTGCTAAAAGGCTGCTGAGCCAGAATAACTATTCCCAGAGATGGTTTATGTCATCTCTCCATATAAACTTTCAAACTCTGCCAGAAAGAACTGGTTTTATGTCATGTTTTTTAGCCCTATACACATACCTTTAGAAAAAGAAATTCTAACATTCACATGTGGCAAGCATTTTCAATTTACATTTTCACCAATAAACTTTAATGAGTTGAGGAGTTCTCTTCCTTTGGTTCCAGTTTTCACTTGAGGTTGCTGATGCAGTACCTAATGTTCTTCATGTGGAGTCACTTTCACGCCTATTTCAGATGTACAATTCTTTGCAGTCTCAGGACAATGCTAAATGAGATTAAGAATAAAATTTTTTTGTTCTCTTTTCCCTCTCCTTTCTCCTTTCTCCCTTTCTCCTTTCTCCTTTCTCCTTTCTCCTTTCTCCTTTCTCCTTTCCTTTCCTTTCCCTTTCCCTTTTCCCTTCCCTTCCCTTTTTGCGCTATTCCATTGGTTTTGTGAAAAACTGCGTCCCGTAGGCTGAATATGATACTAAAAGCAATATCTAATAATAAAGTCATTGTCTGGCATTTTATATAGAAAATTCACTGATTCACCTTTTCTGGTAGAGCTGCAAGAAAATATTTAAATAAATGATGTCCTTAGAAATAAGGGCAGACAATACCTTATACCCACTTCTTACCGCTTAAAAAAGGACACCATGACCAACATTGGAAATTGTTACCAGTGATTGAAACTGAAGAGTTTATAGTTCAAACTGATGTAAAAGTCATTATTTTGGACTCTTACAAATTTCATATATTGTAGAAACTTGGCATAGAGAAACAGAGGCAGATATTAAGAGATTTTATTTGTTTTGGGCAAACATTAAATCAGCAGAGTCAGATTCATATTCTTTCTCAAAAAAAGTTACTGTAAAGTATAGATTTAGATTTAGATATATATTCCTATATTACTCAACATGTCTTTGCCATGAAACCAGATAAATAAAACAAGCAGGACTGAAGCTATTTCTCTGTAATTAAAATTTGCACACACTGTGAAAATTGCAGACCAGTAACAGTAATGAATGATTTTGCAATGAGTTGTTGCTGAGCGTATCTGAGACAGAGCTTCCAAACCTTTTACTAAATCAGTTCATGAGTCAAAGAGAGTCCAGGTGGCATTTTTCATAGCTAACATTGTGTATGCACCAGCAGTGGAAAATCCAGTCTGGCATGAGCTCAGATATCTCAGAAAAATCTGCTTAAAGCAAATAGAAAGAAGTCAAAATGTTTTGACTGAGATTTTAGTCCTAAAAATAAAACATTTAAATGATTCAAGAAATTCTAATTGTATATTAATTACATTTTCCTACATTAATAATTATTTTTGAGAGTCAGAGACCCCCAGATTTTAAGTTATGCAAACATAATTAGAGGGAAAAATAGCATATTATTATCTATGCCACCAGTTCCATTGAGCCAGTAAAACGCTTTAATAAATGAGGGCTCATTGTGAGATGTTCATGATCAGTCTAGTAGTTTACCAGACCTAACGCTTATAACAAAAACATGGAGTAAATTTGCATCATGGGTGAATTCCAGGAATCATTATTTACTTAGAAAAAAGGGTAGGAGGAACAGAAGGGAAGGGAAAAGTAAAATTCTGGTTGTATGAAAATTGGTGTCCTTATGTAAGATGGCTAAGTAGGTATTCACATTTTGGGGGAGGAAGTAGTTCACCATAATATCCTATTGGGACAATGCTGTCCTGTCAACAACTCTGTACATCACAGTGTCCCATATGGCAGTTCTCACTGCCCTATGAAGTGTGAGAAGAAACTAGTTCCCTCATCTGAACCTGTCGCTGCACATTCAGGTTATTCAGAATTGATCTACACATTACATGACAAGTAAAATGCGGCAGCTGTCCTCACATAGATTCCCAGTCCCCATACCTAAGAAAGGCAGTACCTGCTGTGCAAGCAGTCCTTCTGAGCAATGTTGTGCATGCTGGAACTCCTTATGTTTTCTCAAACAAGGAGTAATAAATCTTATCCTGCTCCATTCCCTGGAACTCTCTGCCAAAGAAACACCCTGCCATCGGCTTCAGGAAGCTGCTTGCTGCAGTTTTTAAGTGTATAAGAAATATTATGTGACACAGTATAAAAAAAGGAGATCAATAATTAATGCTTGGGTTTTTTTCCTAAAATATGTAGAAATGGAGCATTGGATTTTCTTATAGGTTGATCTGGAGATTACCTGAAGAGATTCTGTCTAATGAGTTCTTGCTTTGATTTCTTTTCCTGTGTAACAAGCTAAGTATAGACCAGGTGATTTAACAATGAGCTGAATGAAATTCACTTAGAGCTGTGGGTCTCTCAATCTGCACTTTAACAGGATTGCCTAATTCTTCCTCTTTAAAAGTAGTAGACACTTGGTTTTTTGTTAATTGAACCTTGCTAAATTGAAATAGGCAATGATGGCTTAAACATTTTCAATAATAAAATCATCAGTCTCGATAGACTTCATTTCTGTCAAATTTGTCAATTTTACAAGAGTATAAGTTTTACAATTTTGTATAAATATTTGTGTATTCTTTGCTATGTATAAAATTTTAAATTAGTTTCTTTACTGCTCTAAAATAAAACTGAAGTAATTTGATTTTTTCATAACATTACTATCAAGTACATATCCAAACAATAATGTGTTACATATGAATACATATGAATGGCCTTGCAAAGACATCAGCTGGCTCCATCAGTGCCTGCAATTGCAAATCATCTGGTGCCGTGGGGTTGTGCTGGCCCAAGCAGTCTCTAGCTGTACCATCAGTTTCACTTCCAGAAAGCCCACATGTAGGCTTAGAGGCCTATGACACCTAGGGGTAAAGCCTTCAAAAAAATCCATTGAGCATCTCAGCTTTCTTTGTTTTCCACTTGGCATGTGGTACCCTCACCCTTCCTTCTGCTACCAATGAACTTCTATAAGCTTTCACATCTTTTGTGAGTGCCCACTCAGCTTTGGCTTTCTGATCTTCAGCCCTGTCTCTGCAGTTCTCCCGGGTGGCCTGTACTTGCCTCCACCCTGCATGCACTTCCTTTCTGCCTTGGAGCTCTGTCAGGAGTTCCCTGTTCATCTGCGTTGGCTTCTGCCTCATCTGCTCAACTTACTGCATGTCAAAATGAATCTTTCTGTGCTTTGAGGACATTGTCATAGACTCACAGAATCATTAAGGTTGGAAAAGACCTCCAAGATCATCAAGTTGAACTGTCTGCCTAACTTTATCATCACTATACCATGTCCTGAAGTGCTATGTCTACATGTTTTTTTAAACACCTCCAGGGATGGTGACTCTACCACCTCCCTGGGCAGTCTGTTCCAATGCCTAGCCACTCTTTCAGTGTAGAAATTTTTCCTAATGTCCAAACTAAACCTCTCCTGGCACAACTTAAGCCCATTTCCTCTTGTCCTATAGCTAGTTACTTGGGAGAAGAGACCAACACCCACCTTACTACAATGTCCTTTCAGGTAATTGTAGAGAGCAACAAGGTCTCCCCTCAGCCTCCTCTTCCCTGGGCTAAATAATTCCAGTTCCCTCAGCTGCTCCTCCTAAGATATGCTCTCCAGAGCCCTCACCAGCTTTGTTGTCCTTCTTTGGACCCACTCCAGCACCTCAATGTCTTTCCTATACTGCAACGCCCAGAATTGAACACAATACTGAACGTGTGGCCTCACCAGTGCTGAGTACCGGGGAACAATCACTTCCCTACTCCTGCTGCCTGCACTATTTTTGATACAGGCCAGGAAGCTGTTGGCCTTCTTGGCTGCCTGGGCACACTGCTGGCTCATGTTCAGCCAGGTGTCAACCAGCACCCCCAGGTCCTTTTCCACTGGGCAGCTTTCTAGTCACTCTTATCCAGGCCTGTAATGTTGCTTGAGGTTGTTATGACTCAAGTGCAGGACACGGCACTTGACCTTGTTAAATCTCCTACAGCTTGCCTCGGACCATCATTCCAGCCTGTCCAGATCCCTCTGTAGAGACTCAACATACCTTTCTAACTTGGTGTTCTCTGCAGAGTTACTGAGGGTGCCCTTGATTCCCTTGTCCAAATCACTGATAACGAAAACAAACAGAACTGGCCCCAATACTGAGCCCAGGGGAACAATGCTTGTGACTGGCTGCCACTGGGGAGCTTTATTTCCTTCATGAAACACAGAGAGGTGGGAAGTGTCCATTGTAGGTTATTCCTTCCAAAAGTCTTGTGCTACATCACATTGGAAGTCTGTGGCAGAAGTGACAAATTAAACCCATTTATGGAACTCTTAAGTGAAGACTGGAAGTACTAAATACTGTTTGTAAGAATGGAGGAAACTGATCAAATAAACATTTGTTCATAAGAGAAATAACTAGGAAAAAGCCTATAGATGAATTAGACAACATGAATCTGGCATTTATTTTCTTTTTGAAGATAGCATTTCGCTTGATACTGTAATACGTATATTTTATATTCAAAATACTGTCCTCATAAATTATAGCAAAAATTATAGCCTCCTAAGTTTCTTTTCCAGTCATTTAAGATATAACTGAAATAAATGTTAAATAGTCCCATATTCTCCTCTCCATCCTATTGCAAAATATCTTTTCTTGATAATCAATTTTTAGTTTTGTTTTCTGCCTTATACAATTATATTGCAAGATGCCCTTCATTATAGCTGAAACACTCCCCATAGTTCTATTACAATATATTTCATTTCTCCAGTTCTTCTAAAAAAAAGTGCTCCCACTTTTTTTTTATAGATGTCTCAATTTTCCTACTTACCAAACTTAGCTAAGAAATTATAGAATAAAGTACAGTTTTATGGAAGGATAATGTAACAGGATTAGAAATGTTGGGCATTGAGATACTACAGTCTGCAGTAAATGGTGATGGTAAATAACTATTTCAATCTCAATATAACAGCAATATGAGGAAGTGATACTCTTAATGTTGTGTGCGACAGATCAGTCGCACATAATAAAAGCAATCACAATTCAACAGATTTAAGGATTAAACCTTCATAAAATCACAACTGATTATTTCCCAACCAATTATTAAGATTTTTCATTTAGTGTATATAAAGGCTATTTTCTTTCCAATTATAGAGCTACAGGTAATAAGATTTGCACTGTAGAATAAAAAAAAACATTTTCAGTTCACTAAGGAGACTTAAAAAAGATCTGTTTGCAACTCAGGTTTTCTTAAATACCATACTTGACATTTTTAATCAGAAAAATAGGAAATCTTTTTTCCTGACATATTACTAATGACATAATAGTTAGTTTTCTGTTAAGGTTTAAATTGTAAATCTCAATGTGTACTGTTTATTACTTAGTTTAAGATCTTTTCTCCACTCTAAGTCTTATACCGCTAGGATATGAATCTGAGATATTTTTATATGTAGAAATTATAGGTAAGAATCAGTTGAGATTTTGAGAATGGAAATTTAATTTTCAGTTTAATAGAGAGAAATTTAGTTTATATTTTTAGATGTGATGTAATGAAACATGCATTTTCACAGGTTTCCTATAGTAACTGCTGTTACAGTGAAGTGAACATTAATCACCATGACCATTAATAAAATTGTTCCATTGTAATTCTGATGACCAAATATAAAGAATTTCAGTATCATAGAAACTTGATTACAGTCAAACTGCTTGTTAGTACATTAGCAATTGTATACATTTCTCTGTTCCGTGTCTTGATTTTCTGATGCCTTCTCCTCATTAAAAAAGAAAATTATTTAAAACCTACCAAAATATTCACTTTGCTTGACAGTGACTAGCAGTTATGAAGTAGTTCGGGCTCATGGGATAAACTGTCTGCCTTAAGAGGGAGTTGTCATACTTCTAGAAAGCTTTGTACACTGGTGAGCCTGATTCAGGACTGTTTGCAGTGTTCATCTTCTCTTTCGGAGGTGATAATGGCCAGGTGTAGGTCAAGGAAAAAAAGAAAAAAGCTTTAGTGTCATGTGTAAGAACAAATTAAACTTTAATCTGAGCATAAATTACTTTCAGATTATTTAGAGAAGCCCTCCAGTGTTTTGCTCATCAGGAGTTGCTCATATAGCCTTTAATCAATCTGATTCTCCTCCTTTACCCTTCTGTTCAAACTTCTGTTCACTGCCATGACATAATGTTTAGTTTCTGGTTCTCTGTACAGTCATTTCATCTTTAAACCTAGATGATTCTATTAATTACCAGGAGGTTGCTTCTTACTTCCACCACTGTAAACAGGAGAGCAGTTAGTCTTTCTCCAAATAGCTCTGAAACACTCCTGCCACTGGAGGGAAGAAAATAATTTAACTTTTTGACTTTTCTGAACCTACTTGTAACATCAAATTAAAAGAGGACAAAGACTGGAGTGCTTGAAGTAAGTGGAATATTTTGCAGTAGTTTTCAAGGACCAGCATTTATGCCAATAAAAGAAAAAAGGAAGAATCATATAGATCAAACACAAAACAAACCAACCAAAAAAAGCCAACCAGCCATACCATTTTTATCAGCCATTAAGGGATTTAAAGAAAAACAAAGCCTAATATCTACTTGGTTCTATAAGCAGAAATATTTTGGACCTCTGTCTATGGTTTATCTAATTAACTGTTGCACTGGGGAAGATCAGGACTGTCAAGTGGGAAATCCAAGTGCCTTAACTGGAGGTTTAATAGTTCTTCCTGGTTCACGAGTTCCAGGACACTTCCAGCCTAGATCATTAGATTTACCTTTGCATATGCAAACCTCTGCTGTTGTGGTCCTTTCCTGGGAAGACCAGTTCTGTTCATGAAATGTCCCCTAGCATAGATCCTGAGCTCTGTAGAGATCTGAAGCTCAGCTTCTCTACTTTAAAAATCTCTGTTGCTGATTTATTGAATCATCTGTGGAAGCTGTGTGCCCTTCCTTGGAAGATGAGGGAGTTGTTGATCTGCAAAGTGGTTATGACTACAGTGGTCATTAAAATATGTATATACTTGTATATGTATATGTGTGTTTGTGTTTGTGTTTGCATGTGTGTAGATAATATGCAGTGATCATTACTATGATTCTTCAGTAGTTTCTTTAGACATAACAAAAGTATAAGGAATTCCTTTACAAAAATATTTCAGTAAGAAAAAGAAATCACATCTGCTACAAAAGCTACATTAAAAGAGCAAGCATGATATGAAGCACATAGCGGTTATAAAAGCAATGCTGGGTGGAACTTAAGTGGCAGAGGAACAGCTTAAGTGTGTACACTTTTGTGTGGGAGTATATGCATGAAGTTTTAGAGGAGTTAAAAGAGAGCACCAGAGAATAAAACTTTGAGAAGTGTGGAAGGACTCTTCTAGCAGTCATCTCTGCTGGTACATATGCTGATGTTCACATAATACAATATTCAGAAACCATTTCCTACACCTGTCCCTTATTTGGAAGTCTGGTCAGATTAACTACAAGGTAAAGTTTATGCTCTCAAGCAACCCTGGGGCTTAGCTTCCAGCAATCTTTTATAGTTAGCACATTAGTCATCTTCAACTGGAGATGAACTTGAAAAATAGCCGAAATAGCTCCCAAGTACCAGCCAGATGTAGAACTGCCACAGGTGCCACTTGTGTGAAAAATGTCGCCATGTCTGTTAATCAACATTTTATTTCAGCTCTTCTGACAAGTGTTTTTAAGAACAGTATTCAGGCATGATATGAGAAACTCAGTGGGATCCTTCTGCAGGTGTATAAGTTATGTCATCATATACCTGACCTTAGCCAGCCAAGTGCAACATTTTCATCCTTTGCCTTCTTATCATAAATTCCAATTTTGTGCATCCTGCTAAATTTCACTTCTTTAGACAGAAATACTTTTTTAGCCTTACCTTATCAGTACCACAATGTGTTTACATGTCAGAAAAGAATAGCGTAAAAATAAGTTCTACTCATCTGTGACAGGCAAATATTTTAATTTTCATTAGTTTTGACAGGACTTAGTTTGCCATAGGTAACATACATTTACAAGTTGTATTTTATTAGCACATCAAATCATGTTCCACTGAATTGCAATTTGTCACATAGTATTAGTGTTACATTGTATCTGACAGGACATTGCTTCCACTAAACATACTAAGAAGTTGATAAACTTTTGGGAATTTTATGTATTTTTTTATATATCTTCATCTCCCAAGAGGTGGAGGGTTTTTTTGTTGGTGGTGGTCAACTGAGCAGATATCTATTAATGTAAGTTTTGGTACCAGATAACATTGACTGAAAACTAACTTTTTCTCATGATGTTTTGGCTTTTAATAATTCAATATTTAGCAAGCTTTAATATAATGTATAGAAATGCAACATGCAAAATTCACTAGTGGACTAATCCTGTGTCATTTAAGTAAGCAAGGGCTTTGTCACTATCTTCAACTGTTTGTTTCTTTTCAATAGAAATGTTCAAGCTCTATTGCATTGCACTGTAGTTTGTGAAAAGTATTTTATGCAGGGTGTGTTCTGAATGTTTCATAGTAACATAGTAATATTGCAATGCTAACTGCTGTCTTACACATACTGAGAAAAAGAAATAAAGAAGAATAAGTTAAATATGTTTTCAGGAAATTGTGAAAGCACATTGACCTAATGATTCATTTTAGAGCTGTTTGTCTGTTTGAAGCAGAGGTAGCATCGCAAGAGACTTAGAAGAAATTATTAATCTATAGTAATATTCATTACAGCATGTATAGGTCCCCTAGTCAGACAGACAAGCATTCCACAATATTAGACACTTCTCATTTGTACCTAATAAGAAAATAGAACAAAGACTAAAAGAAAATTAAAAATTCGTACTGAAAAATTATGGACTAACATGTATCCAGACACAAAATAAAGGTAATCAGAAGAAACAGCACAAGCCAACAATAAGATTGTAACAGTTTAACAGGTATGAAATACAGTGATTTTTTTTTCTCTCTGAAGCAGCTAGTTGTGAAGTAACTCATTTAATCACTTTTTCTAACTTCAAACTTATGTATTCTCTACAAATTATGCAAATTATTTAAAATCATTTTCATGTGTTGAATTTTTAAACAGTTTAACAGAATCTTTTCCAAAGGTGCAGTTCTCTAATGTTTTAGAAGGAGCTTTTTACTGGTAGTTATGAATATATATTTTTCACAAAGTATATCAAAACAGGAACTCAGATTCCAAATCTATTTAATATTTTGTTGCAAGTAGTTGCAATCTAATTTACTACTTTTTAATATTTCCT
>WUAM01000295.1:864373-877230 GCA_024336885.1 Actenoides hombroni
ACTTTTTAATATTTCCTATTATTCCCTGTTGCTAAGGGTTTAATATTAATCTATAATCTTTACATTTTCCAGAAGCTATTACATATATATATAAGCTATACACATTAATTATATGTAAAACTATATTAAAATAATATATATACACACATATAAAGAAATAAAAATTGAGATTTTTCTGATTCAGAAAAATGCAGTCACAACCAAACCAAGTTCACTTCTCTTCATCTTTATAAAAGAGCTCTTTACTTGCATTTTAAGACATCTTCTGTTATGATGATATATTATAAATGTTGTCGTGACCCAATACCTAACTGATCTCCAACAGCACTGTTATGGTTCAAGAAAACTTCAAAAGCTCTTTCTCTGTAATTTTTTATGAAGGGATTTAACAAATGGATGTTGACCTAAATATATGTCATAGTGATTCTGCATTAGACTGCATAACCTGTCAAGATTAATTTCATAATTTAATGATGATCTCTTTTTTATGCATTCAGTCATTAAAAACTCTCTTTTTATTCCTTTTTTTAATTGGCGTGGTGAGTTGACCTTGGCTGGCTGCTAAGTGCCCACCAATCCACTCTCTCACTCCCCTTCCTCAGCAGGACAGGGGAGGAAAAAGACTAAAAACTTGCAAATCAAGTTAAAGGAAGTTATCTTGGCAAAGGCCATGTGGAGAAGTGAAGTAAAGCAAAAAGATTTATTATCTACTTTCTATCAGCAGGTGATGTCCAGACACTTCCAGGCACTCAGTATGAGTAGTGGTTGCTTTGGAAGAGAAACATCTGTAAAACAATTTCACCCCTCCCCACCATTTACCTCAGCTTTTATTGCTGAGCATGATATTCTGTGGTATGGAATATCCCTTCGGTCAGTTTGGGTCAGCTGTCCCGACTGCGTCCCATCCCCAGCATACCCCCAGCCTACTGGTCTTGGCTGGAAAGGTGGTGTTGGAGATACAACCTTGATGCTTTGTGAGTACAGCTTAGCAGTAGCCAAAACTGGTGCAGTATCCACACTGTTCTAGCTACAAATACAAAGCACAACACTTTAAGGGGCACAGTCCTTGGATTTGGTTAGCTTGGAACCTAAATGCTAGCCTACACAAAGTTTCCCTGGTTTTCCGTCGCAAGAACATTACATTGTCTCACAGCAATTATATACGTTTTAGATTCCTAGCATGAAAATTGCTGTATGCCCACTATCATTGAAAAAGAGAAAATGACACGTTCTAACAGTTTAAATACAAGGAAGGGAACTGCATACTTGCAAGTTCTTGTACAAAATCCTGCTGTGGCTTTGGGTAATGATAATTATTATCATAGCTATCACATAATGTTTCGTATACCGTAGCTTGGAAACGTCAAGTGAGATTATAATCAGTTCTGGTCCTATACAAATTTTACAGCCTTTTACTAAGTGACTATTCCCCCAGAAAAATCTGAAATATGAATAGGTAATATAAAGGAAAGGATGGTATCCTTCAACAACAGACTGAGAGAAAAGCATTGAGTAAATAAGGAAAAGAATCCTGTGGAACACAATTCACATGCTTTTTTAATCCTCAGGAATGGGTTTATATAACAAGGCTATTAAATAGACTTACGTTATATTTAAAAGCAAAGATGACCTTGAAGAATTTGGACTCAGGTGCGAGGTACAACTAAGACTGACAGTCTGCAGTACCCTTGAAACAGATCCTGAATGGTGCTTTGTTCTCAGTCCATCTTTGCTCTCCTTGAATTAACCTTTACTTAAAATAAAAAGCAAAACAAAACAAAAAAATCCCAACCACAAAATCAAAAAACCAAACCTGAGATAGGTTTTTTATGAAGAATAACTGCAAGACTTCAGAACTGTGAAAATTCCTTAAGTTACAATTCTTATATGATGAACTTGATGGATACCCCATTCCCTTTTGATATGCACTGCGCATAGTACAACACCATTGAATATTGTGGAGGAAAGATATTATTTACCGTTATAAAATGTCACCCCTTTTCCTGCCAAAATTCTTTGCCCATCTTTAAAGTAATTCATTTTGTCATGACTATTCAAAATTCATTAATAGAAAATTCTGGCTGATTAAGCACGTCCAAGGCCAAGACTCACAAATCATGATTCCTCTGATTTGCATGGATTCCCAGAGCAAATGTTTATCTGATACTGAGCCAGAACTGCCTACATCCTTTTTATTATATTATCAAAGATTAGTTTTGCTCTTGATCACACAATTTCACTACCCTTATAAAAAATGGAATAGAAGGCTCAGAAAACCATTACTTACCTGTGGCAACTAAACTCTAAAAGCACTTTGCCACTGTTCAAAAGACAGCATTTCCTATAGCTTTTGTATTTCCCTGCTGGTAGGGGAGAGAAAGTCGAAACTTTAACACAAATACTGATTTTTTAAAAAGGGCTCCCACTCCACACAATAAGCCAAGAGCATGAAGTCTCTGTTGACTTGTTCCTTTTTTCCCTATCTCCTGATTTTCATGTATTTATTGGCAAGCCTATAGAGAAATACTTGTTACAGTGCATCGCTCACATTTTGAAACCTTTTGCAAATTAACTGCTGTCAAAGTTAAGAAAATGCAAGTTCAGGCTGCACTCAAAGAAAGTGGGAAAACTAATAAACATCTGCAATGAGAACACAAAGGTTTAATGAAAGATTTTGATTTTCTTCTGAAAATTATAGCACTCCTCAAATTGCTTCTTTCATCAAATTCTTTTCTAGATTTTTCTACAGAGGTACATGAGTGCATAAAGATATAAACTTGAGAACTGTTTTTATCATTGTATGTGCTGTGGAACTGTTTTCTTTGCTGATTAATTGAAAAATAGGACATTTATAGTCACAAGTTGTTCTCACTCATAGACCAAGAACATCAGAAATCATTTTAAAATGATGGAGGAGATGGGTTTTAGTATTCTTAATTAAGTTCTGTGATGCCTTAACTCTAGGAAAAAATTCCAGTCAAATTCCATATCCACCGTTGTTATAAATCACCTAATAATTTCAGTGTAAATATTTGTGGGTAAGTCTTCTCAGTTGTGTGTCCATGAGGCTCCATGAATTAATAATACCTGTTCACCATTAGAAAAAGCAGTCACATAAATTGTCTTTATTGGTGTGAATGTCTAAGAGTGAGGACAGCTATATGGTGAAAGCCATGTTGAACAGAAAGCTCTTCAAATGACAGGCACACTGGCATTGCAGCAGTGAAAGCACAGTGGGATTTAGACTAAAATTCTAGAAGTTAGAGAACACAGGTGGAAAATAACATTCTGAAAGTGTTGTACTCCCATCAGACCTGTAAAGTTAAAGATTTTGGATAAGCAAAATGTGAAGACAGTTTCCCATGACAGTTTTGCTCACAGCTACAAGAACATGAAAAAGAAACCATTTGCCTGGTAGCAGCTGATGTAATCAGTAGGAATATAAACCATTTGTCTCTCCATCTACCAGCTTCTTGCCAACTTGAAACACAACTTTTACAGTATCTTCACTTTTTTTTTTTTTTAATAATCCTCCCAAGACTTAGTCTCTGTCAATTTTCATTAAGTTGTTTTGTAAGAATGACATGCACGTGATTGTAAATGGGAAATAAAAATAACTTGAAGATGATGTAAACCAGGGAAATTTATACAAAATATATCACAAATAGAAAGGATTCAAGCCCTCTTAAGCAAATTATTAAGGATCAAACCTTTGATAACACACAGCTCTATTGCCTTCAACCAATCACCATAAGTTAATTACAACAGGAAATATGGTCTTTCATGTTATCTTTTTTTGTAGACTTGAGGAATGTCTTGTTTCCTTAATACTGTCACTGCCAGCACTCTGGAAGTGAAAGAGTCAGAGAAACATTGCTCCATCATCCAAGCAGATGTATCTTTCTCTTCTGAACTTAGTTTTGCAAAGTATATAAAATCAAATTATAAAATTGATTATTCAACTCTATAATGGATATTCGTTGTACATTGTTTGAATGTAGCCCATGGCAGGAAGAACTAAAAGTAGTTCAGAGGTCTTCAGAGGATACATTTTCACTTATTTCCATTCTTCTCCTTTGACATAATCTACTCATTTTGTTGCTGTTTCAAAGAGTGAGAAAATTAGTGGGGCTTAGATATAGAACCTCACTCAAAATCAGTTGTGAGCAGCTACTGTGGTTTCAGGTCACCAGTTTCTAAAAATAGGCTTTCTATATTTTGTTTCATGTTAAGAAGTAATAAAATGTAAGCTGAAACCCATTTAAGAATATAGATAGTAATATAATTCTTCGATTTATTTGAATAACTTTGTTGTCTTTTATAGATTTGAAACACTTTTCATCTTAAAATATTGCTGAACAAATAATCATGAGAGGAATGAACTTTTATGATGATTAAAAAAAAAAAAAAAAAAAAGGGGGACTTCCTGGGGACAGGTGTCATGCTTATTTCTCCCACACATATTTTCTCACAACTTGTATTTCATAAAACTACACAAATCTAGTTTTAATGTATAAAAATAATTAAGTCAAATACATTATTTTTGCATATGCTTGAGTGGTAGATGAAAATAAAATTTGGGATCTTTGATAGTGCCCTAGAATGAATGTTTTGTCTTAAAACAGATTTTGCCACATAGATTTTTGCTGCAAAGCTGTATGTATTCTGCTAGGACATTATTTTTCACAGAAAAAAGTATATACCAAATATATTCACACCTCAGAGTCATGAGGATTGTTGGAGTTTCTGTCTGTAGCTATTATTATGTGTAAGTTAAGCAGTGAATAAATAAAACAACTGAGCATGTGGAAGAACAAAAAACTAATTGTATCCCGGGAAACTAAGTAGGGAAATGCATACTATTAAAAGTTAAAAGATTAATAGCTTTATCATGTTCCAATAATCACTGAAAGTGTTTACCTAATGACTCTAGGGTTTGCCTAAAGACTCTGAGGAAGTTATTGTCTGTTTAAAATGAGTACACTTTGTTGAAGAAGTAGGAACTAGGAAGGAGTAGACAGAGAACACAGAGACGAGAAACAATGCAGGTACTAAGTGGAAAGATGATTTAATAATTAGGACTGTACATTAATAATTAGGACTGTAATTTACAAGCAATAAGATGCACCTTGCACTTGTATCTCCTGTGACCTCTGGGACAAATCATTCAGTGCAGTACTCATCTCAGCAAATGTTATCTGTATCATCCAGACTTTTTGTAATCAATAGAGGGAAAGAAGCCCTGAGCTTATCAGAATGCTTGAATAGATGCTTACATTCCCCAGACATACCCATCTGGCCTTAGAGAACCACCTTTTGATTAGTGATAGTTAGATAAAACAGCTTGGTGTCTCTCTAGCAAGCAGTTACAGTACCAAGTATAGCAGATAAAAAGACAGGATAGGATTGCAGGCAACCTGAGTTCAGACAGCTGAAAAAACATAGCGATATAAGTACTTAGAGCTAAGACTTGGACTGCACTACACTTCAGCCTGCACAGGCTGAGCAGTGTACTTAATGCTTCTAAGAGCCCTGGCAATAAAATGGGAATATCCAATACTTTGCTATCTTGTAGGGAAGAGGAAAAGAATCAGCAACCACATGGTGGTAACTGGTAGTAGTGATAGTAAATTCTGCCTAAGGCTGATAAGAGTAAGAATCTCATTTATTTCTAAAAGAGGGAGAAAGGAAATATAAATGTGAGGATTAGGATGTTTGTCTTAATCCATATACCCTGGAATGACTGGTAAAAAAAGAGCAGAATTATTGGTAAGTGAATCTACTTAAAAATAAGTAACTCTCATTAGTGCAAACAGCTAATTATATAATTTATTTGAAAAGAAAAAAGTTTTAAATTTGAATTCTCCTAATTTCAATATTTCTACAAAGCCATTCATAAATTTGTGCTGGCATGAGCTGCCTAAAGAACAAAATGTCTGACTTGCAAAACATCTCTACCATTCACAAATGAGTGCAGCCCGATTAAAAAAATGAAAAGATAAAAACTACTCAGTTTTGTTTAGTGGACCTGAAACCCCAGAAGACTGAACTTTTTCCAAATTTCCCCACCTGCCCTTTAACGAACTGCTTTCTTACTGTGTTTCTTCAAACTGGCAAGTTAGGTAAGTGAGCTCTCTGAGTCAGAAAGGGGAGCATTCAAGAACAAGACAGTAGTTCCTCAAGCTGATACTAGAGTTTAGCTGCTTCCAGGAAAACATCTCTTTCTACCTTTTCAAGATTTCGGTAGTCCAATGAGTTTGGCAATCAGGCAGTCCAGCTGTGTGGGAAATGAGTTGGTCTAGCTCTCTGGAAAGCTTGGGAGATGCTTTGTTGAATGTCCAGACAAAGAGCCAACACAGCCAGTTGCTAAGGAAACCTTGAAGTTCATTAGGCACCCTGTGAAATTCATTTAGCTAAATACCTGATTGCCCTGCAAACCTGGTCAAGCTTATGCCCTAACAGCCTGGATATGCTACTGTCTGCTACCCTGGGTTCTTTGTCTGTTGGTCAGGTAAGAGGGCTGCCTTGCTCACCAACTTTGTAGTCTTTTTGGCTGGTTCACAGGAGGAACAGCTGTAGTGTGCACAGGACTGAAGACAGACAGTTCAGCAGATGGAGAGCAGCAGACATTTGTAAAATGTGTTCTGGGAACCTGGGAAAATCACCTAGATTCATTTGGAAGACTTAGGAAGCTGAATGATTAGGTTTTTCGGTTTCCATATGAAATGTTGATATGACTTAATATTTCCCTGAAATATTGAAATTTTCTTGATCAGCAGGTTTTTTTACCAGTTCTAGTCTCATGGTCTATTAAAAGCTGTTAGACATTTCTGCTAGTTCTGCATAACTGGAAAAAAAATAGTTCATATTTAATATTATCATGCATTTTTATTTTATACTTCTCATTAAAAGAGCCAATTTAGCCTTGCAAGAAAGACAAAACAAAAGAAAACCCACTGTCATTTAATTTAGAGCCTTAATAGCCAACTGAGAAATCCAGTCCAGCTGTTAGACTGTAAGCATCCATTCTCTTGACCTTTTAGTCCTGAACACATCTCTCCTTCGCTTTGGAGATTTCCAGGCCTGGAATGGAGTTTTTGCTTTCAAACGTTAAATATCACTTTCTAGGTTTGGGACTAAATTGAAAATCTATTTGTCTGATTTAACACTTTAAAATGTTATTGGTTCTTGTACTATTATTGACTACAGTATTTGCAGCTCTCTTGGGGATGGAAAATAGCTGCTGAACAATGCAACCTGGATTGATTTTCATTCATTAACTTTGAAAAAGGACATAAGCTTCCTGAACTATGTATTCATTCAAAATTTATCATTCCTCCTTATGTTTTAATCATGTTTTAGAAAAGGATCTTATATTTCCTTTCCAGAAAGTCAGTAATAAGTTAATGAGCTAGAACTTCATTGACAAAAATTCATTGAAACTGCTTTTCAAAAGATTATTTAGCCCCATTAAAATTAAAAGTTTTTAAAAATTTACACACACACAGAGCACATTTTTCCAAGTATATATATATATATACACACATACGTGTGTATATATATGGAAGAATTAAAATACATCCAGTTTCATCTTTTCTGTTTGTTTTGAATGACAGAAGTTGTAACTTATGATAGTTTTACATGCACACATACATATATGTTATTAATTCTGAATTTTTCTTGTACAATGTTTTACAAATCCTGATATGGGAAATTCACGCATTTCATTTTCTGATAAGATGAGAAGCTGGAGGAATGTGTACTGAAATACATACAGTATAATGCATACACGTCTTACAAAACATTTCACTTTTTACCAACAGATTTTGGAATGCAACCAGAATTGTCAGAATTCCCCAAATTATTGTTTTTACATCTGTAGTGTGACTAGCATCAGAAAAAAACTACCAAATATAAAAAATAACAAGGAGCACTTCAGGTACTTATGGAGGACATGTTCAACAGAGTGAAATGATGATGAGTACTGAAGTTTTCTTGTATTTCTGTGGCTTCTTGTTTGGATGTAACTGTACCAGCTTTAAAAGTGTTTCTGGATTCCTTTACTTGGAATCTTTGCTTTTTACACCATAGAGGTAAAAGTATACTGAGATATATTCAGTGTGGAGGAACACCCTTTATGTTGAAGGTAGTGTGGAACTTCAGAGTTACCAATCACCTGTCTGTTTTCTGTAGTTTAGTTTTTCAACATTTCTTGTCTGTGCCAGGGTATGTGGCTCCTTTGACAAAGATGAAAAGTAGAGATAGATGAACTAAACCATGCTCAGGTACAGCCATTGTTTTGGCAACTCTGCAGGAGATGGTACAACACATAAAAGCTCTAAAATATATTGGCACCTGAAAAGGCACTAAGACCTGTTGGCAGATGACCAATTCTACTAAACCATGTAGTTCACCGATGATTGAAGGTTTCTGTTGATTTTAAGGAAAGATATTGCAGTTGCTCCTTGTACTTTCAGAATCATCCATCTCTTCTTCTTATTCTCTGAAGCCTATAGTATACGTCTGTGCATTCCATCTTCTCCTATACCTATCTCTACAGGAAGCGCATGTATGTATGAAGAAATAAATTATAAAGAAGTAATAATGTAAGAAATTTAAATAAAATACTTAAAATTTCTTCAGGTAATGTTTTTCAAAGGAAGCTTTAAGATTTCAGGAAATTAATAGTAAATAGCTGTATTCACAGTCCTTTCAACATTTGAAGCTCCCTTTTAAAGAAATTCAGGATATTGCATGCAAGTCACTTTTAGAACTTCATGTAACACTAATTTGTTGTCTTTCCAGACTGCAAATATTTGTTCATGCAACAAAGACTTTCTTTATTTCTACATCTCTTCAGAAATTTGTTGTTACTTTTCCTGAAGTGATCTCAATGTTCTGACTATTATTTTATACAGTAGTGGGGCGTGAAATACTTTATGTCTGGGAAAGAATCTTCCAGTGCCTAAAAATGAAGTGCAAATTGAAGCAAAATGTTACTACAATAGACATTTTAAGTACACCCTCTGTGGTTATGTATTTTGTGATTCATCCTGGTGAATAAATTTCATTCCAACATAACGCTTTGAATACTAGAAGGAAATTTCGGTGATGGAAAGGGGGCATTAATGACTACAGCCAGTGCCACACTTGATACCTAGTTATTTCAGGAAATCTGTTTGTTTTTTTTTTATTTTGTAGCTTCATCTGTACAGATACAAGATGAGACAATCATGTTATATGTCTTCAGTATTAACTCTGGAATGATTTCTGTAAAAAAAATAATTTCTTCAATTCTCCAGTTTTTTAGTAGACTTTTAAATAATTAAAATAATTTTCTATCTGCAGGCTAAAACAGTTGCTTTATGGAGCTCCAGTTGAGTAACAGTACTGCAATTGCATAGTTTATATCTTCATACTTTAACTCTGGTGCACCAGCATAACCTACTTACCTGCTATATTAACAGTTGCAAGCATTATTTCAATTTAAACATACAACACTACTTGTTACATTCAATCAGATGACAATAATCATATTTTTTAGTTCGGGTTTATAGCACACCAGCTATAGACTTCAAAACCTGTATTAATACATACCCAATCTTAAGGAAACTTTAAAAACCCAGTTGTTTCTAGGCTGTTTTGATAGTCCTTCATATAACAAAATCTAAAATGATTAATCTCCAGTCTTCCTTCCCTCGATTATTTACTCCCCTCTTCATAAAAAACAGTAAAAAACTTTCCTGCACTCATATAAATGCATAATCCCATCACCAGTTAAACTGTTTGGTTCATAATGACTGTCTGAATTTTTGTTTTCAGGTTTTACAATTTATTCTTTAATACATAAGTGTCTGAAAATCTGCTCCATGAGTTGATTAGAAGTGATTGTTGTAAAATACTTGAGTTACTGAAAACTGTTTCTATATAAAACCATATAATTCTTCTGAGATTGTCATTTTACATTTAATTGATCCAACTTTATAGTATAGTTAGGAGGTATGTTTCTGAGTGAAGTGACTGCTTCTAAAACATGATGTTTTGATAATCCTAGAAAACAAAATCTCTCACATCAGCAGGAAACTCAAAATTTTCCACACTGGTCTGTCAGGACTATAACCACTTCACTTTTCAGAGCCTACCAGTAAAGATGACAATTGTACTCCTATATTGCAGCAGGCAATCAGGTAGGAGGAATGTCATGTTATAATTTTAAACTAATATGCAGAGGACATGTGTTGAAGTTCAAGGATAAAATATTTCCATCTGAATTGGTTGTGCAGTGCAAACCCAACCTCAGGTACATATATCCAGAGATAATTCCTTCTATCAGAATAAACTCATCTATGGAATGTGAAATTCATTAGCTTTTATTACAGTATTCATTACAACAAAGCATGTGTCCCCTGGGTGGTTGCACAGGTATGTGCAGACTACACAACTGTTACAGACTATACCCTTGGATTATCACTCAGACAAATCCAGTTCTCCTTCTCTAACTATACTGTAACCTCCATAAAGCCATTGCAGGGACATTTCCTACAATATGTATTATCTGCAGAAATACTGCAATGCAGATGCTTGCTTTTCCATTTGTATTAGAGCTGCTTCTGAAGTTGCACGCTACAGCAGGCCTTACAGAGCATTACCGTAAGGGAGATACTAGAATGAAAAGATTTGAGGGGAATGACAGCAAGATCTAAATTGCTGTGGCTGTGCAGATGCTTCTACTAATTTCAGATCCCCAGAGACATCTTGGTTGTTTCAAGAAACTGGGTATACCATTCCCTTCCAGTTCTAGCTTCTTTTGGTAGAAAACATAGGCAAGCAAGAAAAGCCTGCATTTCCCCAGTCTGTGTGGTAGACAAAAAAACACTGCAGGGTCTATTACACAGCACAGCTATCCCACAAAATATTTTTGCTCCACTTGTCTCCTTGCTTATTGCTTATTCCCTATGTAGACTTTGAAGAGGCTTATAATGTTGGCAACACTCCCAAAAATTTCACCTGATCTGATAAAATCAGTATAAGCTTTCTCAATTTCTGCAGAAATGTAGAAAGACAAAGTTAGCCACAGCTAAAGTGAAATTTGTTTTGCATAGGCAAGCATTTACACCTATACAAGAGGTCGGCCAAACTAAATCTAACTGATAAGTATTAGAAAATAGAGACAAATCATTTAGATTTTAAACAGTGAAAAAACATGCCTCTAGCTTTACAAAGAAGAGGGTGTTCTTATTACCACCACAACACTGGACATTGGCTCTGTGTTTTGGTGGGTTACTTTTTTTTGTTTGTTTACCTAAAAATATCTGCCTTTAAGGCAAACAGTTGCTTTGATGCACTGATGCGGTAGAAGTAAGAGCCAATGTGCAAATTGTAAATAAAGGACTATTACAATGTACTTTAAAAACCACTTTCCGTGGTTTTCATGATACTTGAAATAATTGGTCACATGTTGAAGAAACAGAATAAGCTGACATTCGCAACGTTAAATTAAATTTGTTTGTGTTAATGATAGTGAACTCCAGTTAATTCTGTCTAGTACTAAGTCTTTATTATGTCTGGTATTGCAGATGCCAGAAAACAAACAAGTACAAAGAAAAAGAACACTTTTTTTTTCCTTTTTCCTCTCTTTTTATTTATCCCTGTGTCTGACCACTCAAAGAATATATAGAAATTAGGGCACATTCTGATACAGCTTGAATTTTTCCCTTTGGCTAATCATGCACTTTTAAGACATCACTGCTTCTTTTTATAGATTTTAACATTTCTTGTGTTATAATTGACATTGCTGCTAACCTATTTCCCCTTTTCTCATTCTTTCTTTATAAATTCCAGCTCTTCAGGTATTTTTCATAGCATGATTCATCACCAGTCAGCAAAGCAGAGACTCTTTATATCTGTGAAAATCACCTCTTACCCATCTACACATTGTCATCAGCTAGGACAGCCATGTCACATGAGCTGCATAATTTAATCAGGAGAGGAATCTGCTTGTAGAAAGACTACAAAAGCATCTTCTTTAAACCCTGAGAGTTTAGAATCAGCAGCCCAAAAATTCAAGTTTCTTTTAAACGACAGTGGAATTTCAAATCAAAATGTTTCCAGTCACTGGTAGATACCTTTAAAACCTTTTACATGTTTATGACAAGCACAAACATAAGCTATAAAAACCTTTAAGTGAGTTTTGTTATTTACAAAAACCCACACCACTTATGTCCACAGCATATTTCAAAAGAGGATGCCTCTCTGATATGATTCACAACAGTACATTATGTGGTATATGGCCGAGATTACTCACTGAACCAGAGATTTAAATCTGCTTTTCACTTTAGTATCTGAAAATGGTCCCTGTAAGACAGCAGGGAGAGTAGATCTTTAGTTACATTCCATACTTTTACTATCAGATTCAACTGTCTATGTGAGAAATATTGTTTCCTAGTCTTCTGTTCTTGCTTTCATTGTCTGTTAATCTAAAAGTATATGAGACTTAAGCATGAAGGAGTAGGCAAAATTGAACTGAAGAGGCAGTGAATGGCTATGGTTTTGAATGGGAGGCTATATTCTGGTTTAGGAGAATAATAATTTCTGGAAGTTGTTAATTTTCGTTTCTACTGCAGAAATGGAATGATAAAATTCAAGTGATAGGGGAGGGAAAAGGACATAAGAAATCTTACTGAATATGTATACTAAGTACTAGAGCCATGGTAACTAAGCTTCTTAGTCTAATCCTGCCCTAAAAAGCAGTATTCTCCGATTCTCCAAAGTTAGTGCTGCTAAGTAGAAAAGGCAATACTAAATATAGAAGTACATAGCTTTGTTTGCATGTTAAGAAATATTCTTAAACTCAAATT
>WUAM01000296.1:0-29349 GCA_024336885.1 Actenoides hombroni
AAGGAGAAGGTGAACTCCTGTGCTGCAGTTAGTTGGGCTCAGCTGGATTTGGGTATCAAATAGCAAGACTTCCTCCTACTTTGATCCCTGTGTAGGCTGATAAAACAGAGATGACATGGATAGCATGGCAGACTGAGATACAAAATGATATTGTCAGAACCAGTTGCTGAAATTGGTGCAACCACAATGATAAAAAGCAAACAAACAAATAAAAAAAAGCAAGGAAACCTAAGAAAGTATTAGCCCAAACAAGCCAACTTTATTTCTTTTCTTTTAATTGCATACAGTGGTGGCTATTTTTGCCCAGAGTAAAGACCCTGACATACTAAAATTAGTCTAGCAGAGGGGCACTAAATGGTCATAATGCTACAGCACGTCATCTAAAAAGCTGAGGGAGCTTAAAAAGAGAAGTTTCAGGGGAAATCCCATTCCTGATTTCCAACTATTTAGTGGGAGTTAATAAGCATGACTCTTCTCTGAGGTGCAGAGTGACAGGATTAGTGACAAGGGACGTGAGTTGGAACATCAGTGATTTCCATTAGGAAATGTTGTTCCCCTTGAGGCTTCTAGCACCCCAGAATGAGTTGACCAGAGAAGCTGTGGAGTCTTCATTTCAGGAAATATTCAATACTCAGCAGCCCTTCTAGGTGTTAAGCTTTAAGAAAAAAATAACGCAAAACTAAAACACCAAGAAAATTGTAATATATTCTCAAAGATTAAAGTGCTTCTAGTGATCGTTAATTAACAACATAGCGTATGTGGTATTTAATTCCAGTGTATGTTCACACACAGACATCCAGCCGTTCAGATACAACTTGTTAGAAAGTAAACTGCTGCTGTCAGTAAACAGAGGTGTGTTGTTAACAGAGTTTAGGTTACTAATTATATCAAGTCAAGTAACACAACTATTAAAACAGCATGAACCTCTCTTTCTTACTACACTTTCCCAGGAAGTTGCTGTTAGCTGCCTCAGAGATAGTGAATAGAGACCAAAAGTTTCTTTCCACTAATTGGAAAAGGAGATGTGACAATTCCAATCCATTCCAAAGTCTCTGGACCCATCTTATAAGCTGTGATGATGACACTGTTTAGCCAGACTCAGCCTCCTGTTCCCATCTAGTTTGTTTGTTATGTCTCAGCACTAGAATCACACAAGTCTAGTATGGAAGTAGTATCACACCTATTCTTTGCTCCACTGAGTTGTGCTTTCTGTGTACTGGAGTGAATGCTGTCTACTGGAATGAGTAACAATCCAGTGCCAAAACTCACTCTCTGTCGCAGAAACCTCATACATATGGACTAGCAGTTTTTCAGTACATCAGCTATTTCAATACGATTTCATAGAAAATAAGGCAAGGAAAAAACCAACACCACAACCAGAAGGAACAATTCTATGCAGATGCTAATAAAACAGCAGAAAATGTAGCTATACTGGCTCATGTTTAAGCAAGAATAGAGCATTACAATAAACTTTCAGCACTAAGTTCAATAAAATACAATCTCAGATCTTCATTTTTATTAACTTGATTATATTTTTTTACCTTACAATATGGAACGTAAAAGAGAAACTGTACTTTTTTTTTAAGAAAAACAAACAGCTGCCATATGCATTTTCAGTCAAACTCAATTTACCTGAAATATTTTGCTAAAGAAAACTGAACTACTCATGTGATGAGTTGAATACTGTTTTCACATATTTCTATCACTGTCAAAAGAAATATGTCTACTTATGATGGAAAAACAGGTTAGCAGTTACCTAGAATAAAATTCTCTCTTGGTAACCTCCCCCCCCAAACACTAGCATTAACCCCCTTTGCTTTACAGAATTCTGTGTCTATAGTAGAAAAAAAGCAACACAAAAAAAACCCACCAGAAAGAACATCAAAACATCCCATCAAGATGCTAATATTAAACAGTGACCACAGCAGATGCAGGCTGATAGCTACTGAAATGCTACACAGAGGTTCTCTTTTCCTTCCCTGTTACTATATACCTACAGAATTCAAAAGGATGTTTTAGCTTTTTTGAGGAATATAAACCAGCAACTGCTAGTTTTGCATGTTTGTCTAAATGTAAATGTAATGGCATGAAACAACTACTGTTCTCATACATTCAAAGCCATTTGATAAACCATTTCAACTGCTAAAAAAAAAAATAAATCCTTGTATTATTGTGTCATGTGTGACGTCTGAAAAAAACCCAAAACGTATCAAAAGAGCCTAAATTACTCTGGTTTACTGTTCTTAAATTTTATTATAGGTAATAGATATCCAAGCTATTTCTATGTAGGAAATTTAAGTCATTTGGGGAAAATCAACACAACAAAGAGTCTTTATATCCAAAGTTACTGGAGTTGATATGAACCATGCATTTTAATATATATAATTAAATCAGAAATAGTAAAGCATTTAGGTTATTTCACTGCTACTCAATCCTGCAGCTCCTGCCTGCTAATTCACCTTGAATTCACTCAAGTACCTGAGACTTAGCAGATACTGAATAATAATTTTTCCACATGAAAAGTTTCACATTAGTGTGAAAAAGGATTTTTCCAGATTTGATCAGCCACTTATGATAAAATTTCCAAAAGGAGAAATATAAATACTAAAATACAAAGATTTTTTTCTAGCTAAATATAATTAAATTAATGTATATTAATAAGGAACATAATTAAAGAACAGATTGTCAACACATGATCTGAATAGAATATTTAAAGCAAATTGTTATGCAAAGACTTTGACAAATCCACAAGAAGAAACAGCCGATAGAATATTATATTTTATCACTGAAATTAATAGTATGGCTTCCAGAAAACATATTTTGTTATTTAAATGTTGTGCGAAGGATCAATGAAAACAACTTCACAAAGTTAAGATTTTATTGATGAAAGAAATCAGACCTTTCCAAAATAAAGGGAGTAAAGGAGAAAGTTCAGAATACAATTGTCCATAAATGTTAATAAGCGATGAAACTGGTAAAGTACCAAAACTTCCGAAATACTGCAATACTGAGCTCCTTGCTTCAGGGATGCCTGAACACAAAATGGGAGATGTTCTGTGGCTTTCAGGCTGAAGACCAGCCTCCTGCAGCAGCCTGCAAAAATCTCTCTATAGTGCATCATCTCTGTGTTTTTCTAACTCCATGATTCCTTCTGACACATGTAAAACTGATGGAGAAAAGCCAACCTGGAAGTGATGGAGGAAGACAGCAGACAAACTTGAGCAAGCTGATCTAGCTAAAGATGTCCCTGCTTACTGCAGGGAGGCTGGACTAGATGACCTGAGAGGTCCCTTCGAACCCAAAGCATTCTATGATTCTATAAAACTTCAGACCTGCTGCATCTTCCATCGCTTGGTTGCTGAACATAGCTGATGCTGCTAAAAAGGCAGACGTTACTGATCTATCCCCAACCTGTTCACATATCAAGTAATTTTCACCACAGAAGAGAAAGTACATAATTTTTATTTAAATAATTATTAAAAAGTTGTGTTTTATTTAGTTAGCTTTGAAATACACCAGGGTGAAATTTGTCCTCTCTGGTTAAAATAAATAATTTCAAAGCTACCTGTATTTTAAGCAGCACTGAAAAATGTTCCTGATTAAGTGCTCCATTCTATTCGAGCGTTATACATTTCTGTTACTTAGGAAACACTATTTTTGCTGAGAATAGGAAGCTTACTAAGAATCTACTCATTGCCCAGTGTTTTTCCTTTTACTAGCTGCTTTCCAGTTACTGACTGTTAATCTTTTCCTTATTTTTATATAAATATTTGTGTGATTTGGATTCATTAACCAACAGATCTTTGCCTCACTCTCATTTTGTGCTCAGTAATCAGGACTCGAAGATTGCTATTTTATAATGATTACCTTTAATAGTGTAATTCAATATACATGAAATACTAATTTCCAGCATTCTGATCCTCACATCTTACTTCTTTTGATCCAAATACACACTTGAAGACTAGTATTAGATACTACTACACATTTTTAACACTAATCATCCATATCTCATTCTTAAAACCAAGCGCTAACTCTATTAAAAAGGTTCAACACACTAAAGCAAAAATTGATACAAGCTTAATAGATGACATTCATAAAAAGAAAATAATTGTATGAAGATCTTGAAAATGACATGAACAAAATTATCCAGATAGACTAGATAAGTCTATCAAAAGACACTGAGGGATTTAAGATGGGACGACACAGTGGGAGTCCACACTTTTACGTTTACAATTATTCCTAAAGGATTATTTTCTGCTGAAGATAAAACATGATCTACTGGTATTGGCAAAACACTTCATGACACTCAGAAAGTTAAAGAATTAAGGACAAAGTCAGTCCGATTTTTCTTCTATGTATTACTGACAAAAATAGAAAATAACACCTCATGGCTTGTCAGATTATTCACCTAGCTCTCAGTGCAGGAAGATTTACATGTAAATATGGCTATACATAATAGAAGAGGTTTTTACTGCAGAGGTGATAAGATCTTTTTTTTGTATAATCCTAAAGACTTCTAGTTGTTCTTTTTCAGTTGATAGAACTGTCCTTTCTTTCTCTCTGAATTCTCCCACAGTCCTGAAGAGAGGAGAGCTTATGAACAAATTTGGCATGCTTTGCAAAATGAAATAAAACTGATTCACACAATATTTCAGTCAGGTCTCTCTGAACACCTTACAGTCAATATTAAAATGTGAATTATAACGTGAACTTCAAGGGCCTGTTGGGAAAATAGAATGTTTACTAATATAATCTGTTGTTGCACTCTAGTAGCATTAAGAAAAAGCTGAATGACGAATTAGGTGGCAGACAGTAGAAATAAGAGTAAATTCTTAGAAATAACAACCTGATCAACTTCCCCCCCTTTTTTGGGATGGTCTTTTTGTTTAATCTTTTTAAAGTAAAGTGTGATTAGTAAATGTAAGAATGGTTAATTACTTATGTTTAGGCTTGTCAAACATTCTTCTTATATTTAAAGGTCAGAATACTGGTCAGAAAGTGATTCTTCAAGCATTTAAAATTCTAGATGTTTTCCTAGAAGACGTAGGATCTGATTCCTAACCCACATCAAGCAAACTTCTGTATGAAGTCAGTCTCATACCTACAGCTACAAAGCAAGCCAGAGTATGTAACAAACAAAAAAGCCCACCTTGCTTTGGAATCTTTGAATTTTATTGCAAAGATTGATTAACTCTTATTTTATTACCATTTTACCACAGATTCCCAGTCCATTCCACTACAGAGTAAACAGAGTAATAATGGAAGGAATTCTTTAAGTTTATCTAAGGATAACTGCCCTGTTGGATTTTTCAGTGATACTACAAGACATACAAAAAAGGTATCAATGAAAAAACCCTACATTATCTGTGCTCAAGATGAAAAAAAGGCAAGTAATTCTTCCAGTAGTTTATTTCCAAAGTATGAAATTTATGCTTTACCCAACACCATGCCCATACTTTTTCATGCACTGTTCTTAATTTATGCACAAGAAAACACTTGAACAGGACAAAACATCTATGTGCTTGTTAAGAACATTTTAAGTTGATCTCCCATTGCTTATATCAAATCACATGCAAATTCCTAATGAAATACAATAGCAATTCCCCACCACCATAGAAGAAGGATGGTTACACTGTTTCACTAAGATTAAAGATTTATCTTGCCATACCTTCTCACATAAAGTACCTCAGCTTAAATGCAGATTTTCACAGTGTACTTCATTCACTGGTCATGCAAAGGGAAAAAAGAATTCACCTGTAGGAAACTACACTTTTACTATATCTCCCTTATGTGGGAGAAAAATTTTCTTATCAAGCGACATTTTTATTTTCAGTTTACCTAAGGGTAAACTTTAACATGGCCTATATTCTGGATATCTGTCTCAGATATTTATTGTATGTTTCCTGAAGGGCTCCCGGATTTAACACTGCTGACACAGGTTTCTGTAAGAGGGAAACCTCAGATACTGACAAGCAAGTCAACAATCGTTTCTGCTTATCATCTCACTCATCCCACCCCTTTGAGGCTTACCTTGCACTCCTAAGCAGCTCTTCCCCAATTTAAAGACGCTGTTTTATTTTGCTTTCAAGCCCTTCTAGATCACCCCCTAGGTATGCACACCAATTTAATGACAGCAATTTTACAAGAGGACGCACTGAACAGCTTAGCAGTTACACTGAACAGCCAAGCAGCACGTTAAGTGAAAACTGCATTGTTTCCAACTACAAAATTCAGAAAACTTCACTTGCACTTCATTTCTCAATATAGAAATAGGTGGGATACACATCTCTTGGAAAGGCACAACTAGGGAAACAAGTATAAACCTCTATTCTCGTAGACAAGATAAGGATAAATATAGCATATGTGGAAACCAGATTACACATGGCAAACTTGCTTAAGAGAACGTATGCTTACACATTCATTAAAAATTAGGAAGTGGCAAAATTAAAGTTGTCTTCAGATTCAAGGCTCCTAACACTGCTCTGGAACACCTTTTTTGAGACTTTTCCCATAAGGAAAAATAAAAACTGGAAAACTTTTCCAGAGTGGCCGAGCACTGCAACAGGCCATTCAGACAATGCAGTGAAAGGTCTCTCCCTTAAAGTCACTAAGACTGAACTGGAAAAGGTCCTGATAAACCTGATTTAAACCTTATGTCATCCCTGCTTTGAAGGGGGGGGTTTAACAAGATGTCTCTGGCTTCAAAATGCAAGAAAAGTTTTCCTAAGTAACCATTACCTAGTATTTCTTTTCCCCTGATACCTTAAAGACTAACATCTAACTCACAGACTCCCCATACAACCCCTCACAGGGTCCAGCATTTTAAGTCAGGCACTCAAGAAGTCCATAATCAGAGACAGAACTGGGAAGTCTGGTTTGAGTGGTTTTACTAGGACCTCGAGGAGACAATGTAGCAGAAACAGGAATTCTCCCCCCTCCCTCCCAAATGTCCACCATCTAGGTTGTTACGTAACTTATGCCTTTCTACCATAACACTGTATTCTACCCATTCTTTTCCAGCTCAACACTTCTCATCCTTCCAAGGTTTCCTCTATAGGGAATCTGGTAGAAAAAAAGTGAAGCCTTTATTAGAATATACATAAACTATACTATGCATACTTATACGTATAACATGGATATACAATGATCCCGATGAACTATCATAGCTAGTACACCTTTCTTTTGAAACCTCCCCACCAAATGAGTATTCCAGAAGCAGTGAAGAATTTACACTGAAAAGAATCAGTCTCAGTGAAAAAGAAATTATTCAAAGCCTTTATGTCAACCTCTGCTTCAAATACAAACAATAAAGGATTTTGAGCACCATTCCAGTAAATATTAGTATTTTCCAGTGCTTTGTTCTAAATTACAAATCATATTCTAAAACACATTCTATTTGGAATAAAGAGAGATGTTTAATACTCCCTAGAATCTGCTAAATGCCATCCCTGTCACTCTTACAGAGCTAGCTGCAATTATGCAGGCAATGTTATAATATATAATATACAATACAATAGCTGTAAGCTATTATATAAAAAGCATCCAATGGGAATTACACCAACATAAATGAATTAATTCACTTTGTACCCAGATTTCTATTCTTTCATCACAGAGAGGATTACCTGGCAGCGTTGTGCCAAGTGAAATGAACTATCACAAGCAATGCACTCGCTATCAGAAATTGCAACATTACTTATCGTTGTAGCCCTCTATAAGCAAAGAAGCATTGAAAATGCTAATTAGAAAGCGACGACAAAGCAAAGTGATATTGCACTAAAAGGAACAAAAAAGGCCAGCTCACATTATTAGACTGTTTAGAAACTGAATTGCTACTTTGTCAGCTAGCACAGATAACTGCCAGGGTTTGAACTGGCTATTGCCAATCACTATCAAAGGACAGCCACAAGCACCTACTCTTTTTTTTTGGTTTGTTTACCACCTACTGCACAAAATCAGACTACAAAGATTTTTTTCATTATATTTTAATAGTATCTGCGGTGAAGCCCTCGATGCTGTTGTCATCTCTGTAGCACTGTATTGTAAACTAGCTCAGATGCTAAATGTAGTCTCAATGCCACTGTAAGGAAAAATTACAGTGTCGTGGCATCAGAAGACTGCAGCCATATGTAGCATCAAAATATCCATAGTATTAGCTATTATCAGATATTTTCATATCTTCCTTATATTTATAGTAGATACTTTCATACCTTCATATGCTTCAAATATGCTTTTTTATGGTGATATATGGAGTATTTATGACATGGAGTATCTGCAGAGGCCAGTACACACAAGAAGTGTGAAAGTTTTGCTAGGAAGTGGACTATAAAGAGGCTCGAAATAATGAAGATCACCCCAGATAATCTCAAAGATACAAACGAATACAATTTCATTAAACTTCCAAGTGCAAATAAAAACTATCTTACTTTTTCCCCGGTGTGTTTGTAGAATACTTATGCAGCCTAGAGTTTAAAATATTTTCTGTTTGTGGTAGCAGATGGGCTCTACTTCTTGGTAAGTTTGGTTTGCATGGAAGATAATGTCTAAACCTGGAATAGTACAGACATTTAAATGTAAAAATGTAGGATAACCCAAGATACGTGTCATGTCTGCACAATACACTGTCAAGGTGTGTATCAAAAAAGATGCAGAGTACAGCGAATAGATTATGTATAAACAAATATATGTATAAGCAAACTGAAGACAAACCTTTATAGAAATAGCTTATAAAGGATGCACACATTCCTTGTGAGATTGTATGTCCACAGCAAGAAGTAACTTTCTTTCTGGAGCATAAAACCTACGAAAAAATCCACTTAGAGATACTATAGTGATTTACAACAATTAAAGATGTGGACAATAAGGCATAAGTTTAGCAATGTCATGTTGGGTTTTTTAAAAATCAAAAGTCAAATTAATAGTGCAGATGCATATAAATAATGTGAGTGAACACAACTCTTCTAGCATTCTAATAAAATAACTTGAAAATTCTAATTCTAATTTCATTCTAATAAAATAACTTGAAAATAAAAATTAGCACAATGATTAGCAATGCTAAAGCTACAAAACAAATGTCCCAAAACAAACAAATCACAGCTGATTTATTTTTACCAGCACTGAATGAGCTAATGGTGTTTAAATGAAATCAAAGGTCCATGAGAATTGCTGGTTTCAGCAGAAGAGTGTGGTCATCACCATGGCCTGGACAGATACCTCAGGGACAATTTGAATTTCAACCAACATCAGCATACAGAAACCTGATTTTAATCCATTACAAAATGTCAGGCTGTAAAATGACAGTGGCAGTATTCTTGTTGCATGGTTCATCGGAGAAAGAAATTAATTCAATTTTGGTAAGAAAACAGAAAGTGTATCACTAAGTAGTAACTTTTACTTCATATTTATTGCTTAACATACCTTCTTGAAGCAAAAGTGTTTTAGCTTTGAGTTTTAGTGATGTGTACAGCAAAATTTAAACAGGGTGCTTTTGACTCCAGGAATCTGAGTCAGGCAATTCTCATTCAATACTTTGTTTAGATTTGAGTAAGAATGTGACCACGTGGGCCACTGTCCCTCCGAAAGAACCACAGATTACACAGTGTTCCAGCTCATACTTCTAATGTAACTGCGTGATTCTCTTCAGCCAGTTCTCTATCTAACTTAAATTCACCCTCAGCAATTTCAAGCTGGCTTGGCTGACTTTGAAATGATTGGAATTTACACACAATCCTTCACATCTCAATAACCACACTCTCCAAAAAAGGAGGTTGTTCAGAAAAAGGTTGCTTTGAAAACATCTGCATGATCAAGCCCTAGGTAACTGAGAGAAAATAAAAATCTAATTGAACTCTCATTGTTATTTTAAAGATAGACATACTTTCCTTTCTCCATTCCTAATAGGTTTCATTTTAACATGCATCTTGCTTCTAGATTTTAGTTACTACCAGTAGCACAGCTGCCAGAAACATTCCCAGTTCTTCTGGAGGCTGTTATGGCTCAGTTGCAAATAGGAGAATGCATCGATATCAGTTGTTACCTCCATTTTCTTAAGCCTGGCAGACCCAAAGGTGTGGGATAAAAAACCCAATAAAGTTGTAGTCCATCTAAAGACCACAACACAGACAGGGAGATGTTTAGCCTATAGATGTTCCCTGTTCATAATCTAGAAGAAAAACAAACGTAACTCAGTAGTTTAAGCTCCGCGCACTCATAACCCAAGACCTTCTGACAGTCACAATTAAACACAAAATACACAAGGGAAAGAGATTTGCTCCCTGTGACTTGAATGATATGCAGCCACTGGAAAAACTAATTATTTGAAATACATGAGCACAAGAAACGTTGCACTGTCAAATTACTGTTACAAATTTCAGAAAAAAGGCCATACTGCTATGATGAAACTCTGCAGTTTTGCTCTGCAAGGCAGTGAGAAGATGTCAGTGGCACTGCTTGAATCCATTTATGGGCTCTCAATTGTCTATGATCAGTGATTCGAACTGAAGGCAGAGATGTTAGCTAGAGAAAGTCATGCTGAACAACAGAACAGGCGATTCCCAGCTCAAAGTTGTTAATGATGCTGGGTGTTGGTCCCTCCCTTAAGTAGGCAGAAGAAATCAATATAACTGAATTCAGTAGCTGGTTTGTGCACTCGCAGCAATGAAATGGTTGTGCTAGGGGCTTGCACATGGGGGATTACTAGAATTAAAACAGAAACCTTTTATTCACGAGATAAGTGGATAAATGTTGAAATTATAACAGAAACCTTCAAGGTTGAGACCTAATAGTATGCCCAGAAGGAGCCCTTATCTTTTACAGTGGGAAGTAAATCTAAATTAAAATGTGATTCTATAGTTTAGGCAGCTCAAATATAGCACCAAAGAGAATTATTTCCTCCTCCTCCTAGCAGTAATTCAGATCAATGCCATGGGAGAAAAGCCCAAGCGTCCGTTCTACAGATTAAAGCACCATGTACCAGCCTGACTGAAATGCATCACGTCTGACGTAAGTCCACACCCCAGCCTCTGATGAAAGGGTACATTCTTGCCGAGGATATTCCCTTGAACCCTGACACCATTTGTGCATGGCTGACACTACAAGGCAATCTAACCTGGTATTTCTTCTTTTGAAGTGTTTATGTGCACTGAGAGGCTGGCACCTATCCAGTAGAGGCAAATTATGAGGCAGCACTAGATACCATACTGCACAGACACACAACAAACTGGCACACAGCCCAGAACCCTACAGTGAAAATAATAGTTTTAGGTCTAAAAAAACCTTAGGAGACCACACCAGGGTTTTGCACCAAAGAACAGCAACAGGAAACTAACTGTTCTGTAGCCTTTAACATCTATTTGCCAGAAGAAGCTGACAGCTCAGTTACAATGTACACATTTACAGCAAATTATTAAAATTTGCTAACAAAATAATGGGTATAAATTCTTCAGTGCTCCTGCTTTTCCCATATACCAGGCTGAAGTTCAGCCCTTGTAAACGGTATCATTCGATTCTCTGACACAGTATGGATCAGGATGGAAAATGGTACTGAGGTATTAGAGGGATTAAAGGAAGCCTCTGATCTTCAAATATAGCTCTTGCCTACCACAGGGGACAAGCTGTTAGTTATGTTGTTAAGGCAACACTGATGGGTATTCTGATAAAATGTCATGTACATCAGTAAGCTATCAATACAGAAAAATCTGTGTGATGCACACGTGGAACACAAGAGTAAAACTCTCCAGAATAGATTTATTAGTTTTTTCTAGTGCATCACTGCTTGCAGCTTCAGAAGTTTTTTGCAAATATTTTTTTCCTCAATGTAAGAAACACAAACAAAAGCTACGCATGCAGTACATACTATTAAAATTTATGTTTTGTTTCTCATGATAGTTTTTTGTTTGGGTTTTGGGGGTTTTTTTACTGCAGATTCATCGACTACTGTCCTAACAGGACAGTCACAGCCTGACCACCCAGGAACACAGGCATTTGCCACTAGTGAAGCTACAGGGTTTTTTTTTTCAGACAGTTAAGAAAAAATATAAAGATAAAATAAGCATAGGATCGTAGAATACACATATTATTTGTGTTGTATACAGGAAGGTAACAAAATTACAACTACATTCAGAAGAGGTTAAAATGACTTAAATTTTAGTGAGGAGAATCCCAAAAATTATTTTCTTTCATAAAATTTCACATATTTGACCTCTTTCAATAGTACATCAAAGCAAGAACTCCTTGCGCAGTAACAAGTGTGCTCACAATTCAGGCTGAGATTCATAATCTAAACCATTTTCAATGTACAGTTTACGTAAGTTAAAAGGAAAAGAGGACAATGAAATCTTTCCTGGGAAAATCTTCAGTACTATGTGCAGTGGCAACATACCCGACTACCATACATAGCATGATCAACAAGGTACCATTATTTCACAAAAGAGAAGAAAACCCCTGCACTGAGCTAGACAATAAAATGAGAGTGGACAAAAGAGTTTTAAGAACTATGTACAATATTTTCCATGTTAAAAGGCCTCATTCCTCATCCAGTGCAATGCCTAATTGAATTTACTACAGTCAATTCTGGCAAGATCGAAGGAAAACATTTTGCTGTAAATAAAGCTCCTAACACAGATTTTTTTAAAGGTTCTTGTTAAACACACTGTAGAAACAGGACAGAAGACAGTAGTCAGATTAAGATGGTTAGAATTGCCAGAGTGGCGTTTTGAAATGCTGGCATGAAAAGTCTGAGAGCATAAACAGTGCACTCCATGTGAAGCATTCTCTCAGACACGATCTTTAGTGAAATGGAAGAGATGTGAAAATAGCTAGCTCTGCTTCATACCTGGAAAAAAAACCCAAAAAACCCCAACAAAGTGAAATTGTAGAGAATTTGGGGATTTAGGCTGTCACCTGCTGTCCCTGGAATATATAAATATACTCATATGCCCTAAATTAATTCCTACAGCTTACCTGAGACAAGCTAGACAAAGAACCAACTTAAAAACATTTAACCTCACAACTCAATGTTGTAAAATATACCATGTGGGGATGCCTGTGTCATAAACACAAAGATGCTATAATAAAACCAAAACCAAACTCAAAATTAGAAATCAATTGAAACTGTAAATCTACTTTATGAAACCTCTATGCTCTTTCCATGGTAAATTTAATTAAATGTTACTGCAAGTGCCATTGCCAGAGAGTATAATTCACCTTCTAAAAAGAATGATTTGTAATGATTTAAAATTTACATCACGACTAACGAACAAGTAAGTTACTTCTCTTTAATGAATGATATTGGTACTAAGAGCAGAGCGGTGCAGTTTCCTCAACTGGACACAGTCTCTTCAAAGTTTGGCGTTACAGATCTCCCCAAATGCAGTTGTCTTCCCAGTGCAAGTGCAAGAAAGTGAACACCAGAACAGGCAGAGGTTCTATTTCCCATGCAACCGTTGCTCCTTTGTTAGTCTCCTCTGGGATATTCACCTGATCAAATACACTCAAATCACACGCGATGGAACAGAGCAGCACGGCAGACACTGCGTATTAATGCTTTCTTTTGTCTTTCTAAAAAGACTGGATAGGATGTAGCTATGAGCATCTGTTAGGGATTCTCATTCTTTCATCTTTTCAGTGAATATTACACCAAATACTGATTTTTATATAAATATTCAGATGCTCTGGACATTCTCTGCATAAGAGTGGCAGGATATATTTGTATCTGTAGACTCAGAGGAGATATAACGCCAACCAGATGTGATACAAATAGACATATAATCCTATCTACTTCTTTCACACAGGCGCACACACACACATAAAAGTAACAAAAAAAATAATCCAACAACAAAACCAGCAAAAGAGCTTTGGCAAAGTGGCAAGAAGTTACGGACCTGTATCCCTCGTTAGCTCTTGACTGTTTCACTCCTCCTGATATTTCTTCCATAATAGAAGTAAACTAATGAAAGCTAATCCAATCAAGTAATAGAAGTGCTACGTTTTCTTAAAATACCTTATCCTGAGAGGATTATGTTGGACGTGGTGAGCAAATACCCTTTTCTGCAAAATAATATATTTAGCATAAATCCAACGTAAGTAGGCAGCTGTATAGAGCTCTCAAAAAAATCCTTCTTTCCATGTAAACAGCAGCAAGGGAATGGACCCTGCTTGTCAGGAGAAAAAACTCTCAACGCTCCAAAGTAAAAGATTGTCCAGACTCTAGGAAGGCTTTGGATTCAATTAAGTACCTTAGCATACAACTACCTTTAAATATATGAAGTATTTTCAGTGACATGAGATAAGCCATATATAGGAAATTACATATTTAAATTAACTGCAATTACCATTTTTTCTTGAATATTTACCCTGTAAACATCAGATGATCTCATATACCATACTGAGGCATCTTAGGTAGGTTTAGCAATTTGTGGATTACAGAACTGAAATATTTTAAATTCAATTTAGATTCTGAACAGTTTGAACTCACACACAAATGCCATTTCCTTAAAGTTTCCTAGTACTTCTTTCTGTTTTGTGTTTTGAAACACTATTATTAGTTTACAAAGGTAAAGTAGTAGTAAAAGGTTAGATTAGCAATAAAGACTATATTTCTTTAGGAGTTAGAACAGGAAATAAAACCCAAGGGTCCTCTGTGCTCATCGCTACTCAATGCATCTGACTGCTACAAGAATAACAAAGTAAAAAAAAAAAAAATCAAAGTAAATGTAAGTTACTTTGCCTCAAATGAGATACACATATGGAAATTTTTCCAAGAAAGGAAAGAGAAATAATAGTGGTTGGGTTTTTTTTTGTTGTTGTTTGGGTTTATCTTGGCTTTTTTTATTTGCTTTTGGTTTTGTTTGTTTGGTTTTTTTCCAACAGCTAAACAGTATTACCCCTGAGTAAAACTATCTCACTTATACTCTTTCCCTCCACAAATATTTCGCACATTGATAGAATTCCATTATGTGTAAGAAATAACTACTGCAGATAACAACAAATGTTGGATCTCATGGTTTGATCTCTTTCACTTTATATACTACACCAAGGTATGTTTATAAAATCCATATATACACTCAGAAAACTATATTATGGTAAGTAGCTTTGTGTCTTAAATCACAATGCATAATACTAAACACAAATATACCACATTAATAGAGGCTCAAAGAGAAATTTGTTCCATTTTATAATACTGCTATGTTTTACAATATTGCTCCTATCAAGAGCACAAGAACGAGTCCTAGATCTCATTCTTTGTGCTTACTTGCTTTTTGAATGTAAATTATCATCATTAATTTGTTCATGAGAACCTGAATCTATTCTTAATACCTTATACAGAAAACTACTGAAAAAGACTTCTTTTCCCCTCTTTAAACCTTATGTTTGAAATTAGGCAATTAGCAATTTATTAATACAAACTGTGTCCCTTATTGTTATTAGCAACAGCTTATCATAACCAAGAAGCTTATCCAGGATTCTTTTGACTTAAAAATCATAGTTCTAACTATGATTAATAACTAATAGCTAAATATAATTAATAAACTAATAGCTAAAATCAGTTTAGATGCTACGCATCTACCTTATTAATTAACAAAGACCTAGATTAGTGACTGAAAATACAGTGGTCAAATCCAGTGTTATCCTCTCAGAACATTTGGCTTTAAAGTCAGAATACCTGATGTGTATCTAAAGAAACAACATTGATACTGTCTACTGGCTACTTAAAAGGCTTATTTATGTTTTCTTGGGAGATTCAGGTAGGGCTTTTAAGTAAACAGAGTTTGGAAGCATTAAAGCAGTAAGAGTTTTGAATCAGTAATGTAAATTTTAAAAAAACCAACCCACATCATTTCTATGGAAGAGAGTGATTTAACTTTACAGAAGTAACCAGAGATTAGCAGAAAAAGTACAATCTATGTCTTTAAATCATCATCCCCCCTGAATTCCCAAGCCTCCTTAGGCTAAGGGACAGCTTCTTTGACCGCAGAAGGAAGGGCAGAGCAGACAGTACAAGTTTCCCTGGAACCACAGCCCAGAAAAACTCTGCTGACGAAGAAAAGCTGCAAACTGTTTTGAACACCTCATAACGCTTTCTTCATACCCCTACTACTACATAAAGCAAATGATTTTTCCAATCTCCAGACATATGGTACAGAATTAAGATAGGTTCAAGCCTATTCTCGTGGTAATCTTCCTCCCCCAAACTAGAAACCTGATGTGTGATTCTTCTGCAATGTCAGAAGGCAGTACCAGCTTTGCTACCTATTTATGAAAAATGGAACCTTTTCTTTTATTGTTTTTAGGGGGATACCACAGTAAATTCTGGTCCAAAGCGTGAGGACTTTTTGCGAACACATGTGCACAAAGAAACTTATACTTGTTTATGACCCGAAACTAGTTATTTTAATTTCATCCTCTAAGAAGACAAGAAACTACTAGCTGACAGAGACAGTTCCAGTATTCTCGTGTAGAAGCATCAATTTAATGTAATTTAGATAAATAGATAAATTTGCTGTCTCCTCTAATGTGAAAACCAACTACAATCCTCATAATTTTTTATTAGTGTTAAACTTTCCCTATCTTACTTAGGCTAGAACAAAGACCAAGGAAATGATGCTACATCTGAAGAGAGGTTTTGTAAGGGTATTTTCCTATTATTCGCATTATGTGTGAACACTTGCCAGATGTGTCAATTGTTAAGATAAAATCTGAGAGATAAAAAACAAAAAAGGATGTAAAATATCTATCTGTAAAATATATTAATACTCAGCCTCCCAATATCTTGACTAAATTGATAGGCAATTTCTAATTCCATTTCTTTTCCCTTTTTAAAGACAAGAATTCATCCTTCTCTAAAGTTCAGTATATCCCTGAGTTCACAAAGATAATTCCCAAAGGACCTAGCATTTTATAAGCAGCTGTTTAAGTACTTTACCAACTGAGTACATGTAACTTACTGAAGTGTTCTTTAACTGGAGATTGAATTCTTGTACCTCATTCTAATTGCAGTCGATTCACTGCAGTTATTTATGAAGACTAATGAAAAAAGGGGATTAGAAACTTTTTTGCATCATACATATATGGTTGTATAGTACTAGCAGATGAAGCCTTAGAAATTATATGACCACGTGATATAATAACATGTACCATACATGGGACACAAGAAGGTTATTTGAGAAGGGTAATAGAAATCACAGAGTGTTTGCCAGTAGCATGTTCAACATTACAAATATTTATAGAACTAGTGATCATTTCTAATTTTTTTTAATCCAACTTTTTCTTACAACATTTTTCTCTAGTAGCTCTAAAGCAAAATGCTTCAACAGATGTGCAAAATCCAATGTGTCCTTGTAACAGAATGAGCAGTTTTTACCAGAATAATGCCACTTTTCTGCTCAATTAATTTATTTTTATTTTCTTTCCTTGGTTTATATTTGAAGGGTTTTTTTTGTTACAGAGAATGGTTTTAGAAATATACCAAAGCAGCAAGCCTATTTCACACATAACATGAACCTTTTCTGCCTCTTTTCAATGAAAAATGGAAATGACCAATTGAAGAGGTCTGCTCCTGCAGTACCCAGAGATGCAGAGAGAGAGAGCACACTCCCTGCTCTGCCAGACTCAGCTCTCCATCTACCACCGTGCTGTTCCCTATTCCACTCAGGCAGTATTGCTATTCTCACTCAGTAGAGAGGTCAGCAGTCTCCTCCCTTTTCTAGATCCTCCTCAGCAAAGAAACAAAGAGAAAATAGGCTTTTCCATTCCCCAAATGGAATGAAATGTGTACAGCTACACACCACACTACCTCTCCAGGAATTTTAAAATTTATTTCTGTATTGGGGTTGGAAGGCTGGGAGAAAAGGGGTGTGTATATAGAAGAGAACAGTCCAAACCTTCCAAAATACAATCACTTATACCATTCAAGAAAGAAAGATGGAATACTTTTCAACAGATATGAAAAATGGGGTATTGTGGTTTAACTCCATCCTAGCTGAACCCAGGACACGGGGGAAAAAATCCACATCAGAAACCTGAAAGCTATTTCAATACATATAAATAGAACAGCTCATGTGTACTCCTGACTTTCCACTCTTTAATGAATAGAATGAATGAATTAGTATCCTTATTTATGTCTCAGTCATGATGCTGTGCTTTGCATGTGTAGCAAGCTGAAGTAATAAAAAAACCAACAATAAACAAATGATCTTGAATTTAGACCTTGGCCCTTTGCATACTGTGTAAAGGAGAAGAAAGACAACAGCCCTTCCAGCACAAGCAATTCAAATATTGAAATGTAATCCACCACCCTATTCAGTTTTCTCAGCACTAAAAAAAAATTTTAAAAAATTGACATTTATTTTCCAGATTTTTTTTTTTTACTGCTTCTTTGTTTACAGTTCTATGAAGTATAAAAGGAAATAACAAGGTATATGTACAAGTTTTAAAATTAATTTTCTAAACACTTAATATCTGGATTTGTCAGCCTGATTTTCAGACATTTTTTTTTTGTCTGTGTACAAGCAGCCGTGATGATACAGTATGTACAATTTACATCCCTACTGCCTGTTCTAATGGTGGGTGAATACAGATTAGAATGGCTGGTAAACTAAAAAAAAACCCAACCAAACTTAAAAACCTTATTAATTGTGAAGTACATAAAACCATAGCATAACCCTTCTCATGTCTGCAGTGCTAACTGGGGAAATGTAACAAAATAACTCTCATGAGCTTAAGATTTTACCACAAAAATAGCCATAAATAGAGACATTTAAAAGAAAATTACAAACCTCTAGAAAAAGTACTCATTAAGGCAGTTATTTAATAATCCCACTTTATAATATTGCTACTGCTCTAGATTTTTTATGTCTAAAGAATCAAACTGATTTGTTACCAAGTAAGACTAGTGTATGTGTACTGTTTAGTAAGTATGTGCGTGCACTATAGGGGAGAAATCTGATCTTTCTCAATGGTAAAACCATGACTCAACAAACCAATTCACAACATATGCAAATCTAAAATCACTGCCGGAATATACAAGTAAACAAATTCTGTAGTATCTATTTTTATTAAGATGTAATAATGTCTTTAGTCATGCAAAGATTTAAGTAGTTTGCAAAATGTAGTTACAAACTTTATGTACCTTGATTTTTATGGCACATTGCTGGTATTTTTCTAAGCACAAATACCAAAAATTAAGAAGATATATAACTAAAAGGAATCACAGAATCATCATGGTTGGAAAAGACATCTAAGATCACTGCATCCATCTGTCAAAGTAAAAACCAAACCAAACAAACCACACCAAAAAAAACCCAAACAAAACCCCCAAACAAACAAACAACAAAAAACTACAAACACCACAGAAAACCCACCTCACCATCCCACTAAAGCATACCCTGAAGTGCCTCACCTACATCTGAATACCTCCAGGGATGGTGACTCCACCACCTCCAAGGGCAGCCTGTTCCAGCACCTGACTACTCTTTCAGTAAAGAAATTCTTCCTAATATCCAATCTGAACCTCCCCTGGTGCAACTTCAGGCCACTTCCTCTAGTCCTTTGCTATTTACTTGAGAGAAGAAGCCGCACTTACCTCACTACAAACCTCCTTTTGAGATAGTCGAAGAGAGCAATAAGGTCTCCCCTCTGCCTCCTCTTCTCCAAACTAAGCAATCCCAATTCCCTCAGCCACTTCTCATAGCCCTTGTTCTCCAGACCCTTCACCAGCTTGGGTGCCCTTCTCTGAACTTGTGCCAACAAGTCAGTGTCTTTCTTGTGGTGAGGGGCCCAGAACTGAACACAGTAGTCAAGGTCACCAAATATGATAGGAAAGGAAATTTTCATTATTTCAAATTCAGTTTCTAAAACTAAAGTTCTGTTTCACTCTAATTTAGCATTCTATTCCTTTTAAAATGTACAATTCCAATCTCTACAAAACCCAAGCTACATGGTAAATATACAATACTTTTCCAGTATCTTTTACCAATTTGCCACCAATATCCACGTCAAAAGTAAACACAAAATTAGTAATATAATAAATGAAATGCATTTCATGGTTTGCAAATTCCTCTCTGCAATTCTGAATTTGTTTCACCAGTAATTATAATAATAATTATTATATTATTTTGTCTTTATTTTCATAAGTAACTTGTTTCCTCACAGCAAAGAAGATGGAGAATTACCAAAATAAATTACATGCTGGGATTACGATATGATGTTAACTTGGCAAAAGTTACCTCTTGTGTAGAAAACCAGAAGATTTATCCTTCTATGCAAAAAATACCTTTTTCAAAAATGAATACCTGAAGCTGTCTCAAGGACTTTTTTTTTTTTGATGGAGAAAAAAAGGTTACCTACATCTATATGATCCCATTACATGTAGAATTCTACGCTATGAAATGTGAAAATGAAGCCATATGTGTCTTTGTCACTTGGCTTCAAGTTTTGTTACAAATTCAGGAAGAGACACACCGAACTGCTCAGCAGGTTTATGACTGATTTGTTTTATTTGGACAGATTTGTGTCTCAGAAAAGAAATTATGCTAACTCCTCAGTTGGATAGAACTGCTGCAAAAATCAGATAAATGGAAATAACTTCCATTTATTTTCATTCTGATTTGATGCAAATCTAAAATCCAATGAAAAATTCATATGGATAAGCTGCTTTATACGACACAAATAACCACAGAGTACCAAGCCTACCAATAGATTACACAAAGCTCTATTTTCCTAAACCATTTCACTAAGATACCCTAGTACTGCTAACTACCCAGTCAGCCCCCACTGTTATCCTTCGAGGCACTGCTTGCCTCTGTCTTTCAGAGGTCCTGCAGCCATACCAAAAATGTTTTCTTACTGTCTCAACGTGAGCAGAAAACTACTGATTACATCACTGCATTACAATTTTATCACTGAATGAAATAACATATGGTATGGGCTTGATTTAGTGGAAACTATGGTAACTGCAAGTATATGTGATAGCCACTGTTGGAGACCCTGGTTCTACTCATGTAAGTTGTTTTTCCCCTGACTGTAGTTGGAAGCTGAAGAGGGGCTGTGAGTCCTAGTTAATCCTTAAGTGCCATCACACGAAATTTGAAAAAATTTGGTGGTTTATTTTGTGTTTTGGTTTTGTTTTCATTTTGTTTTGGTTTTTTGTTTTGGTTTTGGTTGGGGTTTGCTTGTTTGTTTTCTTTTTTGTTTTGTTTTGTTTTTTTGATTGTTTGCTTGCTTTTATGCCACTGTGGGTATTTTGAAGATGGAATTTATTAGATGAGCAAATTCTGCAATGGGGTTTTCATTTAGAGCACATGCAGAAATCCTGCACAGCTTCAGGTGTCTGTAGTCGTGGTCTAGAAGTTAAATTATTTCTAGTCAAAACCAAACACAAATGCACAGGGTACATAAAGAAGCCTTTCAATATAAGCCAAGTGATTAAAACACTTCAAACTAGGTGCTGACCATCTGGAAGCATGGGCAAAAGCAATATAAACTTTTTCAACAGTGGCCTAAAAATTGGGTTTCAAAGCGAAACAAAGGTATCAATGGATTAGATTTTCAAGCTCCCTTACTCTCACATTCAAACTGAAAAGCAAGATTAGATTTTCAAGCTCCCGTAACTTCCACATTCAAACTGAAAAGCAATCAGATTTTATTATAACAAGTTTACCCTCTCAAAATAAATAGCCTACTTAACTCATTCAAACAGATATGAAAGCTTATGTCAACAATCAACACTGAATACTTATAAAACTATGATGTCCAGTAAAATTCTCAAAGCTACTTAATTTCCCCTTTCAGTATGGTTTGGGCAGCATCATTCTGACACCTCTTCAGTTACCCTAGTCACTTTTTTAAAATGCTGACCAGAACTGCAAACTTCCCCCCAAAAACCAAGCACATCCAATGCTATCCTGTAAGTTCCAAAGCAAACTGCCAAAAAGCTTTGGGAAACTGATAAATCATGAAGAAAGCTGCTTTAGCAGCTCCTAAAAGGAGCAGATATTCCTGATCAGGAATAGAGAAGTACCAATTAGACAGAAGCAATTCAGCCAGTACTGTGATTCTTGAAAACATCTCTGTGAGATTTGTGGATACCTGCTGTATTCGCTTTTGTCCTGCAATGAGTATCTGTGTGCAAGTCATGTTTTACTGCTTCAGGGATATCTGTTTCTATATTGACTGAAAATTAAAATGGTAATTTATGTCCTGCTCTTCCGTACTGGACCCCTGCAATGTTTTATTTTATTGATTTCTTGGCAGTTCTTCACATACATTTAACAGCTTATGTGAAACCCTGACAGCAAGGTCATTTCAAACAAGCCATTTCCAGTTTGCTCCCTTCAGCTCCTCACAACACCAAATTGTTAGCTTCTAATTAAATCTTGTACATTTGGGGCTTTTTTTAATCTAGAAAGGTTCTCAAATATTAAGTCAAAACTTCTCTTTGTCCTCTGGTGTGTGCCCTCTTCCCCTCATATACTCAAGCCCAGTAAAGCTCTCCTTGTAAAGGATTTCCCTATTGATCGAGTATAGGGTTTTTTCTCTTCCCCTTCTAAGCTTTTAGCTACCGTTAACCTTGTATGCCAGACCAACGATTTGTTACAGTTAGGCTGACAAACTTTCAGCTTTTAACTCCCGTCTCAGAGCTCATTTACTTGATCTACCGTAAGCTTAATTACCTGAGTTGCTAATTTTGTTAAAAACAAAACACAGACCTGAAATACTGTACCTGGCATGAAAACCCTTCCAAAAGTACACTTTGATATCCTGATAATTGACAAGGCTTTGATTCTCCTAAGCATTTATTGATTTTGGACTCAAAGGACTAGGACTGAATGATGATCCCTTTAATAGCACGGAAGGTGTTTGCAGGGCCCACCCTTGGCAAATGGCTTGGACAAAAACACCTACTAAAATAAGAGCATGAACGTCAATAGCACATGTGGACCCAATACACAGAATTGTCCATAGGGTGTTTGCCTAAAGCTGACCATGGTGAAAAGAGGCTACCATGAGCCCTTGTGTTTATAAAGCAGTTGTATTGCACACAAACTCACATGCACACAGACACTGCACTTTGCAAGCAATCTTTCACAACACCTATTTTAGCATCTTTCCTACTGTAAAGAAAAAAAGTAAGAGGTTAAGATATTTGCCATGTAAAAATGAGAAATTAAGCAAGTGCAAAACCTAATCATGCTTTCTTCATGTTAAGAAATTCAGTAATTACTAAAACGAGGGGTATGTTGTCACTTCACTATAATGTTCATAATCTGAAATCCAGGAATTACTTTTCACACAAGGAACTTTAGCAGAGAAAGTGCAATAAAAAAAGGATAATTACATTTCTTTTGAATGGTGATGAAACTATGGGACAAAATTTTCTCCTACATATATGAGATCTTATTGCTGCTCCACATATGTACTTTACAAAAGGGAAATGTTTTTGCATGCGGTATGTGGGTATATTGTTTTATTTTAATACATTATTTTATTCATAGTCTTATGCCACACGTTCACTCCATCATTACAGATCCCATTCTCAGCTGGAGCAAATTTGTGAACTTACCATTTTAACAGAACTCTTCTGACTACTACCAACTGCTGAACTGTCCAATAGACACGGTGAAGGCAACAGATATCATGAAAAACTAATTGCAACAGATTTCATGAATGCTCAGTACTTTATAAAGCAGATTATAATCACAAACTACCTATAGACAACACAGAAGTCAAGCATTAAGAACTTGTTAGAGAACAAGGCTACAATCAGCATTCACAATGAGGACATAGAAAAAACAGAACCCCAAGCCTCTCTTCTCCAATAATGACTGAATTCCCACTGCTGATGGCATCAGAATATGACAGGAAATATTGTACACCAATTACACAGAGGTCTAAATGTGCCACATGCTCATGGAATACTTTTACACAGACAAGATGTTTCTCATCAGCCATTTACTGTTTATCAGTTTCATATCATAATTTAAAAAAAGATTAATATTTAAATATCTTTTAAATAATTAAGATATTTAATGCGTTTACATAACAGCATGCACAGAAAAAGAGCATGGAAATCTCTAGCACATCAAGTAAAAATATCTCAGGCTACTGATGATTATCACTGCATTTACTAAAAGAGTGATTAATCTTTAATTAACTAGATGCCACAGGACATGCACAACTAATCCACAGAAGAAATTGAAACAGAAGACAGAGCTTTCTGGTCCTTTTCGGAAATTCTCAGGGCTTCTTAGAAATAGAATTTTGCAGACTGAAACAGGAGTTCTGAATCTTTCTTGGCACCCTTTGGTTTGCAGAAAGAATCACAGAACAATTCACATTTGAAAGGAGCTCAGAAGGTCACCTAGTCCAATCTCTGCTCAAAACAGGGTCACCAGCGAATTTAGATGAGGTTGCCTTGATCTCTATCCCGTCAGCGAGACCTTCAAGAACAGAGATTGCACATTCTCCCTAGACAGTTTGAAGTTCTCCCTACAATTTTCGCAATGACTGACAATATTTATAGCATTGTACACAATTGTGTTTTCTGTTCTATGTATTGTTCCCTTCATGCTTTCAGTCACTGTCTTTAAGGAGTTTGCCCAAGATTTAGGTGCCAATTATTTTAATTAAGTAATCTACTGCTGAAATGGCATTTAACTACCCACTTTGCACACTAATGTGGAATTGTCAACCTGTATAAAAATTGAGGACAGTACTTCAAGATTTGTTTCTGAGAAGAAATCTAAATTAAAACATTGTCATCATCATTATATGCAAGATCTTAAAATTAAAAAAGGGAAATAGGTGAGCAGAGGAGATAGGTTTCCTAATTTGTCATGATTTATAGGGAATATAAAGACTTACTGTCTTGGTTTAATTACAATAAAACCCAAAAAGCCCTTCTTGATAGACTGCAAGTAATAAGCAGTTTCAATGATAATCACTAAGTGTTGACAACTGTAGAAAACAAATATTTAATAAATATTAATCTGTGCTGGTTTATGTGGTCAATTTTTATACAGACATCCTCAGTATTTACTGTTAGAACTATTCATGATACCTAAGGATAGTAATTAACCATGAATAGAAAATTCCACCTTAATTACTGCATGATAAAACCATGTTTAAGACGAAAGATGCCATACCAACTGCTTGCGAAGGTGCGGTTCGAAACCACACACCACCATCCTGGTGCTTAAGCTGAAGTGAGCATTCATGTGCTCCATGCAGAAAATTCAAAGGAGACTAAACAAAATACGAGTTTGAGGATGTTCTCAGCATTACTGCCCTGCGGCCAGCCAGCAATGAGATGCAGTACATTCAAAGATCAACCAAGACATTTTGCATGGACTGACCTCAATTAAAACAAAAAAAACTGAGAGAAAAAAACCCATCCAAATCACAGCCTCCAAAGAAGGTGTATAAGGACTGTTACTAAGTTGACTAACTTTCTCCTGGAAAATCCTGAGAGATACAAGTGAAGAAGCAGAAAAATGGATTTGGTGTTTGCTTTTGAAGATAATCTGTTTATGTATAAAGTATGCTTTTTTGGCTTGATCATATCTAAATCACAAAGGATTCAATTCCAGAGAGAGATGAAAGAAGATAATACCTGTAATAAAAGTATCTATAAAATGTGAAGTCAAGAAACAATAGAGGCTTCAGTCACAAAGACTTACTTCTGGCCTCGGTAGGTTCTATAGATTGGTTTATAATATAAGGAAAATAACAGATAAATGGGAAAAGGCTGAAAGAGTAAGTCCCAGAATACTAGTGTCTGAGACAATAAAGCTGGCAAAAATGAAGAGATACATATGCATGTAGACTTTTCATGCCATTAAAAGCCACTTCTTGTTATTTCTTTAGCTACTGCTGTGATTAATAGCATATAAGACACTGATAGGCTCAGATTAATGTAACATCAGAGAAAAATAAAATAATTGCAGCAATCCTGCACATTCCACCTCATATGAGGGGAAAAACTGAATAGCTCCCCAATCAGACTTGCACATAAGCTAGTCCTTACTAATCAACAGCGAGCTAATCACAGAACAAAGACCTGCCTGACAATGATTGATCAGGTTAAACTACAGATAATCAGCCTGTCTGTCAAAAAGTATATTAGGCAACTCCATCCAGTTTTGTCCATTACAGAAAATTCTAATGTATAATCAACTTCAAATGCAGTTAATAAGCCCACTTTACAAAGTCATTGGAGTTGTGTGTTTGAGAGGTAATACAAAATATTTTATAAGAAAGGTGATAACACACAGCACAAATGTATTTTAAGCACACCACAGAAGTCCCAGACTGTGACACTGTGACTGGATTTACAAAACCCACGATATCAAGACCTCCCCATGGCAAATGCAAACTTCTACCAGAAGGGAAGCAAAATCCCAGATTCAGTGCAGTCTAAATACCAAGACAGGCAAAAAGGCAAATGCAAAATGACTGTTCCAAATTAACTTTGAGTCTTTATTCAAAAACCATGACAAACATGCAAGTATAAATGTTTCCCAGTCAATAAATAGTGGAGATTAAAAGCTGAGCCTATTTGAGAACCAGATGATTACTCCTTAGAAGTTCAGGATTAAGTGACTCATGAAAAGAAGGAACAAAAATAATGAGGTTTAATGCATATCACTGGTTCTTTTAACTGATACCCCAGGAATGTATCTCTGGATCCAGAGAGAAGAACGAGAGTTGCCATCACAATGAAACACAGCACAATATCAACTTCAGAAAACTCCTTGGAAGAAACTGGGGATGTTTTAATTTTTTAGTATTTTACACCTTTTAAAGAAAATAATTAATCCAGTACTTCATTATAAAGGATAATACACAGTTCCTAGTAGCTACTAACTGCCTAATCATTTTATGGATCATAATTGTAAGTAATGTAAATAAGAACTATAAGTTGTAAATAATGTTGTTATTAGGACTCGATAACAAATATGGAAACAACAATGGTAAAGTATAATGTAATCTTCTAATTAAGGACCCAAATGTATTTTTAGCAGTTAAATAGCTTGTACTATACTTAGTCTATAAGTGTCACATTTTTTATTTTTATTTACGGGAGAAGGGGAAGTTAAATTTATTTTTCAAGCATTATTTGCCTGTTTTCTGAGATGTCAACAGACTAAGTGAAAACAACTAATGGGTTCTACATCTTGATGGCTTTTCCTACAGGAAATTACTGAATTTCAGCACTAGCAATACTGGAAAAGCTTCTCTGAAATTCTGCCCATTTACAAACATTAAGGGAGTTTTCCTGGGCTCTGCAAACATTTTCAAGCCGTAAAAGGCTGAGATTTTAGTTTTTATTTTCTACTACACAGTTATATTACTGTGATCTTGTTGTGAATAATGATTCACTGAGCATGAATGCACCTTTTCTCCCAAATGATACAAGCTCACACTGTCATGTAATGCTGTAATTCTCTCTGTACCAAAAAATTGCATTCCAGGATAAGCATGGTTTCTCTTTTAAGAATACATTTCTTAATCCTTAAGTAAAAATAAATTATAGCAGTAACAGGAGACAGTTTAAGAGAAGACCCCTTTACAATCCCACTTGATCACAGTCACTTTTATCCATTCCTACTTTCCTCTGCAGTGCTTGTGAGCTATTGGGTCTTCTCAGTAGCTACAGACAGAAGAATAAATTTGTAATTACAGAAAAAAACAATTAAAAGTGTTTGCAGGGAAAATAAATAAATAAATAAATAAATATCCCTGGATAAATATATAGCCCTCGAAGCTTCCAAAAGAAAATATAAGCTCCTCTAGCTTTCATAAACATCCCTGCTTATAAATGTTCCATGTAAGAGCTTGATGCTCTGAAAAGCCATGTGTACTTGTAAATTTACTTATCAGCATTGTATTCTTGTGTGCAAGGCTCAGCATTATAATAGTTTTAAAAATTTAGAACCTGTACATACTTCTCTGATAAGTAATAATGAATTTCCCAGTCTGTTACTGCTGCAAAAGTCTTTAATTTGTTATTCAGTGATAACTGAGACTGACCCTTCTCATACATACATACATGTGTGTATATATATAATTTTTGTATACTTTAAATAAAGACAATGCTTTATTCCTTGGAGCTATATTGTCTCGAGTTACTGTAATTAATTTTTTTCCGCAGTTATTTACTTTCCAAGTATTTTTTTGAGGTACCTTAAACATTTTTGATGTGGATGATATTCCTGCGAGTTCAGATATTTTATTGAAAAGTCTGTCATTGCTCTAAACCTGTCTGGTCTTAAAATACTTCACACTTTGACTGGCACTCCATTTCCATGAATAATAGCAGTTTACCCTCACAAATCCTAATTCTAAAAATCTTTATATAAGAGAAATTATGCCATTCCTGGAAAATACCTCTGGGAGAACACAGTTTTTGTACCTGTCAGATCTTCAACCCTCACCCAGTGAAGACACAACAGAGGATAAGACATTAACACCCGATCCTCCCAGCACTTTACTCCAGGCTATTCTCCCCCAGGTTCTCTTCCTAGAACAATTTATTAACATCTCTCAGATGCTTCAGTGCAATTATTTCTTTTTTTGTTTGTTTAGTTGGGTTTTTTTTGTTTTGTTTTTTTTTAGGGGGGACCCGGGGGCATGGCGGGGCAGGGGGAGTTGATTAATCTCTGCAGGACAAAAGGCTATTGAGTACATTCACCAAGACAGAAGCATAACACATGTTCCCTGATATGCAGCATAAACTGAAAAATTAGAAGTATTTGGGGTGAAACTTATGTCTGGGGTACAGCAACCATTTTCCCTTTAGGACCCTGGGAACACTTGGCAAGATCTAGTTCAGAAAGGGATTTAACTGCACAAATAATTAAAAGTTTAAGAGCAATTCTGTGCTATGGTGAGCCTCAGATTAATACTATACATCTATGACAAACTACCAGATGAATAAGCCAAAATGAACATTGAAACAGGAGGAGAGCACTTTGGACTACACAGACAACTGTGACTTGTTTGGTTCCACCAAATGTTTACTGCGATGATGAAAATCACCAAATGTTTGGTGTGATTGCTTGAAAACAACTGCAGGGAAAAAAAAACCCAATAAACCTCAAACCAGATAAAGTAATCCTTGAAAATTAAAAAAAACCCAACCAAATATATCTACAGAGGCAGCAGTGTTTTCCTTTTAACCCAACGAACTCTAACATTTGGGATAATTTTGCAAGAATATCTAAATAAATCCATTAATTCCATTTCTGTCAATAGGCAGCATCTTGTTTTCTCATTTATGTTTGTAGTGGGTCTGGCTGAGCTGCTTTTCCCCATCCAGCCCTCACGCTGCAGCACTGGGAGCTGGAGGGTGTTGAT
>WUAM01000296.1:29449-67183 GCA_024336885.1 Actenoides hombroni
TTCGGCTTTGTCCTCCAAGAAACTGCTACATGTTCTGGAGCCCTGCTTCCTGGACTCAGCCCGACATCGCCTGCAGATGGGAAGTAGAGAATCACATCTTTATCTTTCATAACCCACATTTTGGGGTTTTTTTTACATCTTATTCTCTCCCTGTGTGCCATGCTAATGGAGGTTGGGGGGAGTGATAGAAGGGCTTGGTGGGTACCTGGTGCCCAGCCACGGTAAACCCACCACTATGTTCACAACATCAACAAATCAAACTACGGCAAGAAAATACATGAAGTCCCTCTGGAGTATCTTGACGCCCAAAATTCAGCATATAATAAAATTTACTAGAAACTTCATCTCTGTATATATTGCAGTTATCCATCATGTATAATGAATTAACTTTACACTTGATTTACAATTCATACAGTCTGTTTTTTACTATGCATTTATCACCACTATCTCACCCGTTCTCTTGTATTCAGGAATATTTGACTGTGCGCTACGTGCAAAAAATGAGGTAAAAAAAATCCTCATAATGCAGTGTACTAAGCATTTCTACTGCTGTAAATGTCATTACTATTCAGAGTGCTCAGTGATTTACAGGAATGAGCATTTTAAAACCACTGCTACAAGAACTTGGTATTTCTTATCAAAAGGGAGTATCTTCACCTTTTGCTTTGTGACTGCTTTATTCTAGGTGTATATAGAAAAACCACAATAAATTCTAGTTGCTGCTGCTTCCTGATTGTTATTTTATCCCACTGACCCATCCCCACCTTGCAATCACAACCAGGTACATTTCCTTAACCAGTTATTCTCCTCAGTTTATGGACACATTATCAGAAGGGTTCACTGAATACAATCAATTAGCTTTTGTATTTCAGCAGGAGGCACAGCCCTTGAGTGGTGCTATTAGTTTCGTCTAAGAATTTCCTTCTCACACTTCCCTATATTGAACTTCTTACTCTTCCTAGCTTAAATTACTCTTAAGATTAAGTAGAAGGATATCTGGTCATATATCACCTGGATCATCACCACCTCAAAATTAAAAAAGAAAAAAATTGACAGGAAAAAGTGTATAGAAAATAAATATTCCTGATATAAAATTTTTATTCTGGGTTATAAAATGAAACAAATTAACTCTGCGAGAGGGCAAGCAAAGTGAACATGCTAAGATCTACTTCAAAAGAATTCTTCTAATCATAAATGGTTTATAAAATGTTGTCATGGTTTTCAAAACTGATCTTTTATACAATAAGGATTGTAATCACAATATGGGATAGAGTGGATGAAACACTGAATAAACCTAGTTAAGTATAGCATCAGATCAGTACCCCTGTCTCTTGCTAGCCTTTATTTCCAAATCTTTAAGTCTTTGTAACTTTGGGGTGCAAAAGATTTCGCAAAGCAGGGCTAGCAGATGTAAGACACAGAAGCAGGAGACCTAAAGAGGATACACAGAAGCTGGATCTACTAGACATACAACCAATTCAGCATCACAGGTTACAATAATACTACTCCAAGTAGGAAATAACTCTTGCATCTATGAAGAGTTACCTACTTTATACTGATGCATTTCTCTAAAGCCTTCACCCTCTTTCCATAAAGTCAGGAGCGAAATATAATAAAAATGCACCCACGTATAACTACTTAGATGTACAGCAGCTAGGGGAGAAGAGGTATTTGCCCTCTTGCACAATCACTGATAGAATATGCTAATAGAACAGTTACTCCAGAGGATTCCATATAAGTCACAATTTTAATCTCTAAAAAAGACATAATTTAGTTTTTATTAATAATGCTAAGCTTATATTGATATTTAACAGGATTTGATATGTAAATAAGTTTTCATGCATGCAATTTAATGTGTACATTGAAAGGAAATGGTACAAGATTCCTTATGCAAAATAGCTAAGAACCCACGTAGCTGTGGTTTCCTATTGCTTTTGAAAACCTCTCTTGATTTCATTCAGGCTTCTTCTCCATAAAAGACAGCAGGGACAATTTCTGTGTCTCACATATCATGACTACGTTCTTTAAATTCTGTCTCAAAAGCAAGAAAACCCCACAGTGATAAATGTAAAATGTATTAGCATCATTAAAATTAAGTTTGACCTCCACCTTAGGAGATGACTGACATCAGCATGACCCAAAGAAAAGACTTGTCACGTTCACCACTAGCAAATTCTTTCCACCAGCCAGGGTACTGTCGTCTTTTTCCAGGCAAGAACATTTTTCCTGAGCTATGCATTACATCAGTCTGTAAAGGTCTAATCATGAGAGTTCACTTGTCATGAATTTACCAGAGAACTTTCACCACTGACTTCTACTTGAAAAGCAGCAACAGTATCAGTAAGCAATAGCTCTACATTTACTCAGGTTAATTTTCTAGACTAGCTGGCAAGCTGTGTAAACTGAAACACTAACTGTTCCTCACAAGTAATTCAGAGAGCCAACTAATTTAGAAACAATGAAGAAAAACAACACTGCATTGGTCTGTAACATAAAAGCTGCTGATTTTTACTACGGATACAAGACTCGCGAAGATGCCCTTCTCTGTTAAATCTAACGGCGCAAAACTCCATACCAGTTGTGGGTGGCCTCACTTGGCCTTTTAATTCACCTCTCTCAGATAGCAGCTGATATTTGCCGCCTCCTCTCCACAACAAGATGGCTCTCATTACCTGACTGGAGAGCAGTTAGTCAGGTACCTCAACAATTCATGTATTTCAGAAGAGCTGCAGATCTCAGAATTAAACTGTGATTTGTTCTTAGGTAGGAGGACATTCCACTACAGGCTTACTCTTATCAGAAGTAACATAGTAATTTCAAGGTATTTTAGAACAGATTTATATTCTTTATCATTCCTGTGTGAACTTTTTTTTTAATCACCACAAGTCACATATAGATCCTGTTTCTGTCCTTAAATAACACATGGCCAAGTTACTGCACAAAAACCACTGTAGTAATAGCTTGCCTTCAATTTTTAGTGCCTACCTTCTCCAAGTCACCTATTTATTTTTTTACTTATTGTACTTTTCAACAGGACAGACTAACAGACTAAAAGGAACTATCTTAATTATTTGGCATTCTTCTCCAGCAGGTTTCTTACTCTCTAAATTCATGTTGGCAAAACATACGTAGTGCAGAACCTGGGAGAGCAGATGCCATAGTAGCTGTTGAAGGAAGCTAATGACAAACACAACCCACAAGGCTAGCCAGACTTAACCACAATGAGGGATGTCCTGCCCCAGGGGACATGCCAGTCACAATCCACAGGTCAAGGATACAGGAGCCTTTGTAAGGGAAGGAGGGAAATGTAACCATGAGCCTGCCACAGCCATTCAGAAAAAAACGTGTCTGTCAGTTTAGCAGATTTTTTTGCAGAACATGAAGTGCATTGAAAGAAACGTTTGGCTTCAGAAAATTAATGTTTTCTGACATAAGGTTGTGTTGCTAAGTCAGTGACTCCTGCTTCCAGAAGAGTGGACAATTTTAAAACTCCAATATACAGAGCTAAACTCTCAGCACCACATCAAATGCACTAATAGCAAAATAATAAATAATAAGTAAATTCTTGGGGCGTTTACTATTATCAGCTCTATTGATATCCAAAAGGAGACACACATCTCTCAAAGATGATCAAAATGGTCAAAGTAATGAAGAAAAGGAAAAGGCTACATTTTTCTCTTCTCCAGTACTACTATTAGTTTTTTTTCAACACTCTGTATAATTTGAACCAAAGCTGCAATATGGAGATAATGCTCCTCTTTTTGAGTCCATTTTATCCAAGCTTTTCTCTATCACACCAGATCAATATCTCATTGATACATACTCTGCCAGACCAGCTGCAATGTCATGTTCTTGTGCTTCTCAGTAATGTGAACTGATTTAGTGCACGTAGCTGAAAGCTTTTACAACATACTGAATGATTTATAAAACAAATGGACCATTGTTCTAATAAGACAAAAATTATATAGACCCTGGACAATGCAGTAACATGAAGTTCCAAACAGTGCACAGTTTTTTTGGGTAGTGAGTCATGGGAAAGCAGAAGCAATTTAGCATGAAAGTAGAACCACAGATTTATGGACAACATTCCCTTATGAATAATTTTGCAGCACACAAAGACTTTGATGTTGCTTTAATACAAAATACTATGTATTTAGGCAGTTAAGCTTATTTAATTGTCACTGGCTTATTAATTCATGCGAAGTTTACTTTCCCATGTTCACTGCATACTAACTCATCAAAATACTCATTCTCCATCTTTTCCTCTGGAGTCCTCAAAGATGATCAGCATATAGTCACTCTGGTGCCCCATCCATGTCCCTCAGCCAGCAATCACAGTCTCTACTGCTAATGCTGCCCACCTTTTCTTATGAATTTGGCAAGACAATGTTTGAAATTAATTTTTCCCCCACAGAAGAGGTGTGTGTGTGTGTGTAAATCTGTTTCAGTCTTTTGTTAGTAATTTCCTATGAAGCTTACAGAAAATCTCCTATTTAGGATTTGGTCATCTTCATGAGCTCTATCAGAAGTTTCAGTCACAGTGAGAAATTTAAGCAAAAACTTGAAAATTCCTCCAGAAGACAGCCCACTAGCAATGATCCATCCAAGACAGTCATCTTATGGTGCACTTTACACTGCTCTCCTCCAGACCTCTGAAATGGTGGTAGAGCCAGCAAGACAGAACCTCACTATTATCCAAATAGTATCAGAAGTGACCTAAAGATGTAAGAAGAATGAGAAGAAAGGAACACAGAGAAGGGCAGAAGTAAAGGGGCAGCGTGGCTTAAGTGTCTCTGCACAAAGTTGCATTCTGCAGTGTCAAAGAGTCTAACAGAGTCACCTCATGAATTCCAGCCCCCCAACCTTCACTTTAAATACTGTATTTGTTATTCTAGCTCTACTTTTCAAAAAACAAAATAATAATAAAAAAAAAAAAAGGATGGAACCTCTCAGATTTTTGTATGAAACACAGCCAAATTAATGTGTCCTGTCTGCAGGGATCTTCCTGAAGTTAGCAAGATCAGACTGAGGCTTCACTTCATGTTTAATTTTTATTTCACATTATTTTCATTATTTTCCCCTTTTTTTTGTAAGATGCCTAAAAAAAAAAAAAATTTAAAAAAAAAATTGCCTTATGAGGTCGGGATGAAACATCACAGGATAGGAAAGGGAAAGAAAATGCTTGTTGCAAAGGCCTTATACATTCACTAAAGAACAAGTACTGCTGTTTTCTAAGAAATACGCAGTACCTAGTTGAAAAACATTACCATTTCTTCAGCCTTTCCAGTTAGCTAGTATTTTAAGTTATAAGTTATTTATCTCTCAGTTTGAAAAGTATTTAGTTTCTATGATGCTACTGAGATTTATTCAGAAGTACTGAACTCCAAGCCAGATGTTTTCTGTGGAAGAATTAGCAAGTAGATCATCTAAAAAAAGATATCACACAGAGAATTCAGTTGCCTCACAAAGAGATAATGAGGTAAGCTTAGAGTTTAAACTCAAAGCTAGAAAAAGGGTTTTCAGACAGTTTTAAGCATATATCACAATGATGACAAATTCTGTCAAATGCAAATAAACTTAGTTTTCATCAAAATAAAAAGGCTTTTAATACAGATCATGCTTCATGAAAAAACACAATCCCACACAGCTTAGCAAAAACATCCAGTATAATTTATCTTGCAGAATGTTCTTTTTCTTTGTTCCAAGTACACAGCTGTACCTTACATCCAGATTTCTTTCCTGATATCTTTTCTTTAACAGCAATATACTTTTTTCATATCACAGCCCTGACTTCAAATTGCTTGTATTCAACCAACAAATGGAATCTACAGACTTGGCTGCACTATCCAACAGGAATACAAATTCAAATTTATTCTTTGAATATGCTGATAAGTTTAAATTATCAACATTTATGGACATTTTTATAAGGAATTTTAATATTATCTAACCTTCATGGTTTCACTATATTTTGCTCCAAGAGCAAAAGACTGTAACCATGAAAGGTAGACAGCATGACTTGATATCCTGAGTTTTCATGCATTGATTCTGATAATTTTAATTTGCATTTTTGTAACTTTTTACAAAAATATTTACCAAAAAAAGGAAAAAAAAGGAAAAAAAAATTACAGATTTTGTAAATGTCCTTAAAATTAGTGTTGCCATTTCCATTAAAGGTGTAAAGCCTAATTAAAATCTCATCTCAAGAAATCCAGTGACTTATTGTGTAGTCAAAGTTTATGATTTAATAGACAATTTCAGTTTTGCTCCTATTACAGTATTACTGCTGTTCCAGCAAGGAATCAGAAGGCCTTGATCAGGATTACTAAAATCAGCTGAATATTGCAGAAAAGTCACTCCTAAACCATGCAGGCTCTGCACTTTCAGGGAGGGAACTGCAGCATTTGCAGGTCCTTGCCAAGAGAATAAAGGATTATTAAGGAATACAGACTCGCAGATATGCAGAAAGCAACATACATTAGCAACCTGATCTTTCAGATCTAACATAATCAGAAGACAATAATTAAAAAAGCAGTAATCTGTACAGAGACATTGAATTTTCTATTTGCATTTATTTCAAAGCTAAGACGGGGCAAATACTATAACTTAGTAAGTTCAAATTTTTGTTCATCTTTGGTGATCTTTCTAATGAACACAGTGATTGAATAATCAATTTATATTTAATATCCAGCATCTCCTTTGCACATTCAAACAACAGTAAATTAAATAAGCAAACATTTAGTAATATGCTGAAACCACAGAATTTAAAACCAGCACTTTAAAGCTACATTTCATATTCACCCATCACTAAAAAAGGTGACATAAATTAATTTGGTTGTGACACTTCTGAGATTTAAAATATACATCTTAAATGAAATACTATGACTTTATTTAGCATGAAAGCTCTGCTTAAAGACATTTAACTAAAGCTCTTCTGAGTCTTATGCTACTTTTCAGCAAAGAAAGTAACGACCTTACACCATACGGATTTTCTGACAAGTGGTAAATGTCTATAGTGTACACACTGACCTATTTGTAGGGTTTTTTCCTTCTACATTGCTCAATTACCAGGTTTGGTACATGACCCAGCACAGCATATTCACAGAGCATGAGCAGTTTGCTAAGTAATATAACAGAAAATATGATGTTTGGATAAATAGAGATCCTCAGGTTTACTTCCAATGGGAATTGATTCTCTGTTAGTGGAGATTTAAAATTATAACAGGAAGTTACACATTGACTCCAGGGATGATCACCATGGAAAACAACAGAGGTAGCAGTAAGATCAGAGCAGGTCAACTCCTGTGGCTAATATAACTTTGAAAGGAACCAAAAAAACCCTACACAATATTTAGGAGTTGTCATTATACATCTCTATGCTTTAGGAGTGTAGTTAGAACTTAGAAAAAAGTGCTATTTTGATTCCACCTTTTGCAGCCTTTCTGTCATTGCACAATAGGTTTTTACAGAAATGTTTTGCTAGCTAATGGTATGCAGAAGAAATCATCTTGCCTATTAGGCAAAAAAGGGATTTGCAGGCTTGATGTTTTAGTGATCTATTGTAAAAATAGAGTCACCAGTATTACAGTCACCATTGAGTTTTAAGTAACAGTCACAACACTGTTAATTCTCCTTCTAAAAAAATATTTTTGGTTCATAAAGAACTGAGCGGGGAGGGCAGGGATGAAACCAAAAAGCCTATGCAATATACAGAAGCTGAAATGGATTAATCTCATATTTTCACTGAAGATAATTTCATTGAAGAAAACAAAAATGATTCCCAAAAACTTATGAAGAAAATACTCTAAAGCATTTTATTGCTTGCAGTCATTCTTTACACCATTGTTATTATTTTTAGCATTTCAAATTGAAGTACTTAAAGAACACAAAGATTTTTCTCCTATTAATAAGCATTTTTTTTTTTTTTCAGACTAGCCATCTGAGTGACTCTGAAAGTATCAGCTGTTCCTACACAGCACAGTGTTAATTCAACGTAAGCTTTGTGGTATGGCTGCAAAGTTAGTACATCTGAAATAGGAAAGCAAGTATAACAGCTACATGGCCAATCTGCATGGATTACCAACAGCAACTAGCAAGACTGAATGAGTCTTCACCTTCTATCCCAAGAGTGATATAAACTCCTTTGTAAAACCACTCTCGTGAGTTAAACTCAGTTAAACTTTGTAGACTCAGAATTCAAGACAAGCATCACTCTTGAGATAAAGCTGGGAAAATTAGCCTCCAGAAAGGCGTATTGTGTGGAGGAAACTGATAAATTTAAATAAGCTGTAAAAAGAAGTTACAAAGAAAGCCGTAATGTTTCCATGCTGAACAAACAGTAATTAGCTTGAACTTCTGCTAAAAAAAAAATAAATTAGACCTCAGAAAAAACCTTCCAATGGAAAAACAAAAGATTGACCAAATGTATTGCCTGGGAACATTATAAAATCTCCAACCTGTGAGGTCTTTCAGTGCAGGTCAGACAAACATCTGTCAGAGCTTCATTGCCTTTGTGTAACCATCAGTGGCATCCCAAGATGCTTTCTACGTCCAGTTTTCTATTATTCTATTAGACATCTACCAAAGATGACAGAACTCTAAAGAGAATTCCCATTAATGGGGATAGGTGAAGATAAGACTAAGGAGGCGTAACAAATTTACATTGTGAAGACCATTTTTTTGGCTTTATTTCTCTGATAAATTGATTGCTTATGTCTGTCATCAATTAATTTTAAACACCAAAGTTATTCAAGTAATGTAATACTCTGTTACTGAAATTGCAGATTCAGTATTAACCACAAATACTGTCTATTATATCGTCTACTTACAAGACATGTTATCATCAAAATTCCTCCTCTGGTTCAATGCGTATGGACATTTGCAATATACCGTGGCACCAACAGCCATGGTTTTCAATAAATGCATAGCAAAAATAGGAGTTCACATTTAGACTCTGAAACAGCCCAACACTCTGAGAAAGGGTCCCATTCTACCCAGAGCAGCCTTAAAGACGCCAAACATCTCTGGCGTTTCTGACCATGTCTTCATTATTGAAGGTGTAACTTTTTCTCAAAGTACTTATATACAAGATGTACAATTCTTGGCAGATCAGAATTTTTTTTTATACTAAAAACTAACAGTTATCTTCACTCTTGTTTCTATTCCTCCTTTCTACCTATTCATCTATACAGGAATGTGGTCCTCTATGGGTTATATATTCAAAGAAACTGAAAGCTTTGGGTTTGTTTGGGTTTTTTTGTTTGCTTTTTTGGTTTGTTTTTTAGTTGAAAGAGAACAAAATAACAAGTTTCTGCCTTTGACCTGGAACTTGCTTCTATTTTCTGCAATTAGATGTAAAAAAAATCCTGACAAAACTTCACTCCAAGTTCCCACCACCCTAAAACTACTACTAATTATTTTTTCCTTGCATGTTGGAAAACTTCAGTATCACATTTCTGCTTTTCAGAGCAGAAGGCAGCAAGAGATGAAAGGTGATCACTTTAAGTCTAATTATCCTAGCTACTGTTCTTCAAGTTGCTTCTTTACGTGGGAAATTGAGAACATAAAGAGAAGAGGAAAAAATGGATGGCTACCCATAACCATAATGCAGAAGTCACTTATAGCTGAGACGGCCGTGGCTGAGCAGAACAGAGAAGTGCGGGGAAAGAAAAGCGTAGGCAGCTGTAACAGTTATCATTTTTTTAAAACTAATTATCAAAAATATATTCTAATATAACACACAGTGGAATTTCAAATTTAATTCAACACTAGCTTTCCTACTAAAGTCAGTCTAGAATATAAATACATGTATGGCCAGTTATGAAAGTTTATAAACACTCCAAAACTATAATCCCTTCTCATCTCACTTTTTCCCAAAATAGCTGTGCATCTAAATACCATAAACCTGAGGTGCCGTGCAGGAAAATGCTGTAAAGATCAAGAAGCAAGTATCCAAAAAGTCTCCAATAGTGTCAATCAAAATTCCTTTTTCTCATAAATTTTGAAGAACTTCACAGATAGTTGCTTTTTAAGTTTGAAACATCTTTACTGCTTCCACAAATTCTAACTTCAAGAGTCAAAAGAATCAGTGTTAAAAGGCAGTAAGACATCTCTCTCTCTGTTCTTTCAACAAGCTTGGTATCAGGGAAAAATGCTTTCCCCAGATGTTTACTACTAACAGCCTCCTGTGATCTCCACTGTTATAATACAGACTGCAAACCAGGCAAGCAATAATTATTAGCTGGTTAACTTATTTTTTTATACAGCTGTAGTCATTTATGTAGAGGCTTACACTTCAGAAGTAATTCCTGATATAATCTCCAACGCTTGCATTCCTCTGCGATGTATCCTTCATATTTTAATAATGCAATTAACAAGACAGCATTGGCACGTCTTAAGCAATCTGGAGTTTGACCTCAAATTTGTATGCTGATTCGAGCAGAAGCAAGTTATTACTCTAGGCCTCTGACACTAGCCTTCAAGACCATAACTCTTGTAAAAACTGCAGTTTGCTGTCTTACAAAGTGGCTGATAAGGCACAAATACAGCCCAAAAAGATGTTTCATTACAACCTTCTGGATATATCTCCGAATACACTTCATATAAATCTCCTCCTTATTAGATACAGTCGGCAGATTGCTTAAAGAGGTCACCTCTCCCTGCACTGGGCTAACTTCAAGGAACTTGCTTCCAATTCAAACAGTCCATTCACTCTGAAACGATACACTAATGGGTAGAGGATAATAACCACAATATTTATCTCTTTAACATAACTCATATAAAACACTGTCTAATCTTAGATACTTCAGTACTCATAACAGGACGGAATCCAGACATTTTTGCCTTACCTCCCCCCTTACTATTTGATATAGAAGTAAGGGCTTTCTTTGCAGAGAAAGGGGTAGAGGAAACAGGTGGTTTTGTTTGTTCTTCTCATTTAGATTAATCTAGAGTATTGGTGAATTAAAGTTTCGATAGTTAGCATTTTGATATAGTTGGCATTTGTTTCTATTTAAATGACTCAATTGTGCAAAGCTTATTTCTTCTCCTAGCAAAATTTTTTTCCAGCAGACCTTCTGGGAGAACGTCTGCAGACAGGATTAGATTGGAAATGCTATTGCTCTCAGTGTACTTAAGACACTGGCAAGGATGAGAATTTAAATGAGAGATTTCAGATGTCTGCATTATGCACTTCATAAATTCCTTCTTGCCTAAGGGAGGTAAGAACCACAACAACGAAAACCCTAACTCATTTCCAAGTTAATTTAAAAGCAGAATTTGATGGCAGAATATTTGCATATGTTTGCTTCCAGACAGATGCCATCAATATTTGCACCCATACTTTTTAAGGTTTTCTTCTCTACAAATACTTTGTGTGTACTATAAAAGCTACACAATCCTTTTTTTTTTTCCACTGGAAGGTTTTGGAAAGCAAGGGGGGAAAAAACCTCAGTTCTTGTAAACTGATGAAATATTCCTTTGCAGGGGAAGGACTTTGCCATTTTGTATTTTCCAATTTTCAGAAAATACTTCTTTATCTTGTATTTAGTCTCAGACAGCATGTACTGAGTAATAGCTTTCTGTAGGTCACATAACAGCGTTTTCCTTTAGAATTAGGAAACAGAGCAGTTTAGAGGCAGTTTCTTCCATTAACAGATCAACTTTCTTCAGGGAAGTTTACATCTTACATAGAATGAATTTGAGTCATCCCTGCCAGTAGAGATATGCTATACAATCAAGATGCCTTGCTAACTTATAATGACAAGACACAGCTCCAGAAACATGTGTAGGCACAAGAAAAGGTGGTGATAAAAATTGAAGGCTCTACAAGCTTTAAGTATTCTTGCTAGTGAGACATGAGAATAAACGCTAGCACAGCACTGCTCCCTAATCTCCCACTTAAGTGCCAAATCAGGAAAATCAAAAATTATTAGCAGCCTCAAGAAAAAGCTATCTCAGCTGCTGAGCCAGCAGCAACATTTCCTGCTTCTCCCTACTGAAATTCAAGGTTATAGTCCAACTCTTGCTTCAACCAACTGAAGGGATCTTGCCAAATGCAGAGAGAGATGAACTGTGTCTCTCTTTTCCAGTCCTCCACAAACACGTGATCGTTTACTCAAATAACCTCTTGTTCTAAGAAATTATACTTCCCTTACTTTTGGGAAATAACTGTGTACATAGGTAAATGAAAAAATTAACACTGTTTGATTTGACAGCTGTTATCTGGGAATTACAAATATTGGGGGGGTGGGGTGGGGGGGGAAGAGTAGGCAGGGGGATGTGCTAATCCTGTAACTATGTTTTCCCATACCTATGTTAACTGAAAACAGATTAACATGAGATTTTTAATATGCTGGGTAAGAGAAATGAATTCCACAGTTTTTCAGTCCTCTATGCTGACATAAGTTTAAAACATCTTCTCTTATGCTCCAACTTTAACTTTGGATACATAGCTATGTAATTTCTCCTTTATTCCTTAAACTCTTTCAAGAATATAATTTGAATAAGTGTTTCAAACAAGATGAAATGGACTATGAATTTTCTTTTATTTTTATGGATATTTGCTTAAATCAATCACAGGTGAATTAAGTTAAATTAGTGTGCAATTTAAATATCTAGGCATGCATTTATGTGTAGAGTATTATGGCTTTTATCTTACTGCTCTGACTGGAGAAGTACATCTTCATTAAGACCTGAAGCAGAAGGATAAACTTCATGACTTCAAAAGACAGAAATGGGACCAGGAAACTATACTGTTCAGTAATCAAAGTTTCTCAAAGGGAAATCATTAAAAAAATCTGGCCTCAGCAGAGAGCAAATAATACCTGAAAACACTATGAATACAGACTACAGCATCTATCACTAAATACAAATATTTACTTTATCCATTTTTTCTTTTTACCACAAAACTAATTTATTCTTCTCCAAATAATGAGACTAATACAAACCTGTTTTCAGAAAATGTTTTAGGTATAAATGGATAATAGATGTTTTGCCACTGAATTCTGTGGTGCATATAGCTGCTTGAAGAATGGTACAATGCAAACAGCAACAACAGCAATAAACACCAATTTATTGCAGTACTCAAAAACTTAAGCATGTGCAGAAGGGTGAATTTCTGTAAACTCATCAATGGAAATGACTGTCATGACATGTGAAATACAGAATTATTAATTAAATTATTAATTAAAACATTCAGTTTTGCAGATGTTTGAAAGTAACTGAACTTCATGAGACTTTTCAATTTGCATATATATTTCAAGATGAAAATATTTTCTACCACAGAAGCTAAAGAAGATTGAAGAAGGTAAGTATCTGCTAAATGCAATGATCTAGGGACAAATCTGTAAATAAAAGCCACTGTAAAATGGAGTGTTGAGACTCTGAAAATTAATCAATAATTAAAGTACTTTGACAAGCTTTCTCAAGAGCCACTATATTCTGAATGTTAAATTCTGAAAGCATGAATTGGGTGTTCAGTAACACAGCCACGCATAATCACATATCACATAATTATGTTCTTGCATTATTTCACCAGGGGAGGATGTTAAAAGACTCAATTATCAAAGTTAAAAACTATTTGGTGTTTACTGAATTCTTAGACCATAATATCAGACTTGAAGGGTTTTATTTGTAAAGGAATATTAGAAAAAGAGGGAGAACGACTGAGAAAGTACAGTTTTTATGCAGGTGACATTTAATATGTGAACAAAATAATTTAGTTATGAATTCTGATTAACTGATTCTAATCAAATGAGCTCAAATCTTATGTGCTGATTACAGAAAATTTCAGATCAAATGGTAAAAATCATGTAAGATTGGGTAATAGTCAAAACATTACAATACCTAGGTAACAACTGAAAGTCCTGCAGTTTTTTGGGATTTACACTTTTAATTTGAGATTTAGAAAACATTTTTCTTCATGTTTCATAACTAAAAGATTTTAAATTGATAAAAACAGGCGTGTGACAGCAGAGCCACATAACCTGTTGTAATTTCAAGGGGCAGGAGCTTAAAAGAGAATGCACAGAAGTGGTTTGGGTTTTTGGAGGTGTATTTTGTTTAGATTTTTTGTATGAAGGAGAAAATATCTAGAAGTAGACAAGAAAAGCCTGAGGTTTTCCATTAAAAAAGGGAAAAGTGATAAAATTGGGGATTTATTATGAACATTACTTAAAGAAATAAAGGTTTTTACTTATTTTCTGTTTATTATCACTATCTTGAGTATATGAATATAGCCAAATTGATTCTACCTTTAGGATGTGCAGTCTGGGCGACAGACTTCTTGGCCGGAATTTCTGCTTCCTGACTTTTTAACAGGCCTGAGTTTTGAAAAGTATCACAGTCACAATGCTTTAGACACACAGGCCTTCACACACAAACACTTCATTCGAGCTAACAGAAACCACCACATTGCTGCAAGCAGCCACGAGTTGTGAGAGCACTGCTGAACAAGCAGGTGATGTAATAATAATGCAATGTGGTATCTACATTAAAATATAGTTGCTTAATACAGTCTGGAGCTACCTAATGTGGTATTTCAAATTCATCATAGCTTTTCTAAAGTAAACACGACAGCAAAAATAGCAGTATTTTGAGTTTAGTGTGCCACTAAACATATAGTATCTAGAGCTGTAGCTGTGCTACAGCTATGCTCATAAGCCAATAATTTTCACAAGAGGTCTATTGATTTCTCTTGACATGGAAAGTATCCCAAGTTTTAAGCACAGCTTTCTTCCTCTAAATTCTTACAGCTGTATGTTATGTTGTCAGATTAATGCAATGGATTATTTTAAATGAAACTAGCCTTGCACTATTTGTGACATCAGTGAAATGTTTTATTTATACAATGCCATTCAACAGCAAAAATTCTTTTGTACTTGCTTTATTTACATGTTGGAAGTGCTCTGGAAAACTGTCACTGCAATACAAGATGGGGGGGAACACATAAAATGGAGTAGCTGGTATTTTAAAACATCTAGGTCAGACTGCAAAAGCCTAGATAACAAGCCACATCACTAGAACAGGAAAGTTATATTCTTATCTTTTGAGATTTTTAACTTATGGTTAAGTGTACATAGCATATGCCATGCTCAGAGCTGTTCTGAAGTCCAATCTGTTTGATCCCTTTCTCCTGCTTTTACTAACAGCAAGGGCTGTGCCTGGATTACAGTTACTACTATGCAGAAGACTCCCAATAAACCTGTCAGCATAGAAACTTTTATCCAAATTGGACTCTCATTAGAAGAGAATTCAATCCTTCTGGTCTCACGACAGATTTTAAACAAAGATGAGCAATAATGGCAGCATTTTTTAACCAAATAAGTGTAAAAATGGAAAAATTCTATGCATAAAAATGAGCAAGATAACCAAGCTCAAATTCATCAAAGCAAGATGGCTGAATCAAAACTAGATTGCCCTATGAAATCCGAAGATTCTGGGATAGTAACCACAGTAGTGCTCTTCAGAGGCATATGTACACCCTGCTATAATACGCTTAACTGGGAATGATGTTTTGTTTACTGTGCATTTGTGAGGCTATTCTTTCAAACTCTGTTAGAAAACTTAATCAGATTTTATACTGCTTGTTTTGTGAAGGAAAGATGAAAGTCAGGAATAAAGGACAAAAGGAATATCTCATCCAACATACTCCAATCTATACAGAGTACTTTAGCGTTTAATGTCAATGCCAATATTTCCACTGCATACACAATAGTCTTAATGGCTGCTTTGAGCACAGAAATTTAACAGTGCAATCCTCTTCTCTCCTCAATAGCTTCAGCCACTCATTCATCCAGTGTTTACCAACCCTAAATGTGTAACCAGAAGAAAATGAAGGGACTGAAAAGAAAAGATTCACACCAAAAAAACCACCCAACCCCAAAAACCTGAAGTGATGTGAGATAGGGTCTTTGAAATAAAATCACACAGACAAAACCTAATTTTTTTTTTTTTAAAGCTTGCATTACATAATACCCAGTTAAATGCTGATGTGTCACTGTTGACAATGTACTTGATTTGTTATGTGTAAATAACAAATAAAAGCACCCTCACAATTCAGCTTAAATTCTCAAGAAGAAAAAAAGTTCAGCATATGGAGAAGCTAAAGATAGAGTTTCCATACTGTTGACCTACCCTATCCTTAAAACAAGCTTGTATTAAATCATTCACAAAAATAAACACTGAAGTCACACCTTCAAAATAGCACAAACAACATCTAGTGTATCTTGTTTGTTACCTAACCACGGAGGAGAACTTTTCCAAGTTTATATTCCCAGGCAAATTTTCACCAAGAGACAGTGATTAAAATTGGAAGTTAAAACAGACATAGAATTACAGAATTTTAAGCTGTAACCATTCCTTTTTTTTTTCTTTTTTTTTTTTTTAATCTCCAATTGTCAACTAAGCTGAAGAAAACAAAGAAAGAAAGAAAAAAACCAAACCCCATCACTTCAGGACATCTTTGGAGGTGGATAAGAATAGAAGACACATCAGTAGGGCTGCTTCAGACCTCCTCATTTATTGTATTCTCAGTGGTCTCCTGTAACAGTGTCTCCCTCTTGCCCTTTACCAAGGGTGTACACTAATCCCACACTCTGCAAGCAGAGGTTCAGACTAGATAAGGCATGTATCTAGCAAAACAGAATAAAAGTATGGAGCCAGTGCTCTATAACATCCAGCTGCTCATGTCATTACTGTCTGTTAAACAGGTGCTCATCTCCTCCTATTGTCAAACAAGAGCATGATGAATGTTGTCAAGTCTGAGAGATGCTTGAACTGCCAGTTGAGACCCTCTGCACTGACAGTGTAGTCCACGAAGCTACAGTAGAGATCCAGAAGGTAACTCAAATATTTATTAACTACCATCAAATCTCCTTTTTAGCTTTAACAGTCATTAGCATATGTGTTCTTAAGCATGCACACAGAAGAACAACTGTAAACTGCCTAAAAACTGCCTAAGCATATCATCCGCTCTCTAAATCTCCAAGTGGGATGAAAGCTTTTTTGCAACATCAAGGTCTTCTATCTGCAGCTGTTTGACGTGGCAAATTCCCATTCCAGGAAATTGGTACTCTGTTCCCAGAACAGATGCAAAAAAATCGAACTCCCAATGAGAATACACAATGCAGCTTGATTCTAAGAACAAAGTATCATTTCATTCTAACCCTTCATAATTCTGCATTCAAATGATTCTTTTAATTGCAATGGGAATTCCCTAACCCTTTCATTCTCAGAAAAAATCACTTTTTTTTTTGAGTTAGAGGACAAATACAATATATGAGTACTGTATTTTTCTATATTTGATCATTCCAGCTGCTACTTCAGAGCATGGTTTTAGGCTACAGATAGAAAAACACCTGTGGCCCACTGACTACAGCACTGATCATGACAGAGACATGTGTGGTCTGGTACCAGGGCAGAGATACAGAATTTGAAGGTCAAGTTAAAAGGTTTCTCTTCATTAGTCACATACATATCAGCATCATGAAAGCAATTCTAAACAAGCAGCTGCTTGCAGCGCCAAAGGTCCTTACAGGCTTAAACAAAGCATTAAAACTAGTTTAATACCCTTTTACATTTTAAAACGTGTCTTCTCTTGCTCCGTTAATTTTTATTGCCTTATACAGGTCTTTTAGTGTTGTACACTTCAAAGTACCCCCTGAAATACACAGATTTTTAATTCCCAGAGAATGCCTGAAACTTGCATAAGCAATGCACATCTGTTACACATGGGAGCTAATAGATTCACAAATGATACCCATATTTCCTTATGGAAGAATAACACAAGAGAATGGGAAGAAAAAAATTCACACTGCTGGTAAGAATGAAAACTCAACGCTCTGGCTTGTTCAGTTAAGGGGAAAAGCTTGGATGGAAAACCTTCTAACCGTTAGTCAGACTGCAGCATTAAAATCACAGCAAATAAACCAGAATTTGGCAAAGGCAGACAACAAGAAAGATCTTGCAAGTCAGACAAAACAAAACAAGACAGCTCTCTTATGAGATATACTCCTGCAGATAATTAAAAGTTTAGTGCATACAGTTTACTAAAACAGTCTGTTCAAAGAAATTTGCTAATAAATTTACCAGTCTAATTAAGAATTATCATATATATCCATTTCTCCATGCTAATAACTTGTGACAGTTTTGTCCAGTTTGAATATTCTGACAATTAAAAATGTTTAAATATTTGAGTGATAAAATTCCCTGTTTAACAGCTCACAACACTTCTAAGACTCAAAACCACACACCTGCATCAAGAAAAAAATAAATAAATTAATCTGTAACATTTTAAGATTAAAGTTGAAAAAAAAATCATTTTTCCATGTTTAATAGCTTTTAATATTTAATAAGAATGCCATTAGAAAATAGAAATTCAAGAGGATAAATGAATGGTTACTGAAGCATATTCAACTAAATGGAAAAAACATACCAGCATATTATTAAGAATAAAAATTTTAGGAACATTATTCTGATAAGCACTTTCATCAATCTTTAAATCCATAGATTTCCACTTTCATACCAGGCACATATGATTTTGTGACTTTTTTTCCTACTTTCCACGAGATTTAGCAGTTTAAGTCCCAAATCATTCAGGAGAGCTTCTGAGTATTTTAGCTGGGTTTCATTGCTTATATTAGAGATATCTATACATTTAGATGGTCAGTTTAGAATTTGGACATAGAAGCATCTTAGATACACCTTCTGTATGCCAAATACAGTATCTTAAGAGCTAATTAAAGCATCAGAAGTACAGGTTTTCATTTTGGACCACTTCTATTTAAAAGGCTGTTTGAATAGTTCAGACTTTTTTCTATTCTCAGCTTTAGGAAGATGCTACTGTATCCCTCCTGTGTATCACTCCCTTTTACTGGCCACTATATCTAGAATAATTGTATCTGATGAACTGTTTTTCTTTTCTGGTATTCTTTTAAATTCATTCAAGTAGGTCATAGACATTTTCAGAAGCTTAGGAGCATAAAACTATATAACAGCTATATAGCAGGTTCAGATGGCTATTACAGTCTGTTTTATCCTTCAGTAATTAAACTTAAGAAACCATAATGCTTAAAACTACTAACTGAACAAATCTTTCTCAAGTACCAGTGCAGACAGCTATTGTCAAAGCTATACTGTGAATACCCAAAATAAAGGAACGCTTCTGGTATGTAAAGGAACATAAGATTTTAATACGTAAAAAACAAACCAAAACATTAATCCTTACTTGTTCATATGATTATAGAAGTAATCAAAATGATGCTTTTTGCATTTTGTTATTTCTATTTATAAATACTAGAGACTAGTAAAAAAACCATCAACTGTGAGGGATGCAATCAAATGGGAGGCAAATTGCACTGCTTTATAACATTCCAAGTCTGGATGTTTATTTTTCTCAACGCTGTCTCCCTTGGCCAGGAGACTCTTTTTGCTACTTCTTCATAGCAAATGACTTACCGGCAGTGTTTATGTGATCCTGTTAAGGTTTCAATCACAAAGCATTCCCCTTCATTCAGACAGTATGCAAGATCCTTGTCTTTGCATGGCTTAAAGTGCTCAGATCGCTCAGTGGAATACGTTGTAGTATCTACAGAGAGAAAAAAAAAAAAAGGAAAGACATGCTGTAAGGCTAAATACTCTATGTTTTTACAGTATATGTTAAATAAATTGGATCAAGCTGGTCTCAGTAACATCACCTCGTCAAGACTAAATGAAAGTAAAAGCAAACTTCTACTTAGCAGCAATGTTACTTGCAAACAAGTTTATTAAAAAAGATTCACAAAAGGAATCCTGTATTTAGAAATATTAGCAGAAAATAGCAGCCGAACTAGATAAATATTAGATATATTAGCAGAACTAGACTGAAGCAAAACTGAGTCTAATTTCAAACACTTCCGATTTCTGAAGTATCCTTTCTAAATTGTAAAGACATTTATTTGGTATTCTTTAACAGGACAGTATTTTCATATTAATACACTGCAATATGGTTTTAAATAAAATACACAACTATTTCACTAAAAATGAGCAAAAGCAGTTAATATAGTAACAATCATAAAAACCTCCACAAAATGCACAACAGAGAAAGAAAAAATGAAGCCAAAAACCTAAGGACATGGATAATTTGATTCACCAGACACAAAAATTATTAGGTCCCTCTGAACACGCCCACACCACAGTTCAAAAACTTGATTGCAGTTTGGACTGTTGGCTGCAACTTTGGAACGTGTAGTTAGATGATGAGATTGAGAATAGGCTGACAGCACGTCAGCCTGAGCTATCACTCCTGTCTTCTAATATACCTCTTTAACCTTTCCCATCCAGTTGGATTAATCAAAAATGAAGTGAAATTTTCACATTAGGATTTCTGACTGACAGGTATTTAAATTTTCTTCACTAAGAGAAGGATTTACCTAATGAAATGTGATTTTCAAAGTAGACAATATTTCCACAGAGTCACGGTTCAATCTTCATATACAATCTTAATTCTCAAAGCTTAAATTCATACTCACTTTGCAGGGACATAGATCAGAATCTGATATACTCAAATATATTAGAATTGTAAGTGCACATTTCATTATATATGATACAAACTATAACCAACTATTCCATTGCCTGCTGTCAAAGGAAGGAAGCTGTGTTCAATGCACACAGAACTTTGCCAACTCAAAATTATATAAATACATTAACTTGCTTTTTGCTTACAACTTGATAGAAAGTAAATATCTACTGAGCTAACACCAAATTTTAAAGCCAAAACACTGAAATACAAGAAACCTGTATGTATGGTTCCACAAGAAAATGCAGATAATTCCAAAAGTCTTTAAAAGGAACTTTTTTCATTCTTAGAGTATTTTAAATAAAATAGTGCTACAAGGTTTCTTTTTTTGTCCAGACTAAGTAAAAGAAGCATAATAAAATAGAGATGAAAGAAGATTGACACCCCAGTTTTTGTATACAACACTTGTTTCCCCCTCCCCCCCCCCAAGAGAAAATATTGTAGTTTGACATTTTCAATGGAGAAGAAATAAAAGTCCTGGGAATAAACTGCAACAGTCTTCCTTCAAATGTTTTTGCAGATTCAGAACAAAAGATCCTGCCATTTTCTGCAGTAGCAGCACTTAGGCCAAAGGTACAGGCTATATTAAAGCTACTGTGTTTTCAATGACCGCAAATGAAGCCTGAAGTGAAACTTATCAAATCAAATTTCGGAAACAACTCGCCATACTTGTCAGTGCAAACAGTGACTAGTACATCACTTGATACTTCAAGAATGGTCAAGTTTTACCTCACAAAAATCTTCAGGTTAAAAAAACCAAACAACTAACCCAATTAACTTATAAGGTCAATTTTACACACACGAGCCCTTAAATGACCATTTAAAATTTGCTTTGGAAAAAGAAGTAAATACAAACAGCACTAATCAGATATATTTCTATCCCTTTTAAATAAGGAAAACTGAAGATAATATTATTTGAAAGCACTTGTGATAAATACAAAAGGCAACTAAAACTGTTTGATGATCAACTCAACTCAATACAGCTTTAGAGAACAGAACACTTAGACTTGTCGTCCTGCTCTGATGAAACAATCTGTGCAAATACCTTTGTAAAGGTAGTCAGATGACATTGACCAAAGTAAGCTGAGATGTCCCCAAAGGACAAGAGCAAAAGTAAGGAGACACACAGTATCTCAAATCATGTTTTTGAGGTAGTGACATACTGAATTCTCAAAGCAGTGTTTCAAGTGCAGGATACTCCTACCATAATTAACTCAAAAATACCTTGTCAAGGTCAGCGTTTTAAAGTTTTAGAAGAAATATATTCTTCAGAGGTTTTGTTTTATTTAATCACTTCTCTTTTCAATATTATTCAAGATTAAATCAAGACTGCAGCAGAAACTTTTGCCAATTCAGCAGTGTAAGAGAAGAGCTAAGACAGAGCGTGTGCCATTTTATACTGGCAAAAGTGCCACAAAGGTACAGCCACATCCTAGCTTAATTTGAGTACTAATGAAGATTAGATGAGTAATTGGACTTCTCTGCTGATATAAATTAAACTATGGTCAACCATTCCAGCAGGCCAGCCTTCCAGAACAGCATTTCTGGCACTTCCAGAGGAGTGAAACAGGGTTCTGCCCATGCAGAGGGATGTGGGGCTGGAGTCAAAATGCTCCCCTCAAAGCCCTGTTCTATTTATAAACAGGCATAAATTGTGATACTTTAGTTTCTCCACTTGGTCATGATTTCAAGCTTTTTTTCCATTGTTCTGAGTTCTGTCTCTGGTCTTTTAAATCAAGCAGAACAGTTGTAGGTAAGAACAATGCTGATAACTTCTTATGACAGCCTCGGGAAGTACTCCTCATGCTGAAAAGTACAGAGTAATTCTTAAGTTTTTTTCCATTTTAAAATGAATTCAGCCTCATTAAAAAATCAGTTTAAAGTTAGAGCCTTTTCTGCCTTGGAAATATCTGTGCAACTCTGACCACACTGATGCATGTGGAAACATCCGTCTGTGTAGAGCTGATCTCTGGTCTGCAGAGATCAGATGTCTTTGTTACAAAGGTCATTCACTAACATTCACAAGAGCAAAATCTCTCTTACTAATTGATATCCTAGATATCCCTAGAGCTGTTTGGTGTTTTCTGCTGGATATACTTGTCATATGCAGGATATGCGAGTTTCCTGAAAGGTTACAATCCTGCTGTTATTTCACATTGCACTCATGGTGAAACAAGCTCTGTTACAGCTTCATTAAATATTGAAAAAAACAAAATGTAAAAACTCGTTCTAAACAGAACTGGAGAAAAAAAACAAAACAAAGGAAAACCCTGTAGAGACTGTATGGCTTTCTTGATTCTTTTTCTAAAAAACCCAAGAATTCCTATCATTTTATTTGCCACCTGTCCCATCATCCCCTTATTTGGACTCCTAATCAAATACTGAATTAACTTTTCCATGGTGGAATTGTTCTTTATAGCTTCAGAAACCTACTAAGTATCTACCATTCTATTGTGAAGTTTGATTTTTTTTATTTTTTTTATTTTTTTAAATATTTGATGAAGAAAAGGGAACTTCTGTCAAGCAATCAGATGTCCCTGAATTCAGTACATAACTGGCAATAACCCATAATCCCTTAAGGTCTTTTTGTTGTTTTGGTTTTGATTTTTTTAATCACCAAGTGTTCAGGTGTTTCAGGCAAAAGCAGCAGGTGCTATTGATTTCTGTTGGAATCTTTCTAACTCAATTGGAATAAAAGATTTTTAGGCAGTTTTGCTCTATTTTTCTTGCCTTACTTTATCAGCAAAGCTTTATGCATGATTCCCGTACTCCAAAAAATGGATATCCTATTGCCAAGTCTTGGATATCACTGTTTAATCAAGTAAACAAGAACTCAGTTCACATTCCAAAGGAAGACTCCAAGATCTTTTATTTAGAAGCATGGAGTTAGTTAAAAAAGAAATAAATGTGGTGGTTTGGGAATGTGCACAAAAATTCAGTAGGAAGGTTTCAAATGTTATTTTATTTTATGAAGGTCTAAAGAAATGTTAATGACTTTGTATTCTCATCTCATTAATCTATTTCATCATATTTATACCAGCACGGGATGGCTCATTATAGCTAATTTATTGAATGATCAAGGCATAATATGGATACTATAAATACTATCACCTCCTTCAAGGCTACCGGATTCATTTTTTCCAGTGCTATGCTCTAATATTAATAAACCTGTAATTGCAGAGAACAAATGCAGGGAAATAGAGAATGCAAGATGTAAATTATCCTGGGAGACCATGGCATTCATGGCAGCTGTTTTCATGCAGACTGCAGCAGCCTTTCCCACCCATCACTGCTGTCTCACAGCATTCTGGCTTCAGACCCAGATTTTACTGGATGCATCTCAAATAAAAAAAAAGTTTTCCATGTGTATTTTAAAGGATACTCATAATGCATGCACCTCATTAGAAATCCTTTTTTCCTGCCTGTGAGCCTTAGCTGCTATAGCAAGAGTGAGAAAAAAAAAAATGACCTAGAAAAACATGAGATGAAAAGACTCTGTTTAACTTTTCTGAAGGGCACCCAAATTTTGTAGCTACATAGTAACATTCACTTATTAACAAAAGTATGGCGACTACCTACTGCATTACCAAGGAGGATTGTTTAAGACACCATATTTGATTTAAATCCAAAGATTATACACTGAAAGGCTTCTTAAAAATCCCACAGTTTGACTACCATTAGTTATTACCAGCTCTACAGATTCAGTATCAACAAGCAAATTAGCTTTTCCTTTACCTTGTTATCTAACTGATCATTTCTGAGAACCACGGACTTACTGAGGCAGCAAAAAATGGAGATGCTTATATTAAAATCACTGATCCCATTTTTAAATGCACTACAAACAAGTAAACCACTTACAAACAACTGGACTTCCTCTGGCAATGCAAATCCAGTTACCAAAAAAGCCCTTCTTAAAAAACACGCTTTTTTTTTTTTTTTACATTTTTATATCACTATTGCATTTTATAAAGAAGGTAATACAAAAGGCCATTTAAGAGCATGTATAGTTAAAGTTTATGTTCAGTGAAGTCAATAGCAAAGTATTTACAATGACTCAGTGTAACCAGGTTGCCTGCAGTTACACACAGAACAGTTTATATATTACTTTGCTTATTCACAACACCCTGAATCTTAAAAAAACATATAACCTAATATGTTTATTCCTGTGCTTTTAGAAGTAAACAGGTGGGTAGGGGGAGAAGATACTGAACCTTAGAAGAGAAGAAGAATTGAAAACTTAAATATTACTTACAAGTGTTTGTTATGATTTAGCCTTAGCTGATGGTAGCTCTTTATGAAGTTGTTGACATTTGTAAAGTAAGCATTCAAGATATACTCATTTGTAATGCAAAGCAGAGATCCTCTTTTGTCATGCTAACTGCACACTAGTTGGTGTTAGCCATGGGAGATTGATGGGATAATTGAATTTTTTAAAAATCTAGTAATAAATCATATGCAAAACCTAAGGATACCTAGAAATTAAAACTTTATTTTTCAAAATAGTCACAGGGTTCTTGTTCTAAACTTACTTGAACTGTTTACATGCATTTATCTGTGATTAAAACAAAAAACTTAATGAAAATATTCATATTTTCATTATGAATATTCATATTCATTTTTCAAAATACTTTATTGCATTTACAGAGACAGTTTTGTATTAACTGGCAAATGAGTTCTGAATGTGGATTATTCAAGCAGCCACCCCTCAGCCATTTTGTGCCAGACAAAATTTTATGTAATCCAATAACACTTTAAAGGCTATGATTGCATTGTGATATAAAGTGAAATTGTACTACAGATATGAGAATACTTGGAGCTTTTCTATTATTCTTCAGATTCAAATGAACAAATCAGCATCATTTAGTGACAAACTGATGAAGCAGAAGATGCATCAGAACACTGTTATTTATGCTACTTGGCATCCCATCCAGGCTGTGGAGGTAGATGAAATTATCAATAAGAGATGGTCCAAATGTTTTTCCTTTGTATTTAATTCAGAGGATTATATAACAAAGCCCATGTTACATTAACTCAACAAGCATATTCCTGTGCAATATTTCTCTGTGGGTACAACCAACCACATCCTTGAACAGACTGCCTCTCTCACCCTATCACCAGAACAAAGCGTCACATCCACAACTGCATAGAAACAACAGCTCAAGCTCCAGAAACGTACAGGAAATTAAAGAGACACCAATCAGCACATGCTCCCTGACAGTGTCCAAAATTAATTCTCAAAAGAGTGATTTTGTCCCAGAAATATATGCTGTTCACATTTTCCAAATGCTTTATCAGTTTTAAATCGTAATACACAAGTACTAATCCCTATCTTGAAAAATATTAATGTACTAGTAGCTTGAAAATCTTTTATTAGCAAAATTCCACGTGCTATTAGAGAACTGCTTGCTTGCTGCAAAACTCACATATTAAAGTATGTCTTTGCTTTCATGACTTAAGAAAACCAAACAGCAACAACTATCTCTCAAATCAACGTACAATAAAAATGCCCAGCTATCTTGCAACTGAAACTCAAAAGCAGAAAAGCAAATAAACATAACTTCAGAACACATTAGCTGCTCACATCTGCCAGAACTTAAATGCTGAACCCTGAATACCAATGAAATTCATCTGTGTATGTACAGAATTGCACATCAGAAACTGCATTCTCCTGTAGAGCTCCAACTGAAAGCAACAAAAGGTGAACAAATGGGAGGTGACTCAGTAGAGAGCCCCGAGAGACACAAAAGGCCAGGGTTTTTCAGAAGTTCAGTGTCTAGGAGTCAAAGAAACAGGAGTGACTAGAACTCTAAAAACGTTTTAGCATTCAGTGTGAAGAGTTATTTTTAAAATTGAGTCATGACAATTCTGATGGGCACTCAGAGTGCTTTTGCCAATCAGACGTGTATTCAGGTGTCCTTTGGTAGAACTTCTCACTAATTGATCTCAACGAAATTCATAGAGGAATTCAGTGAAAAAGCAGCGTGTGCCAAAAGTGGATTCAGCCCCTCCACTGGGGCTGCTCTCTCCTTTGACACGTAGCAGTCACTCCCATCTTGGTATACCAACTTTACTGGGTACAATCAAAACTTAGGGGAAAAAAACAAAACGCTCCCAGAACAATTCTGCATAGGTTGCAAGATGCTAGAAGCAAGCAAGCGTAACATACTACATCTGTGATGCCTGCAACCACCAGCACGCTGAAATGAAAAAATAAAAATTCAAACAAAACCTAACGTATCAAATCTACAGTAGAATGCATCAGGAAGTGTGATGAAACTTTTTTGGATCAGTTTAGCTACTAAAGAAAATCTTTGTTTGGAGCAATAATTAAACATTACTTATCAAGTCAAATAATAAAAATAAAGTTGCCTTAAAGAATTCAAAATAATTTTCCTTTATTTCTCATGTTCAGCTTCAAATAGAGGATTCAAATCTCATTGCCTAGGGAGGACTGTTAATTTAACTGGATTTTGTTGGCATTTCTTGTAAGTTAACATAATGAGTTTCGGAACTTTGCACTTTCAAATCTGATATATTTGGAAACAAAGAAAAGGAAATACAAGAAGAAATAGAAGGAGGAAATACAAGAAAAGAAAACACAACAGAAGTGCAACGATGAAAATAACTCAATATTTCTATAGAAAGAGTATAAAAGTTGTGTGGCAATCATTATTACATGTAGTAAAAAAAAAACCAACAAAAAACCCAACAACAAAAAAACCCAACAACTAAAAAAAGTCCTCCAATTCATTTCCTTTCTTAGATCACAGCTGCCTTCTCTCTCTTTCTGCCTATGATGTACAGTGTAGAGGTGAGAAAGATGATGATAGAAACCTTGGATCTTTCTTGTCTATGCTGGTATGTGCAGCACCCACTCCTGCACCCACCTGTGCTACAGCTCAGAGGTATGAATGAATGCAGCAGATCCCACATGTAGATCTCCACAGACTCTTCACTTTAATGTGAAAACTGCATAATAGACAACTATGGAAAGCATTTGTGAAATGGACAGATAGTAAACAAAAACAATTACCTTGTACTTTAAATGTAGTTCAACGTGAAACAAAAGCTTAATTAAATCACCTATTCCTTTCTTTTAGGTTAAGTAATTAGGATTTTCTCCTTTACCAGTATATCAAGCAACTCTTTTCCTCTGCACATGGTGAGAGCAGAGGGGAGAATAAGTTTCAGTGAAGGAAGGTGGGCTTTCTCAGCCTGCTTCACCCATCCATCACTCAGGAAAACTGAGATGTGTGCATAAAAGTCTGTGACAGTTCAAATTCTTAATTGAAAGATTCTGAACACTGATTGCATCAGCTCCCAGACCTTAACTGACCTGACCTGTATCATTACCTGAGTCTTGCCACCCAACATTTGCTCTGTTGCTACCATCACTAAATCAAATTATACCCCCACAGCTGAGAAACCTTCAACTAACTCTAAGGCACATAACTGCCTGTTGAGACTTTAGGAGAAGGGGAAAAAAAAAAAAAAAAAAAAAAAGAGTTAAAAATGAAAAAATGACGACTTCAGATTTTTCTGCAAACCAAGCTGTTGCCCACGTTAGCACAAAACGATAATTTAAATTGGAAGATATCAGACCTCCTGCTCAAAGTACAATTAACTTTGATTTTAAGAACATGATGATGTAGCAAGTCCAGATGATTTTTTTAAATCTTCAAGAATAGAGATACTACCACCCCTTACAGCCACCTGTTGCACTGCAGTGTCTCTCTCCTTCAAAGGGTTTATTTGCCTCCTGCTATCAGACTGAGAATAGATAAGGCAATTCTCTGGAGCTGATTAAAAAACCCACCCAAACCAAACTGAAAGCTACACAACTGAACTACTTTCACTGATGTACAAAACAGTTCCTTAAGTGTTTCTCACTAGAAATTAAAACTTCAATATATGCCAAATAAAAGATGGGAACTGTGTTGTTTTATCATGTTATTTTTTCTGCCTTTAATACCCCTAAAGAACTTTTCAAAATTATGAGAAAAAGAGGTACAATATTTGAGACTGCAGATATGCCTAAAACACATCTCAGAAGAGCAAAGGGGATTTTATTGTGTAGTATAAAAGGATGCTATACTGTTATCATCAATGGGAGCAGTGTGAATTCTGTTTTCAAAAATCTGTTGAACTAATATTGATGAATGCTTGAACAGAAGTTCACTCATATTAATGACTCTTCAGGCCTCTCCAATACTTTTTATCCTTATATAGTAAACATATCCGAGATAAAATCTAGGTAGGCTGCACTGTTGTGAAATAATGGAAAATTACAATTAGTTAACATTCCATACCAAAAGATCAAACATTATCAACACTGAAGCAATTTTCCATTCCTAAGAATAACTGTTTTGTAAGAAAATTCTTCTGGGAACGAGTATTTTGAGATTCACACTTCATTAGGAACATCTGCAAATTTCTTCATTTACTCACCTTTGTATTTTAAAGACTTCATACATCATTCCTACTAAATATTCACAAAATATAAAGGTTAAAATAGAAAATAAGTGTTATGCAAAAAATACATAGATACAAAAAAAAATAGATACAATGTTATAATACAAAGATATTCATTGCCACAATGCTATTAGTAATCTTCATTGCAAAGCCCATATTTATGTACAGATTATTTTTAAACATTTGGAAAGTTAGACAGAACTTATCCAGATACTGCAGAGAAATGACTGATTTTACTAAGAAACTAGAAGTGGTACAATGGTAAATCTGCTCAGACTCTTAACTACAACAAGCAGTTCAGAGCAAACATGTTTGGTTTTCTCTTATGAATTTAAGAATAGGACTCATCCTTTTTCACAACCAACTTACAAAGATTAGAGCTCTGAAGACCTGGGCATTCCTGAAAGGACTGGTTGTTTTCCCGAAAAGCTTGCGCTTTGTGTATATAAATAAGCAGCACAACACATACACAAGAGAGTAAAAAGGTAAATACTGCTGTTTAGTAGCTGTAAGGAGCCTTAGCTTCCCCAGCTATCATTAAAGAACACTAAAATTGATCATGAAGGTCTCATCATTAACAAAAACTGGCAAGTGTCCTCACTGAGCACCAGCACTTTTTCAGTAACAGATCTGTCATAATCTGTATTTGCACATTTTTATATGCACTATTAAAGTTCTTCTGGAAACAAAGTATTGTGTGATTTTATAGGAAGCAGAAGCACATGGAAAATACAGGCCTACGGCTAAACAGGGCGAGGAAACTGGTCACTAACAATGCTGACAAGGCCAAGGTTCTCCCCACTTTCTTTTCCTCCAGCTGTAGTGGTGCAGCTGGATCCCAGGTGCCAGGATCACGGAGCTGTGACAACACGTGTGCTGACCGACCCATCACGGAGGAAGGGCTGGCCCCTGGCCTCTAACAAGGCTTTAACCCACACAAACCTATGGACCTGCAGGGAATCCACCCTAGGGCACTAAGAGAAGAGGGTGACACTGTTGCAAGGCCATCACCTATAATCTTTGAAAAGTCCTGGTGATCAGGGATGTGCCTGGTGACTGGAAGAGGGTCAATGTCACACCCATCTACAAAAGGGGACCAAACAAAGGCCCAGGAAAATAAAGGTCCATTACTCTGACTTCAGTCCCTTGGAAAGTAACAGAGTCAGGTATTGCCTACCTGGACTTCACTCAGGCATTGAAGACTCTTTCCCACAGCCTCCTCTTGGACAAAGTGGCCAGACACAGAGCAGTCCGGTGGTCCCCAAGGTGGGCAGAGAGCCAGCTAGCCACCCACACTCCAGAGGTGGTACTGGGCAGTGGCTCTTAGGCTGGCAGCCTCCCAAAGGAGGCTGGTCACCCAGGCATCAAGCCCAGGCCCCCCACGGGCCAGTATGAGAAATGACCTGGGTGGTGTGACTGAAAGCATGATGACACTAACTTTGGTGGTGAGGAAGACACGTCAGAAGGCTGGAAGAGTGGGTGAGCAAGAACTGCATGAATTTTAACAAAGACAACGTCAGGGTCCTGCCCCTGGGACAATATAACCTGGGAGCTCAGCACAGATGCCCACACAGGATGTGTGTGTGGATGGGGTCTCGGTGGAGAACAAGCTGAAGGTAAGTCAGTGGTGCACTGCTACGGCAACAAAGGCAAATCAGATCCAGAGCTGCATGCACAAGGACATTACTAGCACAGAGACACGACCATCTCACCCTACTTCAGTGCTTGTCAGGCTGCACCTGGAGTTCTGTGTCCAGTTCTAGTATTCACAATTCAAAAAACATGTAGACAGACTGGAAGGGGACCAAAGAAGGGCTGTGAAGATGACCAGAGGGCTGGAGAACCTGCCCTGTGGAGAAAGACTGAAGGAGTTGAGTCTACCCTCCCTCAGGGGAGAAGAGATGGCTCAGAGGGAAAGTTGACACAGTTTTCCAGTATCTAAAGATCAGCTACAACTACTAAATAATCCAATCTAGGATTCCTTTTCCATGAAAGGCTGGACCAGACGTTCTTTTGAGGTCCCTTTCAGCCTGGGCTGTTCCATGCTTCTATGGTTTATAGTTCTCCTGGATGTTACAATTTCCTTCAACTGGTACAGTAATATCCAGTACCATATTCCAACATGTAATAAATTACTACTTAAAGTCACTGACAAAGTACTGTAGGCTAAAAAACAACACAACAAAAAACCCTAATGGAATAAAAGAATTATGCTACTTACATAGGAAAATACATTACACTGCAATGTAATAACACTATCAAGAAGCCATGTTGTTTGTTTGACTGGCAGTGTCATCCTCCTTCCCAAGGAACTGAAATAGGTCAAATAACACACTGAACAGAAATGAAGGAAATAAATGCAATTTTAACCCTAAGCTTGTGCACACCTCCAAGGCATGCAATCAAAAATTTATTCACGATTGCATTTATCATTTTGACATCCTTGTGGTGCAGACATGCAAAGTCAGGCTGTGAAACATTAGCGTTATGCTCAGCATTTCCTTTCATGAAAAAAACCCATATATTCTACATTAAATTTTATTTAAAAAAAAAAATTCTCATATCCTCACCTTGATTCTTTTAATTCAATCATCCAGAACAAAAAGGGGCTAGGCACGAGAATGTAAAGTGTCTTTGCAACACTTTCTTCATTCAGTACTGCTCTGTTCCTGCACACAGCTTACCTCGCAAGATTGCTCTGGTTCTCTTTCTCAGGTCAGGAGAACACTTTCCCATCTCTTTCTGACGTGGCACTGTGAGAAGTCTATGTACTGCAAATCAACCTAGCCCTTACTACCAGCACACAGCAATAAACTGCTCAACTCTACAGGCTAGCATTTTCTAATGCAAGTAATTAGATAAAATACATATATCTTTATAATTTAAATCCACATACATCTTTACAATTTAAAAACACAGCCAAGTGTCAGCCAACTGCAGTAAGGAAAAACTAGATAAAAGAGGTTCTCATGTGGGCTACTACAGCTTCAGAAACTAGACTTCAATAAACAGAACCTGGCTTAGGTCTGAGTTTGGAGATGTCAACGGTATCATATCTAACATCACAACATCTATACAATTATTGTTTAACAGCTCACAGATTAGTATAAAGATGACCTTTTTCTGTTTCATAAATCCTTGGCCCTTGACCCACATTCAAATCAGGTTTAGTTGCATCTCCCTCTGGTTAAACCTGGTTGAGTTAAATCCATCTTGTACTTAACACAACAAAATTGTAAGTTCAAGATCTGTGATTCAAATCTCAGTCATTGCCTAATAATTGAGATTTTTTTTTCCGCTAAATTCTCCGCAATTGAGACTACTATGTTGGTACAAAAGGTGGCTAAAAAGGTTGAAACTTGGCTTGGCTTCTTACTATTAGAGAATATACGGCCTTAGTGCAATAAACTGATATACAGATAGTCAAGTTAACTGTGAACAAAGGTGCAAAGAGAAGAGATGAGATGGAATTTCCAGCTATATAGGAAAGAGGCTTTTGTAGAGACACAGTATAATGCACTCCGAAATCTCTCTTGCAACCACGGTCACTATGAAGACTGTTCAGAGAGGGCTCCTGTTCTGCACTTAAGTTTTCACAAGCCACAGACCTCTGGAAAGTTTCATTTCTAAGCACGTTCTCCACATTCAATGTGCTCTATAGTTCTAATCTTATAAGCTGTCAGCATAGTCACCTTAAGTAGCACAGATCTCATATCTTACCGACTCAGTGCTGGATTAGCAAGTTTCATGAGATAGAATTATTAGTTAAAATCTGCATTTCCCATTGCAGTGCATTTGATTAATTAATTTTAATATTAAAAGTTCATATATATTTTTCTTCCTAGAGTGCAGGTGGTTTACAGCATGGCTGACTGGCAGGCAGGAGAAATACGCATATAACTCTTTCATTTAATGCTACTGAGAAGATTATAAAGTATCAGAAATTCAAAGAATACAAAAGCTGGCTACCAAAAGGAAGTCTTTGCCTACCGCTTTTAGGAATCTCTATGGCAGCTATATCCTGCCACAATCATCAAGAGAGGAAATTTAATTCAGTCTTTCTACTGTGACGACAAGATAGTAAACTAGCATGTCATCATTGCCACTCTTCTCTGCATCTTTCAAGCTCTACTAGCTTCTTCTGAGACCTAAGCATCAGAAGCACACAAAGCACTCAAGCCTTAGAGTCTGCATTTATTCGTTGACTTAAAAAAACATGCTAACATGCTATCATCTACTCTTTTTCTAGTAATTCCTTACTCATTAGATATGGAGAAAGTATAGCATTGTATACACACATATAGGCAAAAAAAAAAAAAAGGATCAACAGCTATGGAGTTTTGATTACCATCAGCTATAAAACTCACATTTCACTTCCAGACACCCATGACATTAAGAGCATGGCACCCTGATTCGCTGGCAGGATTACACCTCAGTGCCAACTGTAGCTGCCAGAGCATTCTGATGATATGGTTATATCTGGGCATTCTATCTTTCATCCTTTCATCAGTTTTGAGCAACAGAAGTATTATTGCAGGCAAGCACAGTGCTATGCAGTAAATATACTTTCCATCAGGTTTTTTACAGTATAATTTGCTTGTCTTGGTATGAGCTACTATTGGGTTTTGTGTTTGGTTGATTTTTTTTAATTTAGATAACCTGGTAAGACTTTACAGTGCACCCTTCAACAAAGTAATTGAGAAAGCTATGATTAAGAGCATTCCAGTAATTATTTATCCCCACTGAAGATCATGAGGAAAAAAAGCCTGAAAACTAATACTAACTAGAATTTAAAATGCCTTAAAAACATTCAGGTTAATTTTCTATTCATTAATGAGTACATAAATTTTGCATGTCTAATACTTTTTCTTCCTTCTGCTTTTTAAATTCTTTTTTAAGGAAAAATATTATGTATTCTTTTTAATTAAAGCTTAAAAACCCAACAACTTTAATTTCCTGTACCTGATAAAGCAGTGTAATTGAGAGATAATGAATTAAATAGTCAGTTTTTCCCACCAGTGTTATACAAACTCAAAAAACCACAGGGTTTGCAAGGTGGGCTTCTAGCAGTATAAATTCCAGTTTCTGTAAACCTCAGTCTTCATTCAATTTTAAGTTGCAATGAAAACAGCATGACAGAACGAAGGGACCACTGCTTGCATGGCAAAAATGGGTTAAGTCGATGTTAAAACAGCATCAAAGTTTCACTGTTGTGATATTTTACAAAATTCACTATATTCCCCTATTTCATGTTAGGAAGGAAGAGGAATGAAACATCTGTAGCAGCTTCTCTTCTTGCTCTTGAGAAGCATTAAGATGCAGTCTCACCCTTCAGTTCTCTCCACTCTGCAATTAACTGATCTAGATAATACAGACCAAGCACAACTGTAGCAAGCATCTTTCAGTAAAACTGTCTTCACAAAAAACTAGCCTTGAAGTAGAAAACAGAAGTATTCCTTAGCTTTCCTATACTCCTGAATCAAATATATCTTAACCTAGGCATCCAACAGTGTTAGCTAGTACAGAACAGGAGATTTCACATATTGAACTTGCATCCTTGGTTTTATTACTCAGATTCATTCTGTATATAATTGAAATTGAAATGATATCTCCTACCTTTACTCATGAGAAATTTGGGCAATATCACAAGCACTTTGTGTCTCACTGTACCAGTTTGATGGTTGCAAAGCAGTCAGCTTTCCACTGCTAAACAAAACAGCTTGAGGTTCAACAAATCAGCAGTGTTGGTATCTGATATAGCTAAAGTTATGGGGAGAAGAGTAGTTGTGAGATGGCACTGACAACTTCATTTCCACTTCTGTGAAAATTAAATGTAGGCTGGGGCACAGAAATGGAACATTAGACGATAAAAAGTAGGACTGCAGACTCTGGTTGACTAAAGATATTAGTACAACACAGAGAAAGCCAATTAAATTAGTAGTTTAAGTTACAGACTGCAGCACTAAAGATTCTCACAGAGCTACAAGACAGTATGAACACAAGTCCAGTTCTGGAAACGCAACACTGAACACCTTCCACGGTAGCTTAATTGCATTTTACAACCTCTCCAATGGAAAAAAAAAATGTATCATATTCACTACTCTAATGCCACCTCTTCAGAGAAAAAACATATACAGAAGCAACAGCTGTGATCACTGAAATATGAGCATACAATATGAGCAATTAACAGCTGAGTAATAAAAGATAACAGAAAAAGTGCATCCTCTTTCAATAGTTTCCAATTCTTCTTTAATGCTAATATATACAACATATGTAGCCACAAGTCAATAACTCTTCTAACTTGTACCACTTACACATCTTTAAACCTGCTAACCACAAACATAAGCACCCTATTCCTCAGTCATCTATTGTGTTAGGCTATTTTTAATGACATTTTTTAACTAGTAGGAGATTTATTGTCTACTTGGAAGCAGTCCAATAGGCAGCTAGCATATCACTGCTGCAGCTGTCTCTGGATTTGTCATGTTACAAAGCTGACTCAGACAGCAATTTTATGCCAGAAGATTTTTGGCAGCAGCAGCAAAAATCCTAGTAATATCCCCTCTGGAGAGCACAACTGCTACTCTTGGAAGTGTGGAAAAGGCCAAGGAAAAAATAAATCAGCTGATAAATCAAATAAGCTGGTTCTAAACGCTTCAGTAATCATTGTCAGAAGTTGACAGGAGATGAACCCTAACGCTAATCAATGCCTCTAACAGCATCCCCATCCCATTCCTAGTTTGTGGAAAGAAGTCCAGACACAAATACTTGCTCATTACAGTATTTCTCTCCTTCCTCTTCCAATGAATGATTAAATTTTGACTTTGTTTCTCCAGCCATGTTGTTTTTTAAATAATACTCATGTTATGTTAACGAGGTCACACACAGAAACACTTAAATATTTGAGGTTTTAAATAACAAGGGAAGTGGCTTCAAACAGTAGTTCTTCACAGCAACATAATGCCTAGCTCATACAGGGTCAAGTTCAGTGCTCAACTGGGAGAGACAAGACAAATGCCTGCCCTAACCAAGATGAATCTGCTTCTCAGTCATTCCGAAGGAAACGTGAAGATAAATTCCTATACAAACAATCTGCCCTACGGTTCTCCTATGTACATCTTCCCAAAGCAAAGATTGTTTCATTTGTGTAAAGATTACTTTCTGCTTTATTTGGAATGAGAGGGTCAGGGAAAGAAGAAAGGAAATAAATAAAATTTAAAAACACAGATTCTAACACAAAATTTCTCCAAATTCATATGACAGGACAGCAGGTTATAAAAGCAACATAAAATGGGAGAAAGGAGAAGGAAAGTGAGGAAGAAGCCTAACAAAGAAAAAAATGGTGAAAATGCAGGATGCTCAAAGAAAACCTGCTCACACTAACAGCCAACAGCTCTCTTCAGGAAAGAAACATTGAGAATCACAAAAAAAACCCCAACCAACCACTTAACATCTCTCTGTAATCCTACCTTTTACACAGGAGAGACGTAACTTGGATTACCTCAAGACTGAAGAAGTATGTATCATTAAATAGTGGACTACATTAAGTTTTCTACCAGCAGGTATATATTTAGGAATCCAGTATTTATTTACAGATTGTATCCATTTATATCCATATACAAAGAGAATTTCACAACGCCATTGAAACTTCAGCTTATACCCCAGTTTAAAACAGATTCAGTGTACCAATGCTTTCTCTCCTAAAACCTTACCCGTGAAACTAATCCAATATGGAACCAAGGTTAGTAACATAACTTGTTAGAAGGGAAAATGTCCCAAACAGCTAAATCTGGTCTGGAATTATTCATTCAGATTGAAATTACAAGGTGGGTCATCTTGAATCTGGAATTTTATTGTTGTTTATTTTTTGTTGGTTTTGTTTGTTTGTTTTTCTTTTTAAAAGAGTTATTTTTTCATTGCCTTAGCATTTGGTTTCTTTTTTGACAGCAGTAAATTTGCACTGGATAAACTCAGAAGCAGCAGAAGGGGCATGGTGATTTGGACATAATTAAAACCTGAGCCAAAGCCAAGAAAATATAGGGATATGGGGAATCACAGTACAGGATCAGAAGTTATCTGGCACACAGGGAAGTGAAAATCTTTGGCTTCAACAGTGTGCTGGATTGAATTAGCCATCCCTTGCACAGGAAAAAGCTTCATTAGTGCAAAAGTTGTTTAAATAGATCCTGTGCCAGTCTCCTTGAACAGCCACTGGCATGTGTAAAACACGTGTAACTCCAATTCTAGGCGGGCAGAGTCAGAATTCCTTCCTTCCAAGCTGATCTAATTTTTGCTGCGACAGCCTCAGCAGAACACTGGAAGTTGGAGTAAGCTAGAACAAGCTAGAACAATTTTCAAATTATCTAGTTTGCATGAGAAATTGGCATCTAGTTGTTTGGTTTTTTTTAATTATCAGTACTGAGATGGTGGAATTAATATTTCACATCCCCTTTTGACAGCTTGTATCTCTCCATTTGCCAGCTAATCTATTTTCTTTCTATATTCTCCATTTGAGTATGTTTCATGGTTATTTAGTAGATTTATGTATCTTCTTACGCCTTAGTCCTGTCCAACATCCAAGGTAATAGTTTCTGCTTACTAATTCTTTTCCTACTAGATGACAAACACTTCTGCAGTGGGTCTGGCTGAGCTGCTTTTCCCCATCCAGCCCTCACGCTGCAGCACTGGGAGCTGGAGGGTGTTGATAACAC
>WUAM01000296.1:69007-134338 GCA_024336885.1 Actenoides hombroni
CGGGTTCCCTGGGGGGGTGCCGGGGGGGCCCGGGGGGGGCCCGGGGGGGGGGGGGGGGGGGTCGCGCCAGAGAAGGGCGAGCGGGGAAACGCCGGTTTGCGGCTCCCGCAGGCCGTCCGCGGGCCGGGGGCGCCGGTGCCGGTGCCGGGGAGGCTGCGGCGGGACGGAACGGCCGTGACTGGGCAGAGGCAGGCGCCTCAGCCTCCCCCGATAGCGCGGCGGGTTGCGGGCGTGCGGTGGGGAAGGCAAAAGGGGCCAGGAAAGCGAAAATGAAAGTTACAAATCAGCGGAAATGGAATCGCGGCGTGAAACGCAGCGTCGGGGCGCGTTGAGGCCGAGCGGGGCGGGGGGAGACGGCGGCGCCCCAGGCCCTGTCAGGGCAGGGCGGGCGGGTAAGGGAGCCAGCCCTGCTCAGGGGCAGCAGCTGCCGAGCGCCCCGAACACGGTCAGGCTGCGCACACCCGGGGCTGGTGAGGGGGAGAGGGGGAGACGGGGGTTCGTGCTCTTTCATTCGCAGAGGAAGGGGCTCCCGAGGATGGGTTGGTCAGCCCGAGAGACCTCTCTCGGGGATCAGTTGCTTTATTCACGCAGCCCTGCGAGAGGTTACTGGGATATGGAGACTTAGGGAGACTCTGGTGCAGCTGTGTCAGAGGGATTGGAGGGTGCCTGTGTGTTATGACAAGACATGTGGCTTGCTTGTTTTAATAAAATGAAGGTATGGTTATCTTTTCTTATAAGTGCTAATTGGGCAGAAAATAAAGAGTTTTCTCTTTGAAAACCTTGTAGTAGACACTTCAAAGATGTCCAGCAAGTTGAAGAGCCGTCCTGCTGAAAATGGAGAGCATCCCAGGAGTAAAATGGAAAATGGAATGGACAGCATGGCTGCCCCTGCCCTTAGTACCTACACCCCAGAAGAGATGGTACAACAGATGAAAGAACTAATCACTGAGAACAATGAGTTAAAAGGTGAATGTGTGTGTGAACTGGTCTTGAAATGCAAAAGCTCTGAGTCTCTTCTGTGGGGCTTTTTGTCCTATGAGTATGAATTCTGTGCTCGTTTGCCCCTACTAGATAATATTTTATACCTGGGTAGTGTTTGCTGTATGAAAGACTCTGCAAGTAGCAAGTCCGATTTGATAAGACACATCAAATTGAATCAGTATGGAAGATTAGGGGGAAAAACAGTTCAATGTATAGGTCTTACTTGTTTTAGAATTACACGTTTAAGCAGTATAGCACTGTCTGTTTTAGGAGGTGAGGTGAAAAATCTCTTGCTATAATATGCGCTTTGCTCATCAACCTCTAAAAGCTTGCTTGGTTTGTATTTCAGCACTGTTGGGCAGCTCCATTAAAGACAGGCTAACATTTTGCCATAGCTGCATCAGGAGGGATGGGTGCTGCACAGTGCCCAGAACAGTTTGGGTTAGGATGCTGCCTGAAAGGAGCTGCATCCTCTCAGGCAGAGCAGGGAATTGGAACAGGCTGGCCTGCGCTGTGTGTACTGATGACTGTGGATATTTAGAGGTGGCAGCCCCTTCCATGCTCCAAAAGGAAGCGGTGCTGATGACAGAGACTGTCTGGGAGAAGCAGATCCATCCCCCTGAAAATGCCTAATGGTTTGAGTCTTTCCGGTGAGATAGATTTGTTTCTGGATCCCAGAAATTAAGGTGTCAGATAAGATTTATTTATTTTTTTCTTTCAAATGGATAGAGCAAAAACCAAGGGACCTGGGAGTTTTCTGTGTCAAAGACAGAGGTACCTCACTGTTTATATGGCAGCAAAACATGAAGTCACATATCTTGTGTGCTGCGATTTTACACCAGTGTTTAAATTCTGCCTGCATTGTTTCTGGACCTGGTCCAGGTTCTCTGCCTTTGAGTCGCATGGGTATCTGTCAGGAAAGTTGTTTCTAGAAGTGCCTCTGGTATTTTGCTAAAAGGTCCTGTATCATATAAGATAACGTTTCAGGACCGTATTTACAACTGCTATAACTCATACCTTGCAGAATCATTCTCCAGAGCTACATTTATTTACATAACCTGAAGGATTTGTTGGCAGTTTATAATATGACATCAGGACATAAAGGAAGCTACTGGAAAATACAATGTCTAAAAGATTTTCAAGCAACCGGCTTTGAGTTTGTCATGTTAAAAAAACCAAACAAGTCTAAAATACTTTTATTGAGTCTTCCTAAAAATCTTGTAAGCATTAAGCATTTTGCAATAGTCAGACTGACAGTGTTCCATACTGACTGTTACGTAGACATGACTTCCCAGCCAGGGGGAACTGACTTTGCTGTAAGTTGTTTGGTACATTTTGTTTCAAAGCTTTAAATCAAATCTAACCAAATGTTCAAGCAGAGCATCATTTGGCTTATTTGAGACATTTGATTTGATAGCATCCATTTTCATGCAGTAATTTACCAGTCTAGGATGCCTGTTTTCCCTGCCAAGTCTCAGTAGCTTCAGAATCTCAGTTCAGTAGTTTCATTTGGGTTGATCATGTGAATAACACATGCACCAAGTACCTCTGGTGAACAGTATTTCTTGCTTGTACTTCTCAGTTTAGGAATAAGTTGCAAAGTGAGAGAGTGTGGGCATGTGATTCCAACAGTGTATTTAATGCCGTTTATTATCGTGCTAATGGACTGTAATAAGTTTAGCTTTGGTTTGGTGCTCAGGCTACACCAGAAGGAGGTTCAAATTTCTTAGTCAATTATTGCTAACCCATTTGATACTGAAGAATGCTGAGCTCAGTGTAGTGGAAATCTGCTGTTTCATTGACGGAATATTAACGTGAATCAACGTCTTGTCTCTGGCTGTCGTGTAGAAGCCATGAAGTTGCATAACCAGGCGATGAAGGACCGATACGAGGAACTTTCCATCTGGCGAGAGAAGCAGAAAGAAGAACGAGAGTTTTATGAGTTAAAGTTTAAGGAGGCTAAGCAGTGCTTGCTGGCCAAGTGCATTGAAAACGAACAGCTACAGCAACAACTTCAGAGCTTAAAGGAAAGAGAAGAAGGAGCTGATATGGTAATAAGTGGATTTACATGATTTTAAATTGAAAGTCTGGAGCATTCATGTTCCCTCAGCACATTGGGAGTTTTGGAGAGTTGTTAACACCTCCATTTTTATCCTTGCACTCTGGCCTGACTTATTTTTTAAAGTGAGGCTTCTCAGAATGTACCAACAGAAAACTGTGCCACACCTGGGATCATTTACATTTACATTAATGTTTAATTAACAATAATAATTAACATTCTTGACTTAATAAGAAATAAGAAATTAACATTTCTTCCTAACTTTTCATTCTTTGTTTACTGTTGGGTATCTCCTGCCTTTATCTCTCCCTTTGCTCTTCAGATTATCTCTCGTCATCATTTAGTTGCTTTTCTATTTGTGTTTCCAGGGAGAAGTTGACATGTAAGCAAAAAAAAAAAAAAAAAAGAAAAAAATTACCTGCCATCTGTTCTTTATTGTATCATTCTTCCCTCATGAAAGCTCTTTTACTGAGGTCAGATTAGATCTGTGCTGTACTTCTGCTGCCCCATTTGAGTCTGCTGAGCCTCTTCCCTATGTCTTACCTTTGCCTCTGTAATGCACCATTTCTAATGTGGCAGGTGGTTGCTTACTAGCCAGGCAAAATTTTGCAGGTAGTACTGAAGACATCTATGGGCAAAGCCTGTTAAAACAAAACCTGCTTTGTGTCCCACGTGGTCCTGTGAAGAAGTGGTTAATGAGAAGTTTCCTCCAGAGCCAAACTGATGCATTCTGGTATCTGGTAACCTCCAGGAGTGTCGATTCTCTGTTGCTTCATAGAAGATGAGTGTTGGATTTTTTTTCTCAGCAGAAACAGCAGTAGACTCTCCTTTACTCTCCTGACTGCCTGTTTTATGGAACTCTTAAGAAATTTTTTAGCATGTAAATCAAAATTGTCCCATGAGTTAAGAAGTTACAAGGGGGAAGAAAGTCATGTATAAATGGTGTGATTGTGTAAGTATTATTTACACAATCTTTACAGGCTAAAAGTTGTGTTTCAGGATTGTCAAGGAAACTAAGAATGTTGTAAATCTGGAATAGTTTTTAAGGGGAAGTAGAGGATTTATTTTGCCTCTGCCTGTTTTAGAACTTCTTGTACTTTGAATTCTTGAAGTGTGTAACTGACAGAAGGATCCAGCCTGCTTGAGTAATCCAACATCCAGAAAAGTAACACTGAACCTCTTTTATTATCTCACACCAAGAGCTTCATAGTGTAAGCCCTGTTTCTTCCGTGATTCTTTGCAGTTTTATCAGCCAGTGGTAACTGTAATTTAAACAACAACATTTTAATTTCTGCTTATGACTTTCAGGCTGACATTGGCTTTGGCATTTAAGCCAGAATTACTTTCTCTCTTGAATGCCTTAGTTTAACTTACTTTTTTTTTTTTTAAGAAAGAGCTTGAAAAAAATTCTCTAAAAGATAGACTGATTTAAAATTAGTGTCATTTCTCTCACCTCTATGTTTCAGTATTAACTGAGATAGTCTATGATCTGTTGATACTGTTAAGTGACATCTCTATTTCACTCAAAGTAAATTATAGATATATTGTGTTGCCTCTTTTAGTGATAAACCAGCATTCGTAGAAGGGTTTTCCTCAGAACAGTAGCCGTGTTAGCACAGGTTGCTGTAAAGCTCTCTCCTCTTCACTGGAGCTGTCTCTAATTGCATCCTCTTACAGCTTGTTGTGCACAAAATCAGAGACAGCAGCAAGTCAGGCTGGGAGAGTGGTGCTGCAGGATGAGAGACTCTGTCAGCATAGCAAGAGCTGGGATATTTGGTGTGAATGATAGACTAGAATGTAATTCAGACTCCGAGAATTGTCCAGAATTTACACTGATGGTGTGTGGTGTAATTAAGGCATTGCCAGGAGGTGGAAGGCTTGGATTACACAATGGGGAAGAAACTAACTCAAAGGGAAAGTTTCATAATGGGGAGAGGCATTTTTAAAGGAGAGAAACAAAATGAGACTTCCTGGTTATGTAGAAGCTTAAGAGAGGGTTTTGAGGATCCTGGGGAAAGGGAAGAGGCAGAAGGTGAAGGAGTCAGTTGTGACTGCAAGGAGAGATTAGGTTTGGGGAGAATCTCTGAGGGACAGAGGCTTTGCAGAAGGGAATGGATATAGGACTTTGTGTGAAGGTCAGGGATACAGGGAGAGATTTATAGATGGAAGTGGGGTACAGAGAAGTTGTATGGTGGGGGAAGGCTGGAAGTAGGGTGTGTAGGAAAGCTCTCTGCCTACTGATCTTTTCTTCCTGAAATCTAATGTAGATTTGGGAGAAGAGAAATAATGATATGAGTAAAAAATACAAGAATTCTGGACAATACTTCTCTAGGCTAGTTGAGATCCTGTGTGGTAGTGAGAGCCACAGATTCAGGCAAAGATTCAGGCATTCCTAATTATCTGCACATTCAGAGAACCGGGTCCCCTTTTTTCCAGAACCATGATGCTCATCATTTGATTAACTTGTTTTCACAGTTTAGACTTCTTGCTGTCTAGCAGACCAAAGCAGCGTTCAGTAATCTGTACACCGGGCATTTCCAGGCAAACCTAAACAGAGAAGGAACAAAGGGCACTGTTATTATATTTGGTCTCTGCTCCTTGGCTGATGTTTCCTTTTGGTTGGCTAATGCAGGGTTTGTTTTACCCAGGAGGGCTGCATGGCTCCTGAGAAAGCAGCAAGGCAGCTGAAATCCCAGGTGCAGCGGCTGCAGGCTGAGAAGGCAGATCTGCTGGCCATCATTTCAGAACTGCAGGTCAAGCTGAACATCTCCTCAGTAGAGGATTCCTTTGTGGAGATCGGGATGAACGTAAGTGAGGGCAATAAAAAGAATACAGTGACCTTCAGCCAGAAACTTTATTTCCAGCTGGGTCCTACTGGGTTTTTTGCAAACTGAATTTTCTTCTTGTACCAAGCTAAACAACAAGGAAGTCAGGACTGAGTGTAATCATGGTCGCAGTGTTTACTTGATGACATTTTACAGTGAGGTAGTACAAAGGGTGAATCTAATGTCAATGAAAAGTTTTTATGCCTCTTTGAGAGGGAACAACAAACTGCCAGCAGCAGCAGTAACACAAGACACAGGCAGGGTGGGTCTGGGAGAAGGGTTGCACGGTCTCTTAGATTACCTGACATGGAGCACTTATGTGTTACAAGATGTAGTCGTAAAGGACCTGGATTTTATTTCTAGCCTTCCACTTTCATGCTCAAAAGTAAATTAATTTCATAGGTAGCCTCCATCACAATAAAAATATGCTCTGGACAAAAACATCATCATCTATCAGGTGACTTTGGACTAATTCAGAATATTAAGTCTTATCTTAGTTGGCATTCCTGGGAACATGGGTACTATGTTTTGTTAAGGGGCAACACCTATGCATAGAGGGGGGCATTTTCTTTTGGGAATAGAGCTCACTGTCTACTGACAGATATGTAGAGATGCAGGCAAACAAAACTGAGTGCAAATATGTAGAGATGAAGGCAAGCAAAACTAAGTGCAAAGCTGTATAGTGTTCCCTAGAGGCACAAAAATCTACATTTTTCTGCTGTTCTTGTATCTGAAAAATCTTCATGGGCAAAATGTGAAAATGTGAGTCCCTGCTGTTCCCGTAATATCACATCCCTCCCTGAAAAGTACAAGTGCAACAAGAAATAAAGAAACTAATTCAGATTTATTTGGTGTTGAGGAAAATTTCAGTCTGCAGGAAACTTACAAAGATTCTCCTATGGGCTACAAAGATCAAGGAGTGAGTTTTGTAGTGGGGAAGAATGATTCTTTTGGGAAGCAGGAGAGTGATTTTTAGGATTATATTTAAAGTTGCCTGCAGTGATGCTGCTCTTGCTGTGTGGTGCCCAGTACAGGACAGAGTGGCCGTAGAAGTTGATGACGATGAGAAGGCCAAATCTTACTGTTGTTCCTCTTTTCTGATCAGTCTGGAAGAGATACAGGGAAAGGCATGTGAAGTATTTAAGTTAGGGATTTCCAAACATCAAACTGATCCGTGGGAATTTTGTGGTTTATTGTTATTGCCATGATAGTAGTTTTCCCTGTTTTTCTTCCTTAACTCAAGTAAATAACACTGTGTCCTGCTTAGTCCAAATACCAAGCTAATCATGTTTTTTTCTTTCCTAGGAAGGAGAAATAAATAGAACTGCAAAGGAACATCAAGAGAATAGTGGTGGAATGACAAATAACATTGCTGTCTATATGTACGTAGGTTCTTGTGTGATATGCTCGATCCAGACTTATGTCATGTGGTTTTTTTCACCGTGAGGGAAATCTTTTCTATGAGGAATGCACTAGAAAATCCTGTTTTTCCATGGCCTTGCTTCCCTCCATTGCAGTAGCTCTACCTTCCTACCATGTTGGAAAGACCCTCTCTGACATTTTCCCTTCCAATTTTCACTAGCTGAAAAAAGGGAATGCATATTCTGGCCAGTTGGCCAGGCATTTATGTACATGCTGACTTGCCAACTTTTCAGGTGTTTAAGGGAGGCAAAACAAAACAGATAGAAGAGGCTGCATGGACTCCCTCCCTTCTAGTCATTGGAGACCATTTAGTAGAGTATCTGTCCTCTACCCAATTATAAAGATGTCAGTATGAACCCTGTAGTCTTTCAGATCTCAGCCTGTCTGTTCTGTTTGTGTGTGGTTGGTATAAAGTGTATCATAGTGGGGCAGACAGTGCAGTAACATAGTCCTTACTTTTCAGGTGACTAGATTTAAGATCCCAGCATTCTGTTTAGGTTACTTCTCAAAATTTGATCTTTACATCAGCTCTAGGGCACAAGGGACTTTCTTGCCCCTAGCTGAACCTTTACTCCTCATGGACGTAGACAGCTGATACTATTAAACTTTCCATTTTGGATACTGCCCAATTTAGCAGCTAGATGGTTGTGGCTGAACTCTCTTACTTACTCTGGGACCTTTGCTTTTGGAAGGAAAGAGTACAGAAAATGCCATGGGCATAGCAGGTCAGAAAGCTGTGCTCTGTGTTCAGGTTGTCGCTCCCTACGTCACTGCAAGGGAGAACAGCATTTTAATGTAATGACATAGAAAACTTGTCCCTCAGCATGCAGATAAGAACTTGAAGTGGATAAAAAAAAAAAAAGAAGTTATGAACAAAACTGAGCAAGGTGCTGACCACAGACCAGGCTGCAATTATTAAGCTTTTCATAGCAGTGGCTCATGAGAACACTGATTACAAGATACTCTGTATTACAACATTCTCTGTGGGACTTGCTTACCTTTTGATGAGTATCTAGGCCATATCTACAAGAACAGGGGGTGTATGTACCTCTTAAAATATTTCCTGTGTCACCACATGTCTTTGTCCAGCACTGAAACTTTAGACTAGTGCTGTTAACAAGTTCAGAGAAACATGATCCGCTTGGGACGGGTTTATATCTGTAAGAGTAGAACAGTGCACTAAAAATCCCCTGATAAAAGTTATTTGCTTAAGATATCCTAGCTGAACACTCTATTTGGGGTATTGAATTTTGCTCACCAAAGATTTCTAGCTTTGATGAGCACATAGAGGACTATGCTTTAATTTTTATTCTGAAAAGCAAAGTTTTCAACACAGGCCATTCTACAGCTGAGCTTCTGAAATGTACAGTGGCTTTAACCTGCCTATCGTGCCATATAGTTGGGGGATTTTGACTGTCTAGATGGACATAAAAATGGAGGGAATGGAACACGGTATTTTATCATCAGGAAATGAACTTACCTTATTTTTCAGGCAGTTCTGTATGTGTTTTGGTTCACTTTTACAGCAGCACAATGTGATTTTGAAAAGAGCTGTAGAATATGAGGGAGATGAAACATTGAAGATTGTGGATTTTTTTTTTGAAAAAGAAAGCAATTTCTGATGACTGTTTTTAGTGGAACGTGCCTTCTTTTCCTGGAAAGGAATGAGACAGAGATAAGAAACGTTGCATGTTTCATTGGAAAAAAATGTTATTTTGGGAACAGACAGCAGCACTTTGCAGAAGGGGCTGCAAAGTAGGTCAGAATAAATGCACTGGATTTTGTATTGTCTTGACTGCTTTTGTTTTCCTTAAGTCCTAGATTGTTCCCCCAGCTTGAAGGGGGCTGTCTGAGCTGTGGGCAAAGCAAGGACTGCATTTGTGCATTGCATTGGGACTGGGACTGGTGGCTTGTGGGGCATTCTTGGGAATGAGCCATTTTCTCAGAACACTGGTTTTCAGGACTGTGTGAAGTAGTGGCCTCTCAAACTGGGTCCCAGAATGAGGGAATAAGGGAGTACTCTAATAAAATCATAGCTGTTGTTATTTACATCTGTTTTGGTTTGAAGCAGGAACAAACCTGCAGATGAATCGAAGAATTTGGAGTCCGAGGAGCTAACTGTGAGCCAGCTGCTCTGCTGCCTTAGAAATGAAACTCAGAAGAGGGAAAAACTTGAGAAGGAGCTGCAGGATCACAAAGAGAGGTATGAAGCAGGTGCACTGTAACATTTGGAGCTGTTCTCTTTCAGAGCTCCTGCAGTTACCACGTCTGTGACTAATCAGAGACAAGCTGAAATATCAGAGTGACCTGGATGGGGAATTTCCCAAACACTCAGCAGCAATAACTTACTTATTTTTGTGGTAGTCATCCTAGGGATAAACGACAGTTCTCTTCTGCGGGCAAAAGATCTTCCATGTTATATTACTAGTTCCTATAGCACTACAGATGAAGACAAATTACCCATTTCCTGTTGGGTTCAAACTTACCAGAGGTTTTGTCAGGACGATGTGCTGACTAGTTGAGGATGTTCTCTCCACTCACTCCTCCATAGTTACTGGGTTTTGTATGAATCATCTATGTGTGGGGCCTTAAGCAAATCACTATGTATAAAACAGGGATTAGAGTCCTCTTCGTGATATTGGCAGGCTACATTTAGCAATGCATGAGCTTGGAAAAGCTCCTTAGAAATGTCTAAAATAAGTTTAATTCCAAACTTGGCTAAGAGAGAATTTTTCCAGTGAGGCCCACCTGAGGGTCCAGCTCAGCTCAGCTCTTTTGGTATAAATGGGCATGACTGTTCAGGTGTGGAACATTGCCTAAGCAGTAGCTGTTCCAAATCCCCACTTGGCAGAGGCAGAGTGAGACTTCCTGGACATTATCTGCTATGAAAGGTTGGTGTCACGGTAGTTGCTTCTACATGGTCTTCCTAGAAGAGGTAATGAACCATAGACAAATGGCTGTTAGAAATCTCAGCCTCTGAAAATATCAAAGGAAAACAGAGGCAATATTAACTACTGGATTCAGTGAACAAACCAACCCATTTCCAAAGGGTTAGCAGTTTCAGACTGTACCAAAGATCAATCCTGTGAACTGAATGTCACTGTCCTGCACCACACCTGAGACTTATACCTCTATTTTAATTAAATATATGGGCTGGGTGTCCCCAGTTCCTCAGGAACCCCCATGACTGTGCAGGCTTTAAATGTGTCTGTGCTTTCAACTCTGCCTCTCGTTTGTGTCTGGCATGTTAGAAAGAGAGTGCATCACTTGCATGAAATCCTTGAACAGTCACAATTGCACTTTAAGCACAGGCCAAATCCATCATTATTGGCTCCTTCTTTTATCCAGACTGTCAAAGCTGGAGAAGGAAACCAGCAACTGCCTGGAGAGTGGGACACAAACTGAACGGGAAGAAGAGGAGAGTTCAGAGGCCGTAAGTACCTGTCCTCCTGGGTTGAGATTTAACAACATACAGCTTACTTCTTGTGGCCAACAATCTCAGGGCATAGATTTCCACTTGCACTCATAAAGCAAGGGGCAGTTGTCCTGCACAGGGCATTGAAGTGAATTTGAAAATCTCCAATCCACATCTTAAAGGTGGTTCCAAATTACGTCATCCCCAAAAAGGGCTGAGTTTGGTGGCCCAGAATTAGGGAAGCATGGCATAACTGCAGGTATATTTCATTGCCCTGGTCATGCCCACTGAGCAGAGAGAGATGCAGTCATTTCTAGCTCCAGCAAGTCTTCTAGACTGGATGAATTTCCTTGCTGCTGGGTAGGTCAGCTTTTGGACCAGAATCCAATGCCAGAGTATTGTAAAACAGACTTTAAATGTGGAGCTACTATGGCACCTGGTTTGGGTTTTTCATGGTTTTGGTGGGATGTATTACAATGATGAGGCATAACTATCTTGGAGAGTCCCCTTCATCAGGGACAGAGAATTCACAGTCCAGCTTTATTAGAAATCAGACTCTTGCCAGTGATACATGGTTCCATTTTTTGACAAGTTTTCTGGTGAGGCACTTTCTACTGATGTGTAGTTTTCTGCAAATTGAAACACCCTCACCTTGCAAAAAGCAGTGCTTTCATCTGTGTGATTGGATTGCTCCATAAAACAATTTTGTGGCTTGTTTTGCAGCTGAGATGGTAAGAGAATGATCTCTGTGCTTCTGAGATAGAAAAAGCATAGCGCAATGTGCTTTGTGAGTGCTCACACCATTATGGTCAGTCCCTTTTGTCTGACTGGTGAATGATATCAGCTTGGGCAGCTTGTGAAGGGTGTCCTCAGCACATCTGTCAGCAGACAGTGGTGTTCTGTCTTCCTCTCAGTCACACAGGCTGTGTTCCACACACTTCCGCTCTGAGGTGAAAGATGGAAGTGTTCACAGGTGGATGGATGAACAATTTCTGTTGCTCCAGTTGCCTGGAGAAGTGGTGGACTTTCCCTGTTAGAAAACTGGAGCTTTTCTTCAAGGGAATTGACAGCAGCATGCTCTTGAGGCACCTGGTATCTTAAACCACAGCCATTCCCAAGCTGGACTGGAGACTTTGTGTGCATTTGATAAGATGTTACCAATGAAAATTATAGTACTAGGGACAACTAAGCTAATGTGATGATGAGATTCAGATGTTTCTTCAGAAAAGCTCCAGGATGTATCTTCAGAGACTACAAACCAGGAGGAGCCAAACGTTGCACATCTCCCAGAGTGTGGGGACATAGTTTAAGAACTGAGTTGTCCTTTGTGTCTTGGGTTGGAGGAGAATCCAGCTGCTCTTTCTTTTCTCCTTTTTTTTGCCTGTCTTTAGGATACTTCAGTGATCTTCCTGTGGTCTGAAGGCCAAATGCAAGAGACAGAAACTTGCAACAAAACTGATTACAGTTTTACTAGAAATCATCTCCTTGATTTGCAAAGCTGACTAATGAGTGTATGGTAATGGAGTTACCATTTGGGGTTGTATTTTCTCATTCAAAAAGTCAAGAACTGAAGTCTTCCAGACCTGTGGTTCTCATGCACGTGGCATGGGAGAGACTGGTATGTGTAGGGAGAGTGCCAATTGGCTGGAGAGGTTTCCTGTGCAATGAAAAATAAATTACAATGCATAAAAACTTCTGTGTTCTCTGATCTTTCTAAAGAGCACGCTGATGTGAGCAGACTGAGAGCCTACCTAGGGACAGATTGTTTGTTTCTGTCTCTTTGACAGACCATGACTATTGCTTAGAGGATTGGCAGTAATCACCTGGTCTGTCTGCTTTTCTCATGTGTTTTCAATTGTGAACTCTTGAGAAAGAACATGTAGATGTGTTTCCCATCTACGTGAGCTGTATTCTAGCCAATGGTGGAAAGTCAGTAATTATATGAAAGTGTTAAGTCAAAATGAGGTCCTGACATATTTAGGAATAGTTGGTAATTGTGAAGCCTTGTGGATGGGGCCTTATAACTGAAGTATAGAATGTAATGGTGCATACTGACTGACATGCAGACTGGCCTACGTACCGACCAATGCTGTCTTCTCCAGAGAAAGAATCACACTTCCTGCTTAGATTTCTTACCCTGAAACTTTGCTATCTTGAATTGTCCATATATAATTTTTTTTTTTGTTTTTTTTCTCTAAAAGGTTGGCAGTGAAGTAGAAACCCTGAACTTGCAAGTTTGTGCTCTGTTTAAAGAGCTGCAGGAAGCCCATGAGAAGTTAAAAGAAGCAGAATTGATTCAGAAGAAGCTTCAAGAAAAGTAAGGTTCAGAAGAAGAAAAGTTCTGCCATGACACCCGATGTGTATTTGTATAACAACTTGCACCTTGGGAAACTCACCAGCTCTACAAATACCAACTTAAATATCTATTTCGTAGAAATGCTGTGAAAGATTGCTCCTTCTAAGTGGAGATGAAAGTACAGAAATACAGTAATTGTCAGAAAATCTGAGCTGCCAACCTAGTTCTACAAATAGAACTTGAGTGCCTTAAATTTTAAGATTTGGGTTTTAACCCTTGCTGATGTAATGGCAAATCTTGCCTGTTTTGTGCTTCACATAATTGACCCCTGTTCTAGTATTAAGGGAGGAAGCTAAGGGACCTGGTCATGACCCTTTTCATATGATCTGTCTGTGCTTCTGAAGACCTATTGTATAAGTTATAAAAAGTGGTTACAAGACCCTCACTTTAGTTGCTTGGTTTTCTGTCAAATTCCTGTTATTTGAGATTCATAACAGTAAGAAAGTAAGTGTTGGTTTCAGTAGCCTTATTTTCTGATGGCTGTGTATAGATTCATTTTTCTTCCCTTGTTCTTCATCAGAATAAGCCTTTAAAGTGAACCACACAAAAGATTCTTTTTGTAATGTGCCAAATCTACCAGGAAAGGGTGAACAGGAGAGATCAACCTTTTTTCCTTGTTCTGCCAGGTGCCAAGTACTGGAAAGAAAAAGCTCAGCTGCTGCATCAGAATTGGAGGAGAAGCAGCAGCTAATATATACCATCAAAAAGCTGGAACTTCAGGTGGAGAGCATGCAGGCAGAGGTGAAGCTGGAACAAGCCAAGACACATGAAGAAAAGTGAGTATATGACTTGGGTTTATATTCCAGGGAGGTACTGTCAGTGATGAAGGGAAGCCCACACATGAACCTGACCAAAGGGGAATTGAATCTGAGATACTAGATTTGTGTTCTGCACCCTTTGAAACCATGTTATGTTTGTAGAGTCTGAACTAGAAACATGCATTCACCTCAGCATCTATGTAATTTTGAATCTGGGCCACATGAGGCCCAAACTGTATTCTTTCATCTACTGAACCTTTCACTTAGGAAAATTTGAGCTGTAAGCTCTGACTTTTATCTTCCTTTTGTCATAAAGTGAAAGGTGGAATAGAGTCAGGTATAATAAAGAAGCAGAAAAGTGACAACAGCTGTCCCACTGACTAGCAGGGGTAAAAGGGTCCACATCTCAGAGGTCTGGGACAAGTCAGGTGGTGACAGTGATGGGTAAGTGACATTAATGAAGAGGTCTGTGGTCCCTACAGTGTGCTTGCAGCTAGGAAAGGTAAGTGTGCAGTGAAGCTGAGGTAAAGAGACTTTCTGTTTGCTCTGGCTCCCAACTGCCTTTCCTGTGCAGTCCATGTATGGAGTATAAAAACATCAGTCCAAGCTGTACAGAGAGGCTGAACTTCCTGAAGGACCCATCCTTAGCTACTGGAGGAGCTGCCCATTATCTTTGGAGTCTGCGGCTGGTTCTTCTCCTGATGAATTCTCCTTCACTTGAAGTCTCTTGAGTCAAGAGTTGGATGTCTTCCTAGAAGAAGTGTTACATTTTACACAGGATTTGTGAATTTGATATAAAAATATTGGGTGATGGATTCTTCAATATGAAATGCAGACAATCAGTAAGGACATTTGTTTGGACTCAGTCCATGGACAGAGTAGCACAGAATTCATTGGAAGAGAGCCGTTGAGACATGAAGCATGATTTTTTCTCATTAGAAATGCAGATTCATTTGCAAGGAGCTGATGGTGGCTTTTTTTCTAATTTCCAACAGATTATTTAAATTTCAAAGAATTTTTAAGTGTTTCAAACTTTAACCTCTTTTCTTGTCATAAACAGGGTAAGATACAGTACCTTGCAGGATGCATATAGCAAAGTCCTTCCTGAACTCACTGAGGCAATGAGAAAAATCGATGAAATGAAACTCAAAGAGGTAAATTCATCACAAAAAGAAATCATAATTAATTAGGGGGAAGCAGGAAGGGAGGGGAGAGTGTATCCAGGAACAGATTTGGGCAGGAAACAATTGTCCCTTCCACATAATATTACATGAAACATAGCAGCATTGCTCTGATAAACATAGGTCCTCTGCTGTCAGTTATAGAAAACTTATCCACACATCAGCACTTCTGTGGTGTTTCTAGAGGAGGTGTGATCTGCAGTGGAGTTTGGAGTCCAATCCTTGGAGATCAGTGATATGCAAAGGCATAGGTGTTCTTGCAGCATAAGTGGTTAAGTGTGGGAAGGTAGACCTCGAAACATTTCTGTCATCTCAAATAGAATGCCTGCCACAGTGGTCTTGTTCATAACTGAGGCTCCATGAAGTGCCAGATTCTTCTAGAGAACAAATTCTGTGAGAAGCGACTGAAGGAACTGGGGTTTGTTTAGCCTGGAGAAAAGGAGGCTGAGGGGAGACCTTCTCACTCTCTACAGCTACCTGAAAGGAGTTTGTAGCAAGGTGGGGGTCGATCTTTTCTCCCAAGTAACAGGTGATAAGACAAGAGGAAACAGCCTCAAGTTGCTCCAGGGGAGGTTTAAATTGGATATTAGGAAAAATTTCTTCATCAAAAGGGTTGTCAAACCCTGGAACAGGCTGCCCAGAGAGGTGGCAGAGTCACCATCCCTGGAGGTGTTCAAAAGACATGTAGATGTGGTGCTGAGGAACATGGTTTAGTGGTGACCTGGCAGTGCTGGGTTAACAGTTGGCATTGATGATCTTGAAGGTCTCTTGAACCAAAACAATTCAATGAGCCTATAGAATTTTGCAAAGTGGGAGAACATCCTTTGCAGAGTCAATTAGGGAGTTCTCTTTTAATATGATGTCGTTTGAAAACTCAAAACTAATCTTTAAAATAAAATAGCCATCACCACTGTTATCTTAGTCCAGGTTCCTTTGATGACCAAAACTGGGAGTGTTTTCAAGGGCAGGAGGAGTAGGAAGCAAACTTTCACTTCAAGCAGGGTCCCATTCATCTCATAATCGCAGTTCTTCTTTGCAGCTGGACAGAGTGGATAAAGTTGTGGTGGAACAACTGAGCACAAAGGTGGAGTTGGCAGAACAAGCCCTTGCTGCAAAGCAGCTCCAGATAGATGAAATGAAGCAGATGATTGCTAAGCAAGAGGAGGACCTTGAAACCATGGCTGTCCTCCGTGCTCAGGTAACACCTCTTCTTCAGAAATTGGCTAGTTCCCCCACCCACCGTTCAGAAACCAGAAGGAGGTATTTAGTGGCTCACCCTGGAATAAGTTTCCTCAGTTCCAAACCATGATTCCCTTCCCCAGCCTGCCCTGCAGATTCCTGGAGAGCCTTCACCACCATGAGGTACAGTTCCGTAGGAGGAACTGCGTATGCTCGAGTCTGGCACAACAAACAGAATTTGGGAATAGATGTGTTTGTGTATTTAAAACCACTGTCTTATGAATCACTGCATGTGTTTTAGGGATGATTTTATTCAGTGTGTGTAAACAGTGACTAAAAAGAGTCTGTCTCACACTTAAGGCACAGAACTGGCCTCTTGGCCCCATTCCACTGTCTGTGACACAGACCTGTCTGTGTCATCGGTCCGGTCACCTCCTCACTGCTGGCCTGTGCCTCACTTCTGCTTCTGTACAGCAGAGGGCAATAGCACTGTCCCAGATAAGACACTTGAAGTATCTTACACAGAATCCAGAAACTACTGACTTTTCTTCACCTTGTAAGTAGTGCAGGCCTTAGCTTTGTGGTGTGTAGGTGCTGTAGGAGTGTTTTGAGTAGATGCAGGCTATGGCAGAGATCTGCTGTTTTGGCATACAATACATGACAATGGTTCGGTCTAAGTTACAAATTCTCACCATGATTTAATTTCTCTGATCAGATGGAGGTTTATTGTTCAGATTTCCATGCTGAGAGGGCAGCAAGAGAGAAGATCCATGAGGAGAAGGAACAGTTGGCTGTCCAGCTGGCATACCTGTTAAAAGAGCAGCAAAACCTTGAAGAGCTTGGCCGGTGAGAACAGACTTTGGTTGAGCTGCTTTTGGATTGTCTTGTTACCTTGTGTGATGGAGTTGATCAAGATTGTCTTGGTATCTCGGTAGAAAGACAAACAACTTTGCAGACATTTATTTCTTGGTTAATTTGAATTGTAAAGGAGGAAAAAAAATGAATTGGCTGATGTCTCATTTTAATTTTGTGATAGAATATCTGTAAGGTGTGTTAGTTCTTACTTGGGTGCCTTAGCAGGATTTCACTGTGGATGATTCATACTTGGTAAATTCTCCTTGCCGATTCATGTGAGTTTCTTAGGATTGTGGCCTCGGTTTTAGTGGTTAATCTGCAGCTAAACTTGCTGCTTGTGTGCCAGGGAAATCTGCTGCTTCTCCAGGTGGCAGTGCTAACTGAGTACCTGTAGTTTCAAGTACTGTGATACCCTGGAATTGTACCATTTTAGCACTCTTAGCTGTAAAAGAGAAAAAAAGAAATACTGACTGTGTGTCCTCCACTCATATTGTGGAAGCCGTGGGTATGAAGAGTGCCCAGAATCTGAAGAATTAAGTTACATTTTACATCAATTGTACCTGAACCCTTGTCTGGTATAACCTGCTTTTCTACTGTGATCAAATTTGCAGTTTGTCCTGAATAGCTGAGAGTCCTGGGAGTTTTCCAGAGGAGCGTGCCCCAGATCCCTAGGTGTGTAGCTGCCCAAGTCCTGCTGGTGTCAATTGTATGACCCTGATTTCAGCAGGACCTTGGCACGATCTGACAAAGCAGCAGCGTTCCTAGGTCCTGTTTCTGAGCAGCGGTTGTGAACTAAATGCATGACAAGTTGACATAATTTACTTGCAAATCCTTTGATTTATTTTGAATCCTCTTAACTTTTCTGGAGTCAAAGGGAAAATACCTTTTGCCAAGTCTTTTTTTTCAGAGCCCTTGACTTATTTATTCTCCACAGAAACTCTTTGGCAGAGATGCAGAATCGCCACGGAGCCAGGGCACCAGATCGTGAACACTCACCTCACCTTGTCCAAAGAGGTACCGGCCACAGCTTCTCCAGCTCACAAGGCCAGGCCTTGCTGTGTTCAGTTTAAAACAGCTTTGCTTGGCTGCCAGCAGCTCCCTATCTCCCCTGAGGCTGTCCTGGCAATGGGGTAGCTGCAGGGAGCCTGGTTCTTTGGCTGTTAGGAGCAAGCCAGTCTTCTTTCAACCACTCCACAAAACGAGTGGAAAAATCAAGTAATGTAACAGGAAATAGTCCAGTGACATGACTAGGGGCAGTGGCCATAAACTGGAAAACAGGAGGTTCAACCTTAACATAAGGAAGTACTTCTTCACTGTGAGAGTAGCAGAGCACTGGAACAGGCTGCCCAGAGAGGTGGTGGAATCTCCCATCTCCAGAGACTTTCAAACACTGCCTGGACTTGTTCCTGCGTGATCTGCCCTAGGTGATCCTGCTCTGGCCAGGGGGGTTGGACAAGATGATATTTAGAGGTCCCTTCCAACCCCTACCATTCTGTGATTCTGTGTGTAATTGTCTATCTTCTCTGCTTGCAGGAACAGGTAGTCAAGAGTGGCCAGAGCAGCGGAATATCTCGATGTATTCATGTCCCAAATGTGAAGAAATTCTACCTGATTTGGACACGCTGCAGATTCACGTGATGGACTGCATTAATTGAGTGGTGCCCTCCGATTCTTCATCTTCAGGAATCTCACCTGACAAACCTTTTTTTTTCTTCCCCTTCCTTCCTGCTCAAATAAAGCTCAACTCTACATCCCATGAAGGAGGTTTTCAGGGCTTTTCTCATTAATCCAATGGGAAAAGGGTAAAAGTCCTACCCTGCCCTGTACTCACTAATCTTGTTTTAATCTGCTTTAGGAAAATAATTTTATAGGTTAATGACCTGGCTGCATTAAAGAACTCCCCATGTGTCTGCTGCTATGAAATCTTTAAGGAAGATTCCCCTGATGTACTCTTCTCTTAGGGCTAGCCCACAGAATGGGGCTGGATCACTGAAGTCAGAAAGGAGATGAGATAAAGATACACTGATCAATTTAAAGTACTGTGAGCCTGTAAATACTTCCATCTCTCGTATAATATATACCAAGAAACTAATACATTAAAAAGCTGGTTGAGAAGCTTTCAGCAAAGTGGAGTAGTGCTGTATTCATCGAGCCTTTGAAATGAACCCTGCTCTTCCTCCAGATGGCAGGTTTATTGCTGCCCTTGTGACCATACTAATCTGATGTTAAATTTTTGATGGCTTATGTAACTTCTTGCTTTAGCCAGATGTGGATACGGTTTAAAACAGATCATTTAGGTCTGATAGATGTAGCCCCTGGTATACCCAAGTCACTTGGTTTTATAGAAATGTTCATTTTTTAGGTGTTGTCTTGATTCTTCTTTATTATAATAAGTTCATTTGAACCTGTACAGTATTGTGCTAGAAAGCGCCGAGATGGATGTAATCTAATTTAAACAGAGGAATATAATGGATTTGCACATCTCAAAATAAATCTCTCGCAAGTGTAAAATTATCTATGCCTGTGAATACTTTGGAGGATGAAACAGGATTGCAAATCCCTCTGGCTGAAAAGCTCGTGTAGAAGGAACTGTAGTATATTAGTTCTGCTCTTGCCCTGGTGTTTTTATCTCAACAACAACAAAAAAAAAATCCAAGTTCTTAACTTGCCATTGTATACAGGAGGAAAATACACAAATCTTAACAAATATGAATGGGAGGAAACAACTTGAACAAGTTGCTGGGATCCGTGCAAAGGAGGAGTTTCACGTCTTGCAAAGAGCCAACATTTGCACTGCTGGAAACTGTCAGGGAAAGGAAATGAGAGATACACGAAAACCTTCAGCCAAAATGGTGTCTCCTTATGGCATCATCTTTCTGCTGAAGAAAAGGAAGTGGTGGTCACTGTGGCCCTGCCCAGTGGGGAGGAGTCCTCCAAGTGGTTTTGGACTGATCTGCCAACATTGGGGTAGGGAAAGATTTTTAATCTTGTCTTCCACTGCTCAAAACTGAATTTCTGGAAGTAAATACACCAGGACTTGTTATGATGCAGTAGTTAAATGTGTGCCATCTTGTTCTGTGGCAGGTCTGTTAGGCTCGGTGAGTGGCACCAGCAAGGTTCTTCTGTGCCCAGTCCATTCTGATTGCCAGAAGGGTGAGCTGGGTGCTCAGAAGGAGCAGGGTGGGATGATCACATAACCTGTATATGAAAGTTTAACATTTTATTTTTCATATCACTTTATTACTTCTTGGGTCACCCTTCCACTTCAACGTTCACACCATAATAAGCCTGAACGTTTTCTGATTTGACACGACAGGACACTGGTCTCAGAGGTGTTCATTGCCAGAACTAGAACCAGTGCTATTCAATATCCTCATCAATGATGTAGACAGGGGGGGTCAAGTGGGGTCAGCAGCTTTGCAGATGACACCAAGCTGAGTGGTGCAGTTGACATGAGAGAGGGACAGGATGCCATCCAGAGGGACCTGGACATGCTTAAAGAAGTGAGCCTCTGTGAATGTCATGAGGTTCAACAAGGCAAAGTGCAAGGTCCCACATCTGGGTCAGGGCAACCTCCAGTATCTACATAGGATGATGACCCTGAGAGCAGCCCTGCAGGGAAGGTTTGGGGGCACTGGTGGATGAAAATCTGGACCTGAGCCGGCACCGTGTGCTCAGCACAGAAGCCAATCGCTGCATCAAAGAAGTGTGGCCAGAAGGTCAAGGGAGGTGATTCTGCCCCCCTACTCCACTCTCATGAGACTTATGGAGAGGGTCCAGAGGAGGCCACAAAGATGATCAGAGGGCTGGACTACCTTTCCTACAAGGACAGGCTGAGGGAGCTGGGGTTGTTAAGCCTGGAGAAGAGAAGGCTCCAGGGAGACCTACTAGAAACCTTCCAGTACCTGAAGGGGCCCTACAAGAAGGCTGGAGAGGGGCTGTTTATGAGGGCCTGGAGTGAAAGGACGAGGGGTAATGGGTTTGAATTAGAGAAGAGTAGATTTAGATTGGATATCAGGAAGAAGTTCTTTACATTGAGGGTGGTAGAATAGTGGAATAGGCTACCCAGGGAGGTGGTTGAGGTCCCATCCCTGGAGATATTCCAGGTGAGGTTGGACCAGGCTCTGAGCAGCCTGGTCTAGTTGAGGGTATCCCTGCTCACTGCAGGGGAGCTGGACTAGATGGCCTAGGGACTAGGTCCCTTCTAGCCCTAGCCATTCTATGATTCTATGAATTCTGAGCACAGGTCACTGTTAAATACTGTAGGTAGTCTGTTAAATATTTACTTAAAAAAAGAAAAATCAACAAACCAACCAAACAAAACAGAATGCACTTGCACAGTGATCCATGGGATTCAAGCACACAGCCCAAGCATCTTGCCATGCATCTGACAGACTGGTTACCACCTGCAACTGAAATATCTTCTTGCTTTTTGACCTCTGTTATGCTAGTTTTTATGCACTTGAAATGAAATCTATTCCTGTTTTCCTTCTGTTATGCTGGAGGGTGTGCTGCATAGCTATGATACATATTGAGGTTTCGGTTTACAGAGTTGCAAAATAGCTCTGACAAATCCCTGTAAAGTAAGTGCTTTGTAATTCAGTTAAAAATAAACCAACCAACCCAGCCAGTAAGACCCACTCACCCACAAACCACTACCCCTAGCCCAAAAGAAAAATAAGAAGATATGCAACAAGGTTACACAGTAATAAAATAGTTGGGTAGGAAATATAAAAAAGAAAAGAAAAAAAAATTAAGACAACTTCAAACTCTTGAATTCTTTTCAGTAAACCAAAAAAGTAAAATTTTCTTGCTCCTCCTCCTAACCAGCTGGCATGCTATCTTCTCCAGACAATGCAGAAGCCCTGGTTTCCTTTTTTGTAACTCTAAATTACCTATCTTTACATTATGCATACCATAGAGATCAGAATATCCAACAGAATGACCTCACTGCTGAGCTTTCAAAGATTGCTGTACATCAGACCACTCTTGATTTAAGTTGCTGATTAATTAGAATGTGCTTAATTCAAGGCATCTAGAAAAGACAGTGAGCTACAAGAAGCAATTAACTTCACTCATCTAGTTTGGGAAAACTTACAATCCAATCTTTAGTTAAGTACTGTGCCTACAGATTAAGTTACCTGCATGAATAGTACCACTTATTTCACATACCTAAAATTAGGACTACTTCTGCTACTTGGGCTTTAGGTGTCCATCTCCTTAGGACAGGCTTTTATAGTATACTAGACTGCACAGTAACATAAGGCACAGAGACACCCAGCACTTCAGTAACAGCAGGCAAGTGTGTTACTGTGTCCTTGGCTCACCTGGATTCAGAGGATCAAGTTGATCAGACACCCACAGAAAGAGTATCTTGTCTGCTCAAGTTAAGGTAACAAGTACACCAAGAATTAGGCACTGTCTGAAAAACATTCCTATGGAAAGCTGATGCCTTGCACATTCTGAAACAGAGGTTTATGTTTTAGAAACTGAGGTTGGCACATGTTCATTTAAACGTTCTTATTTTACAAACAAAATCACATGACATGCTATTCCAGTGCATCTGTACAGTCAGTGATTCATCTAATCAGTTCACTCTTGTACAGACTGATTTACTAAGTAGTTGCAAGGATGAGTACCTCTTAAATTATATTTTTTTTTACTGAATTATTCCCTGACAGTTACATGAGGATGAGTTGCAAAGAACTCCTGTAAGTGAACTTCTGTTGGGTCATGTCCTCACTTTCGTTGACACACCTTCAGCACAGAAGTCTTAATCCTGAATGATCTCTGGATTTGGGGAAGAGAACTGTCTTTTCAGTGTATTAATACTGACTGTGTGGAAAAGGAATGGAAAAAAAAATCCATGCCAGCGTTTCTAAAATTAGCTAATCCTGATCTAGCATTCCAGTCTTCATGTGACCAATATTCAGAGAAGTTTTTGAGAGACAAAAAATATAAATAAGTTATGTAAGTATTCATATTTTTATTGCATTTACTGCTATTTTTGCTTCTTGATACCAGTATCTCTTCATCAATTTTGCTGCCCATGGATTTCTGCATTCACAGAATGTTAGGGGTTGGAAGAGACTTCTAGAGATCATCTAGTCCAATCGCCCTGCTAAAGCAGGTTCACCTAGAGCAGGCTGCCTGGGGCCACATCCAGGCAGGTTCCAGATATGCTAACTCAAGGATCTCTGCAGCAGTCTCCTCCACAGACCACTCACAGGTTTGAAGATTCATGGAAAGATTGTGGAACAGATTAAACTGTTACAGGGGCTGAGCCCAACCTACAGACAATGCCTCTGTCTCTGCATGCCTTTCTGAGCTAATTAGTATATGTTCTGCTGGCAACATACACTCTCAGAAGCATGAAGCTTTGGCCAATTAAGTGTGAAAATGTTTATTTACTTAAGCCTCCAGTTACTGCAGCATGTGATGAGCTGCTGTAGTTAAGAGCAAGGTGTATATGCAAACTAGTTGACTTCCTCACTGCTCTCATCTGCTGTGAGAAGATAGCAAGACTGATTTCAATCAGCATTTTTTAGATGCGAGTTGTTTACGTATCTACAATTTCTAATGACAATCAAGAAGCATTTTAGCACACAATCTTCTTTCCCTCCTCCTGAAACATTTTAATCTAGAAGAGATTTTAAAAAAGCAGGAACTGTGCAAGGTGTCTGGCTTGTTTGAGGCTGCAAAACAAATCACAGTGAGAACTGCAGTGACACCCAGCCCAGCACACAGCAATCATATGCTGGTCTGCATTAGTGGAGCTAATGCTGCAGTGAAATAGCCTTTCAGTGATTATGTTCTTTACTTTTGGATGGAAACAATAAGGGAAAATGAAACCAACTCTGTAAAAAAAAAAAAATAAAATAATTAAAAATTTAAGCATCGTAACATGAAATAGCATACATTTTTAGTCCATGCTAATGCCCTTATTCATATAAACTTGTTAGTGTAGTTATTACTTTTGTACCACCATGGCTCCAAATTAGAACTAGTTTGTAGTAAAGACAGTCAATATACATCTATACAACAGTACTACTGGTATACTTTCCACTATAATTAGGACTTGTGATACACAATATTTTGTTCATAACTTTAAAAGAGTTATCTCTTGAGCTTTAAAGTAATAATTTTGAGTGAGGTATTAAGAATTTCCAGTGAAATACAGTGGTTCCTCTAGTACTTAGCAGCCTGGCACACAGATGCTTTAAATATAGATCTACTAGTTGCTGTCTTAAAGCAGTCATGTCAGTAGTACATAAAGAAATGTGGTATATAATACATTGTGTTGCCTTTAGCTGTCAAACTCAGCATGATTTTTGAGGGCCACAGTCATTTGAATGGCTTCACACTTAATACCTTCAGTCTATATAGAGTTTGAATGGCAAGCAAAAAAGCTCTTATTTTTATTAAACAATTATATAAACGGAGACCTTTCAACTTCACAATCTTCAACAAGAAAACAACTATAGCTTCTTACATTCATAACAAAATATTATGCACAGAAATTACCCTAAGAACTCACTATTACCAAAATAAAATAATTCTTCATGATACAAAAGCAATAAACTGGCATTACCCAACATTTAATGAAATGTGAAACAATTGCTTCAGTCAGTAACAGTAACATGTTGTCTGCAGGCAAATGGTACTCAGTGCATACTTGCTAGTTTGGCATAACATCTTAAGAAAATGCTACGCATCAAAAGCACTGATTTGTGTTTTTTCTTTTTGGTTTGTTTGGGTTTTTCACAGGTTCAGATTTCAGAACGATTTTTGTGCTTTTATATTTGAATAATTCAGATAAACTATCACTCCTTCTATGAAAGCAACACTGAAAAATACGATACCGAAACAACCTATTGCAGGAACACTCAGCATCTCCTTTGATCGGAGGCATCCACTCAACAATTGCTTATTCACTGCACAGCTGTGTCCCTTTGGTTGCCATCAAAGCTTTCAAACAGTGAAGGAGATAAACTCGCAGGCGATACCCTTTCCTGCTGACGGCTGGTTAGCAGACCATTGCTTATCTTCTGTTACAAACGTCCAGCCTCAGCCATCCATGCACACAGACACTGCTGCTCAGCTCTGTTTGCTTGGGAACACAGCCAAACGGCTGAAAAGGCAAAAAGGAAAACCCACAATCATCAGCCGGGGCAAAGTGTAGCAGCTATTTGCTCAGTAACACAGGTCATTCTAAAACCAGTGCAATTCTTCTGCTGCAAGCTGGTCTTAACTCACACAGTGAATATGAGCCTGTCTCTGTCTTTCAATACCCTGTGGAGAACTACTCTGAGTTAGCAGAGCAATCGCCTCTCCAGCTACTGCTCATTTTTCAGCACTCTACCAGAGCAATGAAAAAGTTATGCAATTACAGGACACTAACTAGAAAGTGTTCATTAGGTGATAAACACGACAACGTAATGATGGGGGGGAAGTTTAAATAAATTCCTTTGACTTAGCTTCTCTACATCACCTACAGACAGGAAATGAATCTGAGGTTTTAATTTTTAAAAGTAGTCAGAGTTTCATTGCACATATACTCAATTTGTGAAAAGAAATTGCTAGCTTTCTAGGCAAAACAGGCCTGCAGCTAATGCTGTAAGAAAGTATGTGTCTTTGAATTCAAGACTTAGAATCATTAGGGTTGAAAAAGCTCTTGGGAAGTCCAACCTCCTGCGTAAACAGAGACAGCATCAAACTTCACCAGGTTGCTCATGGCTTTGTCTAAGTGCATCTCAAAAATCTCCAGTGAGAGAGAATACACGACCTCTGTGACAACCTGTTCCAATGCTTAGCTACCTCCAGAGTGCAGATATTCTCCTTTTATTCCAACATAACCTTCCTAGCCACCATATCCTGTTCTCCTCCTGTGCACACCTACCAGGGGTTAGTTAAAACTTTGTATTTGTCCTCACTGAATTTCATCACGTTCCTGTTGGCCCATTTGTTCAGCCGGTCTAGGTCCCAGGCAAGGAACAGTGACAAAGGTAATTTCTAAGGATACAGATAGCAGGATAAATAAGATACAGAGAAAATACTAGACAACTTTGGAATGGTCTTCGAAGGTTCAACTTCACGGATAAGATGTATGATTTCTCATAAATATGAAAGGATATTCAAAAATTAATAAGCTTATATTACAGCTAGACATTAAAAGTTTCTAATGGTAAGTACAGAGTACTGGAACAGATTAGTCAAGGAGGAGGCAATGACACCTTCATCAGACTAGATGATCTCTTGATTGCTACATTATTCTATTATTTAAATACATGCATATAAAATAATCCCAGGAATAGGAAAAAAAAATGTGTTTTGCTTCGAAAAGAAATACATGTAAAAAAAGCCTTCAACAACTTCTTTTAGAAAGCATTTCTAAAGGGGGGGAAGGGGGGGAGGTGGTGTGGTGTTCAGCTGGTTTTTGTTCATGCTTGGTTGGACTTTTTCCCCCCCTCAAAGGTTTGCAGTGAGTTTATCCCCTTACCTACTTACAGCAATAATCTCTGGGTAGAGCATCTGAGATAAGCATGTATGTGGCAGGTTTGCCTTACAGTAATACTGTTGCTAGTTTAAGTGAATAAAAAAAAAACAAACCCAAACCAACAAACCACTGTCAAAATTTAAGCCTATTTATTTTACTTTCCAGAACAAAACACAAAGAAAACCTAGAAACACTTATTAATCTATGCATTTTGACAATCTGAATGGGACCTCTATTTTATTTTCCAACCTGTACTTTTTAACTGAGGTCTTTACTGATTATTTTTAGCTATTAGAAAATCCATTAGCAAACTATTTCTTCAAACTCATAAGTGAAATAAATTCAAGTCTAAATACATTTTTAAATAGTCCTCAAAGTACTTTTTCAGATGTTACAGAGAGTATAAATACTAGCCTGTATTTTTACTTTTATCCTATATGATGACTAGATGTTATTAATTTTGTACAGTTTATGGAATAAACAAATAAGTCTTACGATGGAAGCCAAAAAATATCTAATCAGGGAGCAACGCGACACAAATTGTCAGCTTGTGAAAGCTGTAGTCTGACAGCACTCTTTTCAAAGACTCGCAGGTATTCTTTGAGCTATAATTTTATGTTTACCTAAAAAGAATTAATCCAAAGCCAGAAAAAAACTTAGCCTTTGTAATTTTAGTGAGGCCAAAGTAGCCTTTCATTTGTCTCTCATCCAAACTAATGTTAGAATTACAAGTAGGAGGGATTTTTTTTATTATTTTTGCTTCCATAGGAAACTAATGTTGGCCTCAGATGAACAGAAAATCTGACATAGTGTGCTGCTCTTTCTGAATTCATTTTTTAACACCACCGTGTATAGCAGACGAATCCACGTGTTCTTGAACAGCAGCAAGCATCACGTGCTGCTTGATGAGCAAGTTTGGCTAACGTGCCGTACAAGGCAGAGGGACTTTAACAAGCCCACGATAATTGGTGTGGCATGAGTTACCTGCTGGCTCTCTTCAGCTGCAATTAGGACTTCTGGAGAGCTCATTTCCAGAGGCAGTTGTTCACAAGTGTGTCTGTCCGAATAATGCCTAAAATTATTATTTCTTCTTCATTTTTCTCTCTTGCTACACCAGATATACACACCACATAGAGACATATGTGGGGATAATAACAAAATTTTACTTTGCAATGATTTTCTGATCTGAACTTAACTTCAGTTAGACTGACAGTTTATGCATAAAATTTTGGGGTTGCCTTTTTACCATTACAAAATGAACAGACTGTATATCATTTCATTCTCAACTGCCACACCACAGCTGTGCTTGATATATTAAAAAAATATTAGACCTGTAATTCTTCTCTATATTTATGAGTAGTTACTCACATCCTTATTTGTTCTAATGCAGTTCTCTGGATTTGTTTCTGCCAGTTTCATAAAGCACAGCCATATCTCCTTTGTACATTTAAAAAGACTGCAAATTCACGTGTACTAAGAAAACTTGTTTCCTAAAAGCTACATACAGGCTACTTAAAGTAACAACATATTACTCAGCAGTATAACTGGAGATATTTTGGGTAGTATTTATTATCATGCATTTCCTACAAGCCTTCCTGGAGCTCTGCAACAGCCAATAGTCTGTATGATGCCAATGGCTTGCTGAGTCACGTTTGGAGTCTACAGACTGAGATGCTTGAAACGGGCTTCCTTTCTCCATTTACACATATTGAACGTTCAGTGAAAGGTATTGTATAATAAGGACTAAGCATTCTGGAGAACATAACAAACTATCTCCAAGACAGAGATGGCAGACAGCCAGCCTGTACCTGGAATAACTTAAATGAACAAAGTGAGTCTTTATTTAAAAAGCAAGTGATATTCCTATCTTTAAGTAGCTAATCTTTAAATTTAAATATTAGACACAGACATTTAGTGCTGAATAAGAGTTTACAGGCTTGTGTTTTGTTGTCATTTTTCTACTCCTCCCTACTATAACTGCAGTTACAGTATAGCAGTAATCTCCAGGACAGCACTACAATAACTACAATTAAAAAAAAAAAGCACTGCCCCTGCCCCCCTGCACACACTTAGAACTGTTTTCCTCAACAAGTAGGGAGCTGAAACAGCTGCACTCACTTTCAGCCAAGAAGGCACAGTTACTGCTCTGAAATCCATGACAGCAGCTAAAATACCTGTTGCTGATCCTTTTGAAATTATGCCAACTTCTTAAATAATCCTCCATCTTCCCCTTGTCTTCCAGCAAACTCCCAACAATGCAATCTGAAGCATCATGTAGGGCTCCATTCATCACTGGGTGTCTGAGTTTCTAGCAATGACCCTAAGCACCCAACTTTCTTTCAAATACCACATCACAAAACAAAGTAGTAAAAGGAATCAGATCCATATATTCACACTTAAATTCTAAAAGTACCAGACCAATGCATTCTGGCCTCTCAAGTATTTATTAGAGTCCCACCCCATCAGTGCCATCGCTTTCATTTTATTTATTATTGTAACACCTCTATGAATAAAGGAAGTCCCTTCTTCCAACGTTCCTTCACTTAACAAGAAAAGAAGGACAGCTTTGTATCTTGCCCAAAGTCTTTCAGGCAATTTCTGAAAAGGTCTGCTGTTCTGTCTTAAAAGCTTTGTGTCCTTTAACTTCTAAACATTCCATCTCCATAATAAGGAGAACACTACATATATTAATTGTAACTTAGGCTATGGGCATGCACTAAAATTTATTTTGAGATGAGGTAAGGAAAAGCGTAATCATACAAATAAAGAATATGTCAAGCAGTACACTGATGTATTCATCTAATATCACCCAGAGAAATAAAACAATTTAATCTAGCACTCAAACATCTGTTTCATAAAGTCACTGCCTCCTCTAAAATCCATATGGACCGGTGTGGAGATCACCATGTTTCAATGTGGTGGTTGTTCAAGGACATATTAAGAAAAATGTATTAGCCTTATGCTTTCATGATGAAAACACTCATAAAGTCTCCTATGTTACTCTTCTAGCTTCTTTCTAACCTTCAAATACACAACCAAAGCTGCACCTGAATCTCGTTGGATTTGAGTACCATGTCTAGAAAAAAACATATTCTACCCATGTCTCTCCTGTAGCTCGTTATCTTGAAAGGATAAAAATCAGACTTACACAATAAAATGCATAGCAAGATACAACTTTCACTTTTACATGGCAAAAACCTTATATCTGTCATTATGGTTGCAATAAGGAAAAAAAAATAAAAATCTTATGGCAATACACTCCAAACACAGTTTCTGAATGCTGGAGTTTTCAGAAAAAAAGTGGAAATAACTACACATAATGTGTAGCAAGTAACTCTTGAAAACCCTCTTCATTTACCATCCTAACGTGTTTTCTCACATATATACCATGCAGGGAAGGTGAGGTATTGCACAATTCTGCACACTTTGAAACGTTCTGGAAAGAATTCATGGTGATTGCTTACCTAGATTCTTCCAGAGCTTTCAATACGGTTCCCCACTCCTTAGGGAAACTGATGCATTACTGCCTAGCAAAGTTGTCTGTGTGATGGGTGAGGAACTGGCTGAGAGGACACGCCCAAAGGATGGTGGTAAATAGCTCATTTTCCCAATTGGCAACCTGTTACAAGTGGAATCCCCCAGGGATCAATATTGGGCCCTACCCTGTTCAGTATCTTCATAAGTGAGCTGGATGATGGGATGAAGTGAACCCTGATGAAGTTTGCCACTGATACCAAACGGCATGGGGAACTGGATACTTTGGAAGGGAGACCTGGACAGGCTGGAAGAGTGGGCTAACGAGAACCTTGCAAAGTTCAGAGAGAAATGTAAGGTCCTACACCTGGGAAAACATAATCCAGGAGTGCAACGTAGACTGGGATCTACCTGGCTGTGGAAAGGGACCCGGGGTTCCTGGTGGTCAAGCAGCTCAATATGAGTGAACAGTGTGCTGCTGTGGCAAAGCAAGCCAACAGGGTGTTGGGCTGCAGCGACAAGGGCATCACCAACAGAGATAAAAAGTCATTATCCCGCTCCACCCAGTGCTTATCAGGCTGCACATGGAATATTGTGTTCAGTTTTGGTCCACGCTACACACACAAAAAACAAACAAAAAAACCCCACAAAAAACTAAAAGCAAACAAACAAGATGTGGAAAGGCTGAAGAAGGTCCGGAGAAGGTCCAGAGAAGGGCCAGAAAGAGGACCAAAGAACTGGGAAACCTGCTATATAAGGAAGGCTGAGAGAACTGTGTGCGTTCAGCATCAAGAAGGCTTAGAGGGACCTTATCACCATGTTCCTGTATTTAATGGGTGACTATAAAGAAGATGGAGAGTGAGAGGAGTTGGTTCTTCAGAAAGCAGCAGGCCTGGCAGTCTTGTCCCTTTTCAACCTGGTATTCTATTGTTCTTATGATTCTGCAGTAGTAAGTATTTAATCCTCTGTGATCATTACAGAAATGATCAGAGCCATAAGGATATTAGGAAAAAATTATTCATAGAAAGGGTTATAAAGCCCTGGAACAGGCTGCCAAGGGAAGTGGTGGAGTCACCATCCCTAGAGGTCTTTAAAAGACATGAAGGTGTGGTGCTTAGGTACTTGTGGTTGAGTGGTGAACTGGCAGTGCTAGGCTAACAGTTGTACTCAATGTCTTTAAAGGTCTCTTCCAACAAAAATGACTCAAGGATTCTATGATTCGATGAAATGACAGTAATTAAGGAAAATAATTAAGTACTGAAACCATTAACACATGCTTTTTTAAAGTTGGGATTTTTTTTTTTTTTTATGCAGTTACCTGCTTTGTTTACTTACTTCAACAAGTACAGAAAATCTCATGTTTTGAAGCGTTAAAATAATCTAGTGCTTATCTTAACCAATGCACTCAGAACTTCTGAGACTTGCAAAAGTCACCCAGTACATTTCACACTATTTATGCGACCCCTTACATCCTAGGGTAATATTCTCCATTCCTACAAATTCACTGGGACTGAAAAGGAAAATATTAGCATTTTTGCTAATATGCTATATTTTTCTTTTGATTCTTTAATTGTGTAGAACAGTCTGTTTAGCTGGGGCCTTACTGATTATAATTTCTCCTTACAATAAATAAGCTATACATAGCAGCACATACACTCCTACAGCCCTAACAACAGCAAAAAAAAAATGTTACCATTAAAATGGCATTTATCAGCTGTCAGACTGAATTTGGTCCAGAAACAAAGTTAGTACTTCAAATACCAGTCTATAACAATCAAGAACTATTTTGGTCCCCTCACAATGCTGCTTCTGCAAATATCAATTTAACTGCTGAAACTATTGAGCAACAAAACATGCAGTAAAGATTTTTTCTTAAAGCAAATTAATATAACTGGTAAGTCTATTATTACCAGCATAGCCTTTAAAATAAAATAATTCCTTTAAATTTTCCTTGAGAAGAGTTTCATCTTAGCCCAGCTGAGTTTAAGAGCTTCTAAATGGCAGTCACTGTGCTATGCATATAGAAAGTGGTAAATCCCAGTCTATACGAAGGAAAGCAAACTTAAGATGTGAAGTTATTAAATAAGCACCAGGAAAGTAGAAGTTGAATAAGCAGCAGGAAAGTACAAGTTGAATAAGCACCAGGAAAGTAAAGGAGTTAGCACACATGGAAAACAAACTAGTAGTATTTAATAGGCAAAGCAATTAAAAATTTAAAAATCTGAAAATTCTTAGTTGTTTTGGAGATTTAATCCTTGTGGTCTCATTGTGTGAGTATCCAGTCCCTCAGTTATAAAATGAAGTACTTATAATCCCACAAAAATGTAAACACGGGCTTAACATTACTTTGGTGTGCAAAGAAAACAGTGGCATGTGCATATGCTACATACCAAGGCATTTTGAAATCTGATACTAATTTTATGCTTGAAATCAGGAACTAGTACAACAAAATCCTGACCCTTGAGACAGCCAATGAATAAACACATTTTTTAGGAGAAAAAAAACAGCAAAAACCAAGCCTCATTCAAAAGTAAAACATATTATAGAATACATTTAGGAGGAAGAAACCAATAGGTATATAATATAGATTTATTATAAAACAAAGTTTTGTTCTAATTAATTGCTGTATGTTAATAGAGATCATACATGATTTTTTTTACAGGATAGTCTTTGGACTTGCCTACATTGACCCAAAATTATTCCGAAGCAATACAAAATATGAACTTGAAGTGAAACTACCATGTTATAGCTATATACACTGATATAATGATATAACCCACATCCATTTAAAAACGGAAAATATATCCAAGATCCTAAGGAACTACAAAATTAAACAAGTCATCAAAATAGAGGATTGGAATGGGAAGAGGTCCCCAACAGTAAGAGTGAGTATCAAAACAAAGAGGGTAATGGACAGAAGCAGCTCCCAGTTAAAATTTCCCTTCATACATGTATGCTTACTTGCAAGTTCTTATAAAACTGAACCATAACAATTAAAAAAACCCATAAATCATTATATAGAGTTTCTCATACAAAATTACAGAGTCCTTAATTCAGTTTAATTCAGACTAGATGACAGCCATAGTGATCGAAGCAAACTTCTCCATGAACTAAGCTACAGCAAATCCTTGTTGAAAATTTTGAGCTAGACTCTGTACGCATTCCCGTGCACAAAGTGCAGAAGCATTTGACAGATTTTATTTGTTTTCATGGTCATTGTGCATAAAACCAATTCCAAGGTATATCCCACCCTGAAGTCAAATGCATGGAAACAAATATCCTTCACATTGATTATATATGGCCATGGAAGAATCACTTGGGTTTTGATAACATATGCACTCTCATTTTTCTGAAAATTTGAGCAGCATGAGAAAAGTGAATAATAATGTTACTCAATGTTGTGATACCTTATGAATTTGAAATATATTTTGACTTACCTCATACTGATTAGAAAAAAATACTATCATAAGTCTTGGCTGACAAGATCATAATAGTTAAATAGCAAAATGAAACACTAAGTTGTAAGCACAGCTTTGTAAAAGCAGACTGTGTGTGAAGGGAGAATCCCAGCAGCGTTCATATTCTTCACAATAAGAATTAAGATAGAAGTTTTAATAAAAGCTAATGCATTCATTTTTGGAAGTGAAGAAATGAACTGGAGAAAAAAAAAGTGGATGATACTCACTTAAGGAACAAAGGAAAACTAAATATTAATACAACCTTTCCTTTAGTTGATATTACTAAAGCAATAAAATCATTTCACCCCAGCAGAACTCTTTGTATTGCATGACTTAAGTTTCACCTCTAATGTCACTTTCAGGATGGGCCTTTGCTTCAAAAACTTCCTTTTGGAGTTCAAAAAGTACATGATACCGAGTCACTATCATCTTGTTCTATAATGATGAGCACTTTTGAAGTTAAATAATTATTATCATCTTGCCTAAAAAAATAAAAAGCATCCTTATTTCATATAATAATTATACCACTTCCCTTTTGAACACACTGACATTTTTACTGGAGGAGGAAAACACAACGAACTGTAAAGTCAAAGATTGCACTGCTCTTTGTGTGGAGTATCATAGGAGGAGTCCACTAAGCCCCACAGCTGTATTTGCCACCACAGAGCATTATGCAGATGTAATATTAACACAGCGCAAACAGCAACGAAAATATTTGCACAGTAACCAATTCCAGAGATGTCAATGGTAAAATAAAGAATTTCAGTACAGCTTCCTCTGCAAAACACCATTAGAGACACGTAGAAAAAAACTGGCTCCAAATAGTAATGGAGTGAAAATTGGCAGGTGAATTGCAGCACACTGCAAGCACAGCTAACTTTGGAATTATAATTTAAGTGCCGTGTTACAATGATGCAAGTAGAATAACTCGAGATGTTGAAGATCACAGAGCTTTCTCTAAAGTAGGATAGTCATGATTATGAGAAGCTGACAGACTGACAAGCACTACCAGTTTCATCCTTCTGTTATCTACAACAGTGCCAAAGGAAGGGGGCTTGAGATTGGTCAGATTTGTATCCTCTTGCCAGTCAAGGCTATGATGTGCAGCTTTAACATTTCTCCAGTCTTTTACTACGGTTTTTTGATCAGCAAGTCTACAAAAATAAGGTTTGAGATCCTAGACTACATTTGTTGGCCAAGTGTGGGATAATTAACCCAGGTACACCCGAGATAAACATTATGCTTCCTCCTGTAAAGGCTGTAGCACAACATCCACCCCCTGCCCTCCCAAAAATAAAGGCCAAACACCAAAGCCCAAATCATTTCACATGACAGTATTTTTTTCTCTTCAGTTGAAGGGCAACAGATCATCCCTAGCTTTTATAACCAAACATCCCTCCCATCCTCCCAAAAACAACCCCAAACCCCCAACCATTACTTCTCCTCACTCAGCTGTGCAGTTACAATTGCTTATATTCTCTTGAAACGTCCCAGTGCTAGCCACTCTTCCAGCACAAGAGGCATTGCCACTGATCAGCAGCATGAGGCCACCTCTTTCCTGAAGACTGCAAAAATCCCAAATCTGTATTTTTTTTTTTAAAACAAGTATAGGCAAAGGGAGAATTAATGGTTACAAACACGGTTTAGGTATCCTAAACCACAGCAAGTCAACCCAAGAGTCTCTTACTTCTCAGCACCTGCTTTCATCATGCATGTTCCTCCCCTCTTCTAGCAGCACAGGGGAATCTACTTGGTTTCTGTTTTTATAACTGACACTGCTAGAGGATTTTTTAAAAATTAAATGTTACTAATTAATTAATACTTTGGGAATGCTATACTCCGTTTCCAGTATTTTTGTGCACCTCTGCTTATTCTCTGAACTCATTTATCTACAGTTACTATTAAATTGAAGTAGGACAAGAAGAGTTCACTATCCCTGCGCTGCAGTTTTTCCTTTTCTCTTCCTGTGGTTGCTGCAGGGATTCATAGTTGTCCCCCTGTTTACCCTGCAGCTTTGAAACGGCAACACTGAAGAAGCAGAAGAGGCAAATGTATGCAGAAGAGAAGCAGCAGTGCAGGGATTTAACCAGTCACGTTTTGCCTTTCAGTGATCTGGAAGAAAAGTGCAGCATACTGCAGGTGACAAATGCAATAAGTCGTGCTGCCAGCCTAACCCAAGACACATCTGTTAAAACCACCACAATACAGCAGGGGTGGTGCTGTCTGCAAGATACGTCTCCTCCAGAAGAAAGGTCAATACTGATAAGGACCAAGATACAGTGTCAGTACAATAGAGGGGGGGGGTATATCTGGCTTTACCTTATCAAATAGCACTGAGCGCTACCTGACAGGAATCAGTGAAGGGTGGCTTTATCAAAAGCAGACAGATTGATTCAAAAAAACACTCAAAAAGTTGTTGATTGGTTGGGGTTTTTTTTAACGTTACCAATGCTATTCTATTCCAAAGCAATTGCTAAGATATCAGTGCTTTTACTGTACTGCTAAATTACAAGCAATTAGAAGTGCTGTTAATGTAGCCAATCCGCAATGGAAAGCACTAACTTACATTGAAATCCAATTAAAAAAAATTAAATAAAAAAATATCTGGATCTAGAAGAAGGGCTATACAAAGTTCAAAGAAAAACTTTAGGGGAATACCCAAGGGAAAATGACAACAAAGGCTGAGATATGCAAATCTGGGTCTCACTGCAAGGTTCACAAATTTCATTAAAACTGAATCTCCGCAAACATAGGGAGTGTACCCATTTATCCTGTCCAAGAGATTACTTTTGTATTTTCAAGTATGTGCTAATAAAAAACCCACTAAAAATCTATTAGCATTACTAAATTGCAATTCTTCCCAGACAATTTGTCACAGCAATGTAATAGGTGTTGAAACAGTAAGGAATAGGTAGTTCCTTCTCTTTCAACAGGTCTGCCCACACTGCTGTAAGGTTTTCCCAGATAACCACAAGCTGAAAGGACTTCAGTCAGACATTCATCAAAAACCAGATGACAATTAATTCACCTTTTCCCCAAGAAGTTCAACAGTATCCACGTTATTTCTGATCAATGCTTGTCTAGATTTTTTTTTTTTCTTTTTTCTTTTTTTTTTTTTAAACAGGCTTCAGCATTAATGACATTATTCTGGTTGTATTATCACCCTAAACTGTGAAATGCTTTCTGCAGAGCAGTGCCTACCTTTTTTCTCTCCAGTCTCTATCTGAAGAGGCAGCTACCTTGTACACACAACTCCACATCTGTCCCCGTTGAACTGCACTTGATTTCTCTTCAATTATTTTTCTGCGTTGTCAGTACTCTTTTAGATTGCAGTCCTGTCTTCTGCAACACATCATCCTGCTCAGTCATTAGACGCTATTTAAACGTGTAATAGACTCTCTATTTTCTAGTTCAGATTAGCTGCTAATGAAAATATTGAATAACACTGGAGCCAGCTCAGATCTCTGTAATTTTAATAATCCTTTAATTTTGATAACAAACTTATGAATAATGCTACAGTATTTTTCCAATCAGTCCCATACCCATATTGAAGTCACTTCACACACACAATATTTTACTACTTTGGTTACTGGGACTAGAAAACCCTCACCAAATGGGAGAATAAGATTACTTAAAAAAATAATTAATAAAATTAATTACTTTGATCCAGTACAGAGTCGGATGGATTTCTTAAGAAAAAACTATGTTAATGGAGAACAGGCCATCAAAGATTAGATGCTTAATGCTTTTTGGAGTGCTTATTCTAGCATTTTCTATATATATTTGTTTTCTGTGTCCTAAAAAAAATGAGCTCTTTCTTGAATTTAAAAAAATAGTAGAAAGAAAAAAATTCAAAAGCCTTTTCTAGAACAACCTCCTTCCCTATATTGACCTAGTACATACAAATAGTCTTGACAACGAGACTAGTGAGGTCAGCTTTTAGTATATTTTTGACCTCCACTATTCGCATCTGTGTACACATTTTGTATTTTAAAAATAATATAGTAGTCAAAGTGTAAAGTATGAAATTCTCACATAACTGCTTGTCTCTGAGAGGTGGAGCTTCAAATTCTTCAAGGGTATTTGCACATAATTGAGCAGGATAAGGTTGGCAAGGAACACTGCAAACACTTGCCCTCACTCAAGGTAAGAACAGATTACTGCACTAGGATGATGCTGTGAATACTTCAATCGAACAGATGATGTTTCTTCCTGAACTGAACCAAAGAATGAGCCTTACACAACTCCATATGCTAAGCAACACCTAGAAGTAGGGGCTTGTGTTATTAACTAGTCAATAGAACCTTTTGCTTTCAAAAGTTCATTCCATTGACCCTCCAAGTCTCATCTTTGGTCTTGCATCCTCTCCTCCACTTAGTTTGAATTTCTGTGAAGAATTGGAAACATAGCTGAAAGAGGAAAGGTATTTCCCCCCGACCCCCCATATCAAAAAGCCTATGCTGCTGTGCTTGCACGGGTGTCTCAGATAATAGCAGTGCCACATTCATTCTAATCATATCAGTCTTATCCCTCTCTATGCTCTTTTTATAAAGCCGAAGCAAAGCAATGTGGGCCTCCTGAAACAAAATAACCTTTTTTCCCCCCCACAACACCATACTGTGATTTTTTTGATTATAAAGCTGCAGCCCATTTTGTCAGCTATTTCTAGTGTATTTCTTTGCAGTGTTGTTGTGTGCCGTACAAATACTCCAGTTGTTTCTCTGCATCAACTGGAAACTCAGGGAAAATTTGCCCAAATAGACAAACACAGTAAACAATGAAGCGTAGGTAAGTATTTTAGCTCTGGAATTTAAATCTTTTTTTCTTTTCCTAGTATTTGCTCTTTTCACAACTTTTATGTGAAAAAGAGAAGATAAAATAGACTGTTTTCTATGTAAATAGCAATTATCTTGCGTGTCAGTCAGAAGGCTTCTACGTAGCAGCACCAATTTAGCCCTCTAATGACATAACTTCTTCACAGTCATAAATGACATCAGATATGTGATATTGCCACAAACGCACAAATTTAGCTTTGAGTAAGACTGTAAAACTTCTGTGCCACCTCTCCAGTAGTGATAACTGAGGAAGCAAAACTGGAAATTAATGGTGTAAAAACAAGAAATAAAAACCCCCCAACATACAGGTTAACAAAACCAAACCGTGTGATCAATCACTTACTACTGCTGAAATATCCCCATGATTTGAGTAGAAAAGAATTTAGAAAACAGGAAGTTATCCAATTCTGTAAACTTTAGTAGGAATTAATCTCTAAGTTAGAGAATGCATTGCACAGTGCTAGTTTGCATCAAAGAAGGATGTATCACCTTAGCTGCAACGTGAGTGTGTTAAAATTATTTTGAATAAAGTGAACTAAGAAATTGCTCTGCAGATCTCTTTGGAAGTCATTGTTCTTCCCATCCAGCCCCCTTAGAGCTAAGAAAATCCACAAGTGTCAAAATGGATTCCTAAGATAACACAAAAACTGGATATCACAGAAAAAAAAAAAAAATCCATTTCAAGAAGCCAAATAAAGTGTTCCATTTCAATGGTAACTTCTTTATACAAACACAGAGCACCAAAATGAAGAGCTGTATTAAAAAAACCAAAAACATCCAAACCTTTTCAAAAATGCCAATATGTGACCTCTTATAAAGCTCTTTAGGTGTCCTTCCACCCCTAGCATTGTCCTTCCAGCCCTATAAAAATCTAGTATAATTTCATGAGACATTAGCACTCTAATTAGAACTCTAAAGATTGGCTTTCTCCAAGTGTAACAGGAGTAACAATTTGCATCCAGCTCTAACAACAGCAATCTATTCCCTCCTGTTGGTACTGTAATAACAACAATGCTAAACACAGCTTTTGTAACCAGAGAGAAAATAAAGCTTGTCAAAAAAAAAAAATAAAAATAAATCTACTCATCTCTCTTCCTTTCAAAGAGGCACGAGCTTCTGCTCCCGTGCCTTAGCTAATCTGAAATTATCACAAATCATCTGCTATTACAAAAATTAAATGCTTAGTTGGTCAAAAAGATGCTGTATTTGACATGTCAAGTGTGCAGTTATGTTATTTCTGCTCCTGTTTTATCATATCTAGACTGACGTGAATACACATCAAGAGTAAACTTTAGCAGAGCTCAAGAATCAATACAGTGATAGCTGGTAATTAACGGTACTGTCTGCATACGAGCTCAAAAAAATATATCTAGCATTTGTGATTGCATGCATACAGTTTTACATTAACATTTGTAGCAGAAAGCAGATTAGCAGCAACGTCCCCAAGCATTAGGAACAGCTAAGTAACCTATGCCCAAGCAACTCCTGCTGTCAAGCTCTTCTGCTGTGTTCCAAGACAGGTCTACAGTAATTGGCACATTTACATTTAGACAGAGTTAAATGCTTGCCTACTCTAAGAAAGGCTCTGGAAGAAAGATGGACTTCTTTGAAATGTTATCTAACTCTAATCCCCAGTCTTTTGACTAACCGATATTCTCCTTTAATATTACACATCTATGGCAAGGGGATATTTGATTTTATCCCCACCCCACCCCTCCAAAAAAAAAAAAAAAGTGTTCAATATAACTTGTCAGTAAACAAAGCCATTTTAGCACATATTACTCAACTCCATGTCTCAGAGAGACTGATGAAATTCACTACCATTACATAAAATCTGTTGACAGTTATTCATATGACTAGATCAGCACTTGAGACAGAGTAGAAGATTGTGGCAAACTATCACTGTCATCACAACAACCAAACTGACTTGTATGGACTTTATGAAGTGACCAAAAAGTTAAGTTCTGAATTGGTTGACAGACAGATGAATATGATCCAGCAGCGTGCCCAGGTGGCCAAGATAGCCAACAGCATCCTGGCTTGTATCAGAAGTAATGTGGCCAGCAGAACTAGGGAAGTGGTTGTTCCACTGTACCAGTGAAGCTGCAGCTCAAATACCATGTTCAGCTCTGGACCCCTCACTCCAAGAAAGACACTGAGGTGATGGAGCATGTCCAAAGAAGGGCAACAAAGCCGGTGAAGGGCCTAGAGCACAAGTCTTATGAGGAGTAGCTGAGGGAGCTGGGGCTGTTTAGCTTGGAGAAAAGGAAGCTCAGGGGAGATATTACTGCTCTCTGCAGCTACCTGAAAGGAGGTTTTAGTGAGGTGGGCATGGGTCTTTCTTTCAAGTAGCAAGCAAAAGGACCTAGAGAGTGAGACCTTCTCACTCAACTACAGCTACCTGAAAGGAGGTTGTAGAGAGATGGAGACCCATCCCTCTTGTTTTACCAAGTAACAAGTAATAAGACAAGAGGAAATAGCCTCAGGTTCTGGCAAGGGAGGTTTAGCTTGGATACTAGGAAAAATTCCTTCACCTAAATGGTTGTCAAGCATTGGAAGAGGCTGCCCAAGGAAGTGGTGGAGTCACCAACCCTGGAGGTATTTAAAAGATATGTAGGTGTGGTGCTGAAGGACATGGTTTAGTGGTAGACAGTGCTGGGTTAACAACTGGACTTGATCTTAAAGGTCTTTTTCAACATAAATAATTCAATGGTTTTATAATTCAAATCTAAAATATCTCATTATATTAATTCCTATTTTCAGGTACGAGAAAATAGTACTTGTAGCCAGATTCTGCCAGTTACTATCACAGTCTAAAACACACACACACAGAAAAAAATGAAGTAAAATCAGTACAGACCCAAGAAAGGGAAGTATATTTCTACTTCATAAATTGTTTTTAACAATTGCCCGACTCAAATCTGCACAGAAAAAAGCACAGAATAACGTTACAGCAGATGCAAAAGCCACACCTACAGCGATGTTTTAATCTCTATCACTTGATGCACCACACTGACTATGGGACCCAGTCCTCTTCCAGCTGCTTCATATCACTGCTATCTTGCATGAGTTAAGAAAGGATTCTTTGACAACTGTGTGTGGGAGGAGGAAATCGGAACATTTATTTTCCAGTTAATTTGCAATTGAAACAAAAAGTCTGTAAACTGACATTAAACAATGGCCTTTCTCACTTCTAACATGGGTTCATGGTAGTTTCATAGGTCTGCTAATTCAGATGAACTCCAAGTTGGAGGGGGGTGCAGAATGTAACAAAAGAACACTAATTTGCCCTGCAAATAACAACTACATATTGCAAGATTTTAAAAAAATATATGGTTTTTAGTTTTCATTTTCTACTTAGATGACCATATCAAGAAAAAAGGAACTGAGATTGAGTGAATAAATTCACAAAAGCCAGAATTTCATCCTAATCTTCTACTTACTCTATGAAGCCTAAAGATAGACAAGTTTTTAACAGCCAAAAAAACCCCAAACCTTAAACTACAGCTGAACACATGTTCCGTGATCCCCCTTTATCACCTGCCACTTTGTTCATCCCCAAAAGCTTCCTGAATCTTTTGAGAACCTTGCTCTTTCTGGATTTCAATGAGAGTTATATTCCAATCTTCATAGATGAAGAATGCAAATGAGATTGCACCCAACTGTCTAAATATGAGCTTATCTATCTACATGCATATGTTATGAAGTAGCAGTTTGCTATCTGAAGTGCTGCTTTTTTTCCCCCCTACCTTACTAAGTATCTGTTCATTATCTGCAGAGACATCAGATTTTTACTTATTTCTTTGTTTGCTAGTTCAGTGTTTACCTATTTTAAATCCTGTTACTTCAGTAATTTTTCTTTGCTCCTTCCTGCTTTGCTTCTCAAACACAAGCCGAATAAGAGCTATAGCGTAGGACTTGGAAATTGAACCCAATTGCCTATGTCAGTATACCATGGAAAATTTCCACATCATTCAAATTCATCTTTCACAAGTTAGATGACAAATTAGATGATTTGACAGCTGTTACTACCTATAACTTTAGTTCCATATTACAGTAAAAATGTGATACTGAATTACTACTTTCAATTACTAATTCTTCGTACTTAATACATTTTACATCAGCCTTTTCTATCCATATCAGCATGTCATTGCTGGTTACATGTAATATCACTTAAAAAGACACTTTTTAAAAAAAGACTCTTAAAAAAAACATGTATACAGAAATAAACACAGATGAACAAACTTCAGTTTGTCCAAATAACCACACAATAGACCCCAGAGTTCACAGAATGAAAGTGTCACCCATTTTACTACAGGACTGGAGTCGATACCCACTGCATACCTTTCAACAATCTCCTCTACGAAGATGAATGAGTATTCCTCCTTCTGTCTTAGCTATAACCAGGATCTTCAAGTTTTGGTTCCAAACACTTCCAGCTTGAAAACCCTGACAACTCTTCGTTCCCATTTCTCTCTTTCTGTTTGACCCAAGCCACAAAGCAGCCCCTACAGAAACAACTAGCAATTCTCACAGCTTTTATTGGTGACAGTAGCACTCCAAGTCCTTTTTACATACAAGAGCTTATAAAGGATTTGAAGCACCGTAAGCACATAAAATAATTAAAATAATTTTCAAGTTTCAGATTTTCCTAACTACTGTCAGAAGAGCAACTTCTCCCAAAATTTACGAGAAAAACACAAAACAACAAAAACCCAAGACACTGTTAGTGGGAAAGGCTATCACACATGCTGTTGGAAAAGGCATACCATGAGGTTCTGATTACTCTGTTTCCCCACACAGGTCATAATGCTGAACACCAACAAAACTAAGAATCACACAGCGAGACATCAATGTAGAAAGTCATTCAGTCCCCGGCAACACTTTCATACCTGAAGCTCTCACTATCTTTAATAGGATATGCTGCTGCCTAAACTTACAGATTGGAAGGAAAAACAATTCCACAAACAAACCCACCAAATTCCTGAATTCAAGTGACCCAGTAAGGATTCAGGAATTCCCACCTAGGCATGCTGGCTTGAAACTGTAACATAATTCTGACAAACTTGGGAATTAGGAGCAAGTACAAGAGCTGCATTTGTACTCCTAGTCTGCAGCTAAAGCGTGTCCTGTGCCCACGTGCATGGATTTACCTGAAAATGCTTCCCCAAAGTCTGCAACACAGTCTTAGCAGTTCCCTGTATTTCTTCTGTTTCTTTTTCCCTCCCTCCACTTTTGCTGCCTTTTTAATCTCGCTTTTATTCTTCCATACACTTTAATTAAACTCAGTGAGCTTTTGAAGTTTTCTATTAAATAAAAGCCTATCTTGCACACCAGGTGGGCAATTACAAGCACTCACTGCTCTGGTCTGCCAGTGAATTTCTCAAATTAACTTGCCTAGCTCTTAGAAGAGTAGGAACACATCACTAGACAACATTCACATTCAAAGGAGGCATTGGGAAAAGACAACTGCATTTCATTTATTTTTAAGATGTAAACAAAACTGATGATACAGCCCTTAAAACTTATCAAGTAAAAGAGGTGAAAGTCAAGATATGTGGAAGTTTTCGGGTCTGCAGTATTTTGACTACTTTATTTAAAGATCTAGTTACTGGTTTCCTCTGTCTCATGCAGAATTTTTTTGCAACAGTAGTACACTACTATAAAGACAAATGAGATACCTACCAAAAGCAGCTAACTCAAATGAAACAACTATTTTGGTTTAGTCTTTTTTTAATACAAGTAATGCGTCTTATGAAAGCATTTATCTAGTACTTAATAAACAAGGATTACGTCAACCACAGATTAGCAAATACTGCATAGTATCAGTAATTCATTGGGCCAACGTGATAGGCCCTTTCTGCCAAGACAGGCAGAAAAACATATTGAATGGACCTCATGGAACAAAACTAAGCAGAAAGCCATTTATGTACTGTTTGTCCAAGCAAAAGGAACAAAGGATGCCAGCACCTCCCATAGCATTTTTCTTAGACGTCGTATTAAACCAAGTATCCAGCTGTTGATAATAAGCAGTGGCTGGTACATAACTGATGTAACTTCAGGAAGAGACAGAAAATTCATCACAATTTCTATAAGCAGTCTTTTAATCTCAGTTTCTCTACTCCTGTCAGGTTGATCACAGCATGTATAAAACTGTTGAGAAACAAGCTGTATTAGTCCGGAGTCACGGCAATCAACACTCCTGGACAACCAGTCAAAATGTTGACAGGGAGGTGGTAAAAAACTAACATTTATGTAAACATGTTCCAGCTCTTGGGATCTACAATCCTGTGCAGATGCGTGTTTCTGTTGAGAATGGACATGAACATATGACACCTCAGTGAGGCAACGAAACTGTTAGCTGCTCTGAAAGACTACTTTTAAACTGAAATAAATAACAATTTTCAAGGTTGGACAGAATATAAGGATAACTGATTAAGGGCGATTCAGCAAAACAAAAAGAGAAAAGATGGGAAAAGTAATAAATTAACCACCCAGATGTAGAAACCTTAAGAAGTAGGAGAGGACAGAGATGATAAAGCCATGATGGGACTGCTTTCAGACTGATCTGAATGGCTGTGCTGTGCACATGTCCATCTGCATTTCCAGACACTGTGTTCAGCCTTGGTACTGGCTAGACCTACAAATGTCAATGGAAAGGGGACCAAATCTGTGCAAATCACAGAATCCAGTCATGCATCCAAACACCTGTACCTGGAAACAGCTTCTCAAGTGGTACAGCAGAACTTTTTGCCTCCCCTTCCTGTTACCTTCACAGATTGCATAATCAAAAAAAAATAATCTGAGAATCAACACTGAATGCAACTGTGAAATTGGCTTTTAATGGCAATAATGGCCTCTGCAATCTATTGGAGTCATAACCAGCTGCTCCAAATTAAGTAGTGTGAGATAGTACAGCTGAAGTTTCTCCGTACGCAACTTACTTGTATTAGCAATGTTACGTCCTTAAGTAGAGAACAGCCTTCCTCTAGCTACTGCTGTAATTATAAATACCTCCCATACTGTGAGCAAATTTACTTACCCATACTCTCAAAGCAGTTCTCTAAATGTTAAAAATAGATCACTAAATTAAGCAGTCATTCAAGCAGTTTATCTCATTAATCATGAGGAGGGAAAGAGATCTTATGCTTTAGAATCAAAACCAAAACTAATTTTCTCTCGAAGGCCAAAACAATTCACTTGAACATCCTTAAAGGAAACATAAGAATGAAAGAGTTTATAATAGCTTTGGACAGAACTACTGGGGATTGAATGTTGATTGCATTTGGCTTATGTGGCTGCGTTCTTTCTTTTCAAACATCTCTGCATTGGGTAAGTACGGAAAAAAAGTCTTGTCAAAGCATAGATGTTTTCCTGTGTTTTGTGGCTCTTCTGGTTGAACAGGATAAACAGGATGCACCTCTCTCAAGCATTTACCTTTTGTTGGGTTTTGGTTTTTTTAGGCACTTCTATACATGTGAAAAAAACCCACAATTTTCTAGGAAATCTGACGAAGTTATTTGGTTCTACTTAGTCTATGCAGGCAGCATCATGAATGGCCAACAAGAGGAAGACTACAAGACTAGAACTTACACTTGAGCTGTATGTAGCCTCACCATTGCATCATCTTTTCGTCTGTATCCTGGACACTTACCACAAATGTGCTTTCAAGCAATCCATGTCTCATTGAGTTTCCTAGTCACTGAATTTATGGTTAAAAAAAAAAAGTATATGTATCTTTGAAGTGTGACTGTATTCAGTTTGTCAAGGAACGGGATACCTATAGTTCCACTGTAAATTATAGAGTACTTTTTGCATAGATCTTCTATATAGAACTGTCATTGAAACTAGTGCAAAAAGTTCCAAAAATAGGTGAAAGGTCCAAGAATTTACTTGTAAATCATTCCATACCTACTAATAATTTGCTGGTGGAGCTGCCCCCAGAGTTAGATTCTCAAAAATGTGTGACATGTTTAGGCCATGTTACAGACAAGGACACATTCCACATGACTGAATTCTGCTTTAAGAGAAACATGATGATACTCATATCACCTTTTTCTCTGTTCATACCTCAGATTACCTTCAATAACTATTCTGATATATTTCTATGAAAATTAATTTGCCTTTGCTGCATACCCTTATCCAAGCAAAATAGCAAAGCTCATAAAATGGACTTACAATTTAATAAGCACAGCAGAATCTCACAAGAAAGTTTTAATTGGGATATAGATGATTCCACAACACTGTATTACACTCTGTATCACATGTGATATACACCAAATATTGCCAATATAAAATGAATTTAAACATTTTCTAAACATTTGTCTCCTTGAAAGGCTGTGTAAAGGTGACAACAGCATTTTACCGAATTCTGCATAATAACAATAAGTCTTCGTCCTGGTTGGGTTCCATACTGGTTTTGTATATATTTGTATATATTCCATTTTTATTATTATTAATTTCCTTTTCATTCAAGCTGTTCTAGTTTCCTTTTCTAATGGCTCAGTCTCTCTCCCTTATTCCCTTTCTCTTCCCCTCTGGGGAGGGAGGGGGGTTAACAGAGAGCATCTCTTATAGGTCTAAGGGACTGCCCTGACCCTAAACCGTGACAACAACTAAAACCTGAAACATTTTCAGGCTCTATTTGTTGCATTTTATCTTCCTTAAACATGAATGACATTTATAGAGCATTAAGTACAACTTACACATGTCTACTCTACTTAAGTATAGTAACAGAAGACTTAGGCACCATATTTGCTGAAACTCACAACTTTTGAGTTTAAGTAAATTGTTACTTTTTCTTCTGACAAAAATAAATGATGTTCAAAAATAAGAACAGTACACAGGCAGTTTGATATTAAACCCTAAATAATCTAGTAATAGGATAATTTCATTTTTTAAAGTTGTGTAATGACTAATCCTTTGTTTAAAACGTTGACATGAAAAAAAAAATCTGAAGGTGTTTCTCTTCACCTTTATACACTCTCCCACTAGAGAAGAATTAGAATTAAAGGCTTTGATATACACCTGTAAGGTCTCACCAATTAACAACCAAATACTCCTAGCTACAAGAGGTTTTATTACTGACCCTGCATTTCATAGTTCCCATGACAGGCACTCATGACTCAGAATCAACCCTGAGGTGAGTTCACAGAATATTCTGTTGTTTAAGGACCATTTTCCATTGGAACAGTTTGAACACAGATTCTACTAACTTTGTCTGTCTTCCATTAATGCTTTGTAACTTGTTACAAGAGGCAATTTTTTTTTCTCATGCAGTCACTTTTCAAACGGTACATTATTACCCGAGTTTAAGAGTGATAACTAACAAATGAACTTGTCTTAAAAAGGCCACGGTATTTCCGATACAGAACTAACAAATGTGTTCGCAGGGTTTTCTTCAGGACAAATAGAGAAGTAAGCAAAAGCCTTTAAGATATCACTAAGGCGTGGCACACATAAAAAACCCCAACAAATTAAGCGTACTAAAATGTTAATTTATTCTTAGTGTAAGTAAAACGACTTTTTTTTATATAAAATAATTCACTAGGAAAACATCACAGGTTTTCTAGCATGCATGTTTCAGTTCTTTGAACAAATTACTCAACAGATAATAGAAAAAAGTGAACACTGGACTCCAGATACAGCTAATCAGGTTCAGTAAGAGACGCTTACTTATTTTTCTCACTTATAAATAGGCCCATGTATTCTTTTCTTTCTACCACCAGTACCCAAGGGTCTAACCTAATCCTTCAATATGCCAACTACTTTCTGAGATTCAGAATCTAGATATGCTCCACTCTCAGTCATACCAATTTAAACAGATATCATGTAATACTTGAGGTTTGAGCTCAAGCGAAGAAGAGAGAGCAATTAATCAGGAGCTGGTAGCACTTCCATAGCTTATTATTCATTATTCCTCCCTATCAAGAGACGTATTTACATTATGCAAGGTAGATGCAAAAGTGGGGCTAATATTTAAAGTAACATATGGTTGTGGATTTTATTTATACACAAATTAAATTTAGCTCAATTACTATGCAACCATTGATTATAATCTTTAATCACAAATATTTGGCCCCAAAATATTTGGTTCTTCCATATCTGCTACTTTTATGCTTCCCCTTCAGTTTATTGTGCAATATCACATTAGGAAGAAATAGTTAAATCCACCTTTACATCAGGCATACCAGAAAAACAATGAAGGCATAATTATTATGATCAAATATTACTGAAATGAACACACATAATTATTTGTTCAATTTTCTTAGCTGTCAAGATCTTTGCAAGTATAAAGCCAATACATTCTTCAGTAGATATTTCACTTTGAACAATGTAAAGCATAGGGTAATAAACAGATTATGGTTAAGATTACAAAACAGGATAGCTCTATAATTCTGATGTGAAATCTGAGAAAACTATTGTGAAAACACAATGTTTTATCATACGGTAGAGGCAAATACAAAAATATTTCAGTAATAAATCCTTTGGTTCTATGATGGTTGCACTCAAAACAGAAAAAAATCAAAATGTATTAGTCATCTACATTACAAACAAGATACTGATGACAGTCATCTGGCTGCTTGCTCAGGAAGCTTTATTCCTCATACAAGATCACTTACTGATTTCTTTTTCCATTTGCGTTGTGTGTTAAGATGTGCTTACTTTCAGACACAGTTTACTGTCAGTCCTTTCTGTGTGCTATTTCTCCTGTTTGTTTGGAGTTTTCTAATAGTTGCATTAATTGCACAGTCTTCTATATAACTATCACACTTTCTTGCAAATCAAGAAAGTGATATTCCTCAACTGGCTCTCAGAGAACATGCTGTTAAATCATTTGGAATTGCTCAAAATAAAATACAAGAAAGCAACATGTCAACACATTAATCTTACCAGTAGGAAAACTGTCTTATGCAGACAACAGAAAACTTACTTCTTAAACTAAAAATCCTTGTTCCTCCAATACCAATTAACAATATTAAAGCTTTGCCTCTCTCTTGAGCATGCAACAGCATTATTGTAGAATCAAGACAGAGTTAACATGAGAATGTGCAGCCACTGGGAAAAAAGTGCCCAAGAATAGAAGGTATTCTGTATGCAACTTACTAAATACTTATACTCTTTTGTGCCATTTTTAAGATAACTCAAGTAAATTCACTTTATTAATATTGAAGCAAAGAACAGAATAAAAAGAAGAAAAACTTATTTATGTCAAATGATCACAAAATATTTTTAATTAAATGATTGCTCTCTCTTTCTTGTATTTTACATTTCAATGAATAGAACTGAATAGTTCCATCCATTGCCTTCTTCATCAGTATCTCATTCTGTCTCTCTTGTAATGAACTCATTCAAACTTCAACTGTGTTAATCAAAAAAATATAATTTCATCCTTTTTTCAGATTAGGGTTATTTTCTACTCTGTACAGGTTTGTGAAATGTTCTTTACTATAGGTTTAAATACATAGAAAGAACATCTTTTAGCCTGATTTTTGATCAAGCATTCTTTGGATAAAAAGATTATCACTACAGCATGTCTGTTTTTGTAAACTGGCTTTCCTTTACCTTCAAAGAAAGGCAAAAGAGCTACTACCAACTAAAAAGCAAGTGTACCATTAAGTGATTATTCTCAACTTCCTTTTCATTTCTTTGTAGAATAAAAACAGATTTTTATTCTTTCATGTTTCTGATTTTTAAAGGAAATCAATGCCACAGAACATTAGGGAAAGGAAATAATTTATTTTTATAACTGAAATTAAAGCTAGATCTGCTTATATATTTGGATATATTTCATACACATGGACACTTTCTTCTAAAAGTTCTCTCTGTGTTTCTTGTATGGTAAGTAGCTGCTATCACAAAGGCTGGGGTTGAAGGCATCCTAAAACAAATACCTGATCACTGACTATATCATACTTCTGCATCAAGAAGCAAAGACAAAATTTTCTAAAAATCAAACACATATTCAACAGTGAATGACGAAAGATCCCTTCAGGTGCATTACAGGAGCCTTCCTTTCCACATGGTAAATTCAGGAGTCAGTGCTGTCTTTTTCTTCAAGAAGATCCTGAAGTTACTATCTTGATTGATCAGCTGGGCTTTATCATACCTAAGAACATTGCTCTATTTATAGATGGCAACCATGACCTGCATCCACAAGCACAGCTGTTCCCTGTAGAGACCATGCAGATAAGTATGGTGAGGGGATGTGAGAAACTGAGCTGTTATAAAGCAGAAATAGTTACTAGTATCCTCATTGCCAAATCAAAGTATTTCCAGACCTCTCTGACCAAGAGTCCAGAATTTTCCAAAAACCAGCTATTCTTCCCAGCTCATTTTTATCATCCTATATTGCCTTCTAAAGCCAAACATATCAAAAGTCCACAGGACTGATTCCCCTAACTTTGTACGTTGAGAGCTTTCACACCTGAGCAAAGTAGGCATGAATGTTATGGCATCTTAATTTGGCAACATTATCATGAACACTCTTCACAGGTATAACTGATTATACAACGTGCAACACGGAAGAGATCAGACTGGGTACATCCCCTCACAATCAGCTGAACTCTGTTCAGTTACGACTGTCAACACCACATTACTTGTTACTTGTAAGAAAATATCTGAAAGAGAGTTAGTTTGCACTAACAGAAAATGTTGCCTGGTTTTATAACAGAGTAGAAAGAGAAATGAAGTGCAACTATTACCCCTCTCCTACCCAACTACATATGAATCAAAGATCTGAATCAATTATAAGAATTTACAAACCATTATTTTTTCATTTAGGATCTATCATGGTTTTTAAATATTTGTCTTCCTCTGCAAGCTGAGTAAATAGTTGCCTCTAAGTTATTTTAGTACTAATACTTCCTTTTGTTTTAATTTGTTAACACCCTTCCCTAAGTAGTGAAGGTGATCAAGAACATCTAAAAATTTAAATATTGCCTTACAACAACTGCAGTCATACAGTCTGTTTGCATTTATGTGGAGAACAAGCTGTCATAACACTGCCCTACCATTTGTAACCTCCACATGTTCTCACCTGCCCTCTGCAACAGGAGTCTCTTTGTCTGAAAGGTGTGTTTGTGTAACATTCCTTGTTTAATTTAGACTAGAACCAAAAATAGCAAATGGCTTTTCTCACCATAACATAAAAGCTTCAAAAAACTAATACATCTCATTGCATTTCCTTCTCCCATGCAACCGCATCCAACTGGTTTTTCACTCTTAGCCTCTGATAAAGAGGCTGCTTCTGAGGAAATCTACTGTAGGCAAGTTCCATTCCAAATTACCTTATTATAGGTTACACATTGAAAGAGAAGTGTCCTCTTTTTTCTAGGGACAGCACAGGAGTTCAAGCAATGAGTCAATACTCCATAAGCTTTGCAAGCAGAGTAAGGCAACTTTTCCTAAAAAAAAAAACTAGTGAAAGAACCTTCCAAAAATACAGGTAAATAATACGAGAGGAAAGGACAAGTATTAGATTCCTTTGCCTCAATTTAAGCAAGATCAGAGCATAACAGTAAATATATTTGATCTCTAAAATATGTTGGCATATCTTAAGTATACAGGTTTATAGATCATGTCAGACAACAGACTGATGGCATATATAGCCTAACTGTTCAGCTCAAAATTACTGAAAACCAAAACCCACATAATATGCTTGGAAAATGGGACAAATCACAGCATTCTAAGGAGCCAATAATTTTCACCACAAGATCACAACTTCAAATCCAATCCACTTTGGTGAAGGTTGTCATCCTTACTGTCTGACAGTTACTCAATTATCTATGTTATGTTAACCAACAGCTGGAAAAAAGAGCTGTGAATATCCTTTTTTGAATCTGTACATTCTAGTTCTTAAACAAGAAAACCATCAGCCCACTACTAAACAAATATCAATCTTATCTTCCTCTTACACATCTGCAACGCCACTCAAAATGAAGTAACCAACTAATTTTGACTGAACCAAACAGCATTCAAGCTATTATTTAAAAATAATCACTCTGATTTTATACTTTTCCTCTCGTTCTCATATAAAGGGCACAGAGCAGAAGATGTGCAATATTAAAAAGACAATTAACAAGTTCCATCTCAAGACATGCTCTTCCAGGAACACAATTTACAGCTAAGCTCAGGAAAGTTCACACTTGTCTTAGTACTAAGAAATGGTCAACCCACGAGGCTTTTGGCTTGCGTTTTTTTAAATTGTTTGACAGTCATTTTAGAAAGATGTTCAAAACCACTTATAAATGATCACTTCTACATTTCCACTGTAACAACAAATAGTGTACACTTAGGTTAGTGCAGGCATATTTGGAAGCAAAGAAGCTAAAAATATTAAGGTTTTTTTTACTAATTTACCAAGAATTAACACAATTACGTTGAAGCACTGCTGAGCAAACAGCTACCTAGTTATCAGGCTCAGCCAACAAGTGCACCTTCATTCAACTTTCAGCTATGGCTGGCATACAGATAGAACACCACCAGTAGCTGACAGGGTGCACTGAAGTCACAAAGAGGTAGACTTTAACTTATAATGGCATGAGGCATGAACTGCTAAAAGAATGCTTATACTTTTTTCTTTGTTTAATCATTCTGACATTCTAAGTGTATGTTGTTTGTATAGGAAACCCAACTAACAAATTTTAGCACAGGAGAAACATTTCTATTGTATACCTTTCCTCAAGATCCAAACTACATCATTCAGGCAAAAGAATATAGTTATCACCTTCTGAAAAACAAATTTAGAGAGCCTGAAGTAGTTATTGTGATTCAGCGCACTTCATTATTATGTTTTGCTTTAAAATCCCTCTGCCCCAATCACCTCACAAAAATGGCCCAAATAAATGACAGTAAATATGTTAACTGCACTTTCTTCAAAAACTGTTTGCCTCACAAAAGACATCCTTACATCGCCACTGTTACCCTTACGCAGGAAATTATGTGGGTAATTGGAAAGAATAAAGCAACTCTAGCAACCAGATACAGTTACTAAGACACTGTTTGAATGACTATATAGAACATACAGCTGTTTTTGAAAAAGTGACACTGAAACTGGCTTAAATTTATTGCTAACTGTAAGCAAAACCATAAATAAATTTGGATTTCCTACAACATAGGGAAGTTAAAAATAAAACCTGTTTACATAATGCAACCATTTACATCAAATGTCCCTACCATAAAAAGGTTCTTATTTCCTTTGCCACACAATGACTTCTGCACATACAAGTGGGATATTAAAAAAGATCCTACAGGCTCAGTGCTGAATAATTCTTCCAGGGGCTCTGGTAAGAATGCATCTAGAGTGAAAACGTTCCTTTACATACTTACGAATTCAAACATAAAAAACATTCATCAAGATTCTTACTCATCACTAAAATACTTCAAACAGTGCATTTTGCTTCTTTTAGGCAAACTGCTCTAAGAATACTCTTTATGTACTTTAAAAAAAACCTCCTTAGACTGTAAGCAAGCTTCAGAGACCCAGCAAGAACAGGAGACTACCACAGTATACCCAACTTCTAGAAGCACTGCTAAATATCTGTAAGGAACCTATGCATAAGTCAAACATAACAACAGTGACATTTACAAGAACATAGGCATTTCACTGCTTCTACCAACACTTTCAACTGCTGTAAAACTATACTGCAACCCTACCTCTGAGCTCAGGTGCAGACAGAAGGGCAGGGATTCAATCCCTATTCACTTCCTCTCTACCTTCCCATTCCCCATTATCTCCTTTAAAAAGGGGAGGCTCTGGAAACAACATCCTATCTTCTATTTGAATAGCTTTCAAGATAGACTACACATGGCAGAGTCTAATTGCCACAACACTCCTGTACCTCTTCCCAAAACAAAACTGCAGATTTTTGCACAGAAGTTCTTGAAATATTATTTTTTAAATATTGGGTAATAAAATCAAATATTAAAACCCTCTTCACTCACCACCAAGAGTACACATTAATCCCTATTATTAAAACTTAACCGCTGCAAATCAGGAATCCATTAGGTTTCTGAGAAGGCTTCTCAGCACCAAACTAGTATTATCATCACCTTATGCTAACATCGCACTATCTCAAAAATGTGAATATTGTTTTGCTCCATTTCATCACCTGTGAAAGCTCTAAGTCAAAATCCATCATGACTCCCACAGTTTTAAGAACTGGGGTTGGGAGTTCAAGTTCAATTCAAGTAACAGTCTGTCTCTGCCAGAGAAAAAACTACATATTGTAAGGCCTTGTGAATAAGTAATTACAACAAAATGAACATTTTGGGAAGGAAATGCACTTGGTTTTAAAGGTCACAAAATGACAGATAAGAGCACACTGTGGAACAAATCCAGTAAATTGCTGACTGAGCTGCAGGGTCAATGAATTCAAACAATAAATATTTCTGCTCTTTAAATAATGTAAAATGTCAAAACACAATGGCTGCAGACAGTCAGTGTTAAGAATGCAGGCAGGCCAGACAATCTACTTCATATTTAAATATTTCACTTACCTGTCCTGTGACTGCTCCTCATACATTCTTTCTTTTCCTTCTTTGAAGAGTCTTATAGCCCGTTTAGATTTTTTCATGAGACTGTCAATGTAGATTTTAAAATATTCATTCTCACTGAGTTGTGCAAGTTTCTGGTTGTCATCATATTTGCTCAGTATAAGACGCAAATGTTGATAAGTGTCAGGTAAAATGTCAAGTATGTAAGGTGGGCTATTTTTGAGTTGAAGCTTTGGGTTTTGGCACAATCTTACCTATAAGCAAAAACAAGAGAATGTAAAAGACAAAAATTTGTTGGGGCAAAAACTGATCTGACAACTTAATATTAATAGGTGTAAAGCACATTTCTCTAACCTCCAGGAACAAAGAGTTCAATTCTACTTCATTTATATTCCATGAAATCCCTACACATTCTCTAATGTCAATGGATGTAAAATTCAACTTAATACTGTCACATTTATAAAAAGCAACAAGCTCACTTACATAGTTTGGGGTTCTGTAAGAAATATATTATCAAAACACAGTATGCAACTAATGCCAAGAGCAGTTTTGTACAGATTTGTTTGCTGCAAGTGAATCTACCTATGGATATTTAAATGTCTACTAAGAAATGACCTTATAATTTACTTTGTCATCTGCTGGGTCTCTTCTCTCTATCCAACAATACAAACTCTTTGAACCTCTAGGAATTTAAAATTTGAGAGGTCTACACACATGAAAATCATCCAAATGATGACAGTGGTTCAAAAAGCTATTAGCTATGACGGATGGAAATTAAGTCACTCACAAAACAGGTATCAAATGAGCAAACAAAACACTATAAATTTAATGTCTTCCAGTTCATGGCTGTAATAAAAGATAACATCTTAATGGACTTGGAATCATCATGTTTCTAAATGGCACAAAAATTAATTGAATAATATATACTAAAAAGAATAAGCTTTAGATGAACACCTTTATTTGACTCTAGTCTTCACTGGAAAAGTTTCTGGAAGAAAATGATACTGCTTTTGTTTCCTGAATGTATACAAGGTTAGAATGGTTATCTCCTGGCTACATACATTCCCCAATAGTTTGTTCTGTAAAGTTCTGTTCTACAAAGCGAAAGAGATCAAAACTAACCAGTAGTTTTTGACAGCTACTGCGTTGAGCTATCCATGCTCAGCTAAAACACTGCAGAGGGACACATTTAAGACTTGTCTGTGCAGCTGTACATATGCAAATACTTATGAAAAAATTAATTCCATGTGGTATAAAAGTTTTATAGGTATCATTTGGAGATCGCCACATTATACATTAGTGACTTTGACATTCTTCTGAGGCAACTAACAAGGCTGTAAAAACATCTGAATAATGCTGAAAGATTCCTATTCCTACTGATGTAGCAACTTCAAAAAACCTGCAATCTTGAGCATTTCCCGGGGAGGTGGGAGGGAGCAAGGGAACAAACTTGTATCCTGTAACATTCACCCCTCTAACCCCAAAGTTGTACTGCTATTGCTGACCCCTCCTTCAATTTCTAGATCTACACCATGATAAAATTCACTTCCTTTAAGACTCTTGGTCACTAACAGGTCTTCACACACCACAAACACATAATTGTTTTTTTCCCCTCTGAAACACATGCACAAACACACACCAGGCAATTAGATTTAGGTTAAAAAAGTAGAGATAGAAGAATGGACAAAAGACAAGCACTAGTAAGTTATTATAAAGAAGTCTAGCACCACTGGAACAGTGCAAGCTCAAAAGTACTATACAAACGTTAGCAATGTTCAAAAACAGTACTTAAAACATAACATTTGCAATACCTGTCATGTACTGATCCATTCTTACTTCAGTAATTTCTATTATTTTTTCACCTACTAGACCAAGTAATGCATCCTGATGCACTGCAGAACAGAGTCCTTCCCACAGAGTAATTGACAATCTCAGTAGGAAACAGAAAGACAGCAGATGGATGCAGGCAAACACAAAGACACAAGCATAACCACTCTTTAGCATGTTGAACAGTGTTAAGCATTTCTAGATTTAAACAGCGAAGTTTCAAGGCAAGCTCGGAAAGAATTTAGTGGCTTATAAAGGAATTCCTCCTAAATTGAGGAAGAAGCTGAAAGGAAACAAAACAAAAGTAGTGAAGCATAAAGATATTTGGTCATGTCTTCATCAGTTGATGAAGCCTGGAACTGCAATCCATAACTGCAAAAGCGAGACAGCAAGAGACTTTGAAACTGAAAATAACTTGTTTAAATTTCACGTGATAAAGAGAAGGTTATCAGGATAAAGAAAAGGACAACATAGTCCATATTGTGGGTTAGGAGATGCCTGGAGCAGTATTCTCCAAGAATAAAGGTTGGATGTGATGGCATTCTTTTGAGGTCAGAAAAAGCAAAGCTTATATACAAAACAGCAAGACCTAGATGACAGATTTAGGTGAATGGATTGGTCTGAAAGACTCAGACAACTTTAATAAAAACAGTTCAAGTACAGGAGTTACCTGAGTTAAGGCAGGATGATGGTGTCACACACCAGAAGATCAAGAAAGGAACTAACAAGAGAGACTTATGAAGGAGATTGAGCATTTTATTTCAGTTATGCTGAAGTTAAGCAAACAGAATTCTTTAAGGAAATTTAGAAACATGAGCAAAGAATTTTACATGTGTAGACAGATCTGAAAAATCATCCATGCAGAGACATACATGAATTACTTTTTGTAGAAGAGTTTCCAGAACTGGAATCCCAGAGACAGAAATTAAAGCCTTTATGAAAAACATGGACATTTTTTATCTGAACTTTGGTTCTCTGATTTCAGATTTAGTGAAAATTTGAAACAAGACTGACGTTCTTGCCAAAGCCAACTACAACTGACACAAATCAATATCAGTGATTAGGCATTAAAATTTTGTGCAGCAACAAGTACAAGGGGACAAAAAAAAGATATCTAAGAGGAAAGTAATTACTCAGGGAAAAAAGACAGCAATTAGAGCAGACCACAAGCAGAGAAGGCTGCTATCATTTTGAATTGCTAATTTATCCTAACTTAAATCTCATGAACAAAGAATTAATTCTGTCTGTAGTCTATCTTTTCGATCAGATGTGCCAACAAGTGGAATGTAAGTGGTTTAATATACATTAGAGATACTATTAAAAAAAAATAAAAACAGGAAGAAGCAAATTACTTATGCAGGATTATGTTTTTCAACAGTTTGTCCATTCAACTATACAAAAAACATCCAGTTATAAAGAAGAATTAGTTTCCCTTTCAGATGTTCTAGAAAGTGGTCTTCTGTCCAGTATCATTACAAACATTCACACATACATCAAAACAGGATCCTGTGGTCATCATGGTTTACAAGCCTTCACCTTCTGCTGAATTTATAGAGATAAATAAGGCACACAACCTTCACCTTCAGAACAAGCCTTTAAGAAAGCCATTCAGACATTCCTTTACAGTACAATTCAATTCGTCTTGCACACTGTCATGGAAAAAAAATGCTAACAATTAGTTCAAGTCAGTGATCCACTGAAGTAGTACAAGGGTTTCTTGACTTTACAGAGTGCATGAGGTTTCAGCCTAAAGGAAGTAAGTTTACAAAGAGGTGGCTGGTAAACCATATGGTTTCCAGAATCAGGATGTCCTGATGCATACCACAGCAGTTCATAATTAAAAGTAAGCAATAAGAAATGACATCTGCTGACGCAAAAGATTTATCAATGCACCAGAAGTGGCGCGTGTACCTTTCTTCAAAAGAAAACAGAACTCAAAACAAAACAAAAAAACCCAACCAAAAATAAAGACCTCCGTATTGCAATTTACAAAGCAACCCCCACCAACACTTTAGGAGCGGACATGAATCATATCACTGTGTGATTTGTGTATTGTTATGACTGGAAGTAAGCATGTATATATTTAGCAAGCATTCATTCAAAAAAAAAACCAACAAGAAAAACCAACAGTCAGTCAGCAAGTTAGTAAGAAATATGTCTCTCATTGAGATAAAGGGAGACAAAGCTAAGCTCGTTTCACTACCTTGCTCAAGGAAAACCCAAGAATTTACTCCAGAACCACAAAAACAATAGGGTGCAGTTCTGGTTATGAAGAACTAAGGTTAATTATGCTAATCTACCAGAAACAGATTTTTAAACAGTTAACTCAGGAACTTTCAGACAAGTTTACTATAGTGCCTATCAAGGAAAAACCCAACCCCCAACTCCCTCCTCTCCTCCCCTCCCCAATAAATACCACTACTTAGAACATTTGTTAAGATATTTGTCTTAAAATATAAGGCATTATTTCATAACATTGAGATAAGAGTAATTTAAGTCTAATGTATTTATACAACTTCTTACAGAAAAAAAACGTATCTCCTGTTCACTTTTTAAGGTAAAAAAAAAAGTTGAAAGCCCTGGAATTGTTGGACAAAAAAAAATTATTGTTCAAGCAAAGTATAGCAGCCCTAACACAATCTATTTAAACACCTAATGCTAGTCAAAGACAATACAAGGAAAGTAACCTAGCTAAAACAGTAAGTATCTAATGAGTAGGACATCCGATGAACACTGTTTTCTGCTGCAGTGAATGGACTAGAACAATCAAAGCACCAGTGCTTGCACAATTCCAAAACTACACCGTTTCAAAACCGTCTACTGAACAAGCATCTTCTGCCATGCAGTACAAAAAAGTCAACCTACCCTGAAACACCACAGACAGCATAAAGGTAGCTCTGTAGTAAGATACTACAATTCTCCAGAAAACCACAACACAAAATGCTGCCAAAGACGAATTCTGAAAAGCTTAATCAGGGAGGGGCTAATCAGGAAAACGGATGATATCTGAACATTTTGCTTCTTCATCATGTATTTCTTCTGACCAGAAGTTAACTGCAATATGTATTTTATTTTCCACATTAAGATGAAAGATAGGTTTTCTTTCTGAAAGTAACCTTCTCTTCAAAATACAAGCAGAGGTGACGGGTCACTGATCTTTTTGGATGAGAATACAGCAGGTGCCTGTTCAACACCTACCACACTGCAACTGAGCCGTGTTCCCATACTGGAGGAATAAGCATGAACAGTGTTGATGCTACATACGCACAAGGACAGATGACTTTGAGGGTCATTTAAACTTTATTCTGATTAGAAAAAGAGAAGTTTCCATTTCTCTGTTTAAATTCTTGTTCTTTTTCCATGGGGTGTGCAGGACATAAAACTTCCTGTCAACTTTGACCAAATAATACACTGAAGAATACTGTAGCTATGATTGATGACTGTCTTTAGTAGATCCTTTAAGAACAGTAACATTAGTTGACTTGAAAGGTTGCACATTAACATAACAATTACATAAAATGTTGCAAAAAATAACCAACATGGGTAGTTTCAAGAACTGTGATCTGTATACTCCCTTGGATGGTGACAAATGTTAATTTAAAGAAAACCGCATTACTGAATTACAGAGGTAATACAGCTTTTACTCAGTAAGTCAATACTATGAGCTTTGGAGACAAACTCCAATGTGCTCTTAGGTAATTATAAAATAGCAAATCAAACTGCCATTCACATTTATATAGTCAGAGTCAAACAACTGGCTGGGCCATGACAGAGCATCCAAACAGTTCAGATGATATTGTTAATCTTCACCATAGAAAATGTAATTATTTTCAGGCCCAATGAATAAAAGTGATCGAAAGTTGCTGAAATATTCCTGTTTTTAAAAAATCCTGTTCAGACTGTACCTCAATTTTATCAAGTTGAAACCACAATAGCAAAGTGTGCACAATAGTACAGCCAACTCTAAATTGCCCAAGTAGTAAATTAACTACTCCCATGTTTACATAATAGGCATTCTCTCCCAAAGTTGTTCTCAAGATAACCTTTATCCTCTAATAATAATACACTGCTAGTTTCTAGGTTTTAAAATCATTAGGTTTAGAATCTCAGGGGGAAAAAACCAAAAAACAACACGTAATTTATGCATAATTTAAATGGTGACTTAAGAGTTACTTTGAACATTTTTTTTTTTTTTATTTACAGGGTAAGAACTTTAAAAAATACACATCACATTTTAAAAACAGTAATTTGCTTGCAAGAAGGTCAGAAATAAATGGTCAAATTGCTCATGTAATGCTAGGACTGGAATGCAGGGCTAGCCTTCCAAGCTATAAAGGGTATATTACCCTTTGCATTGCAAAGAGATTAAGCAAAATATTTTTGATTCTGGATGGTAAGCAGAAGGGAAACTGGACAGTGATGATAACAGTTAATGTCCCTTTAATAATACAGTTAGTATTGCAAATTCATATAAAAAAAGACATACCAGTAAACCTCAGAAAGTACAGATCTCAGTGGATGAACTATAAAAAGTAAGATGCAGATATAAGATATAGAGACAGATAACAGTTCACATTCACTGATTACTTACAACAAGATTTTTTTTTTTATTATCATTTCCTCCAAGTATGGTTCTTACAGTAACTTCTACAAAACAAAGCTCTGGCCAGGAGCACTATCCCAATGTTCTGTCCTGCTAAAGAACTCTTCCAAACCCCTTGATTTATTACTGCTTCTTTTTTTTTAAACTGGTAACAGAAGTTTAGAGAGAAAACACTTAAGCAGAATGCAACCTTCTGTCTACCCTAACAGCTGAAGCATCAACCCATGAAAAAACACACATTACCATGAAATCTGAACAATTCCGAAGTATGACATACAATCAATTCTACACAGAGAAGCTTGCATGGTATCTAAGTAGCCAGAACTTTACATACACCACAAAACCACTCTCGTAGTATAGTTCTTACAGAGTAGGAATATTTGTAGTATTGGTTATTCCCTTATTGTGGAAGCAAATACATACAGAAAAATCTCATCTGCCAAAGAAGGAAGTTACAGAAAGCAATGAAGGAAAGGTAAAGAATAGCAATTTTTAAAAAAGAATAGAAGAAAGAAAGAAAGAAATGGAAACCAGAAATTATTCAAGTCTGCCCCTAGTTTTTAAAACTGGTCTTTTTTCATCCTTTGATCAAGGTACTAGCTTTGCTTTGTTTCCATTATCCCTTTCTCTAACTACTTTAGAATGGGAGAAAACTTCAGCTAGCTCAGTGCAGCAAAAAGATGGTTATCACAGCTATTATAGTTAAAGAATAAACAAGAATAATGACTTATTTCAACAAGCAAAATGGGCCTCAAATCCACAATCTTACCAGGGGTGGCACCCCACCAACTTGGCAGAGCCTACTGCCTTCCCTAGGTATCAATTTGATCAGTGACCCCCCACAGAAATCAGTTGTAGGAAACAGTCCAAAAATGGGATTTAAAACAACAGTCCATCAAGCAGGTTTCTATTTCTGATTTTAATCCCTGATTTTGATCTAGGCAGAGGAGAAAATGACCTTCCCGTGCCTACTGTCACATAAGGCTAAAAGACTGAAATTTGTTTGCCAACATATTAAATTTGCTCACACACATCCTTTCACTCTAAGTACCAAATGCTAAGATCTCAAGCAGCAAGTTAGAGCATTCTCACTCTATGACATCATCCTGTCTGGTATACTTTAATATAATTTGGAAATAAAATTTGATTAACTGAGAGCAGCTTAAAGAGGATACATTAAAGATCCAAATTGAGGACACTTATCCAGGAAAATGAAACAGAAAGAACAGCGTTCTGTCCAGCCTTTCCAGTGACTTCTGTGAACAGGCCTTAGTGGCTGCTCTGATGCTCTGTTGTAATAGTGACAAACACAGTTATCCCACATTAGCTGAGTAAAAGCAATTCACAAGTCCAAGCAGTGGGGTTACAATTTTCTGGTAACCATGAATATACCAACCCACCAGGGGACAACCATACCATATAGATTTGTAAATGGCCTGACACAGGGGGAAATTAAGCCATACATTCCCCATGTGGTTTCAACAACCACGAAACAGATTTCTGGTTTCCAAGCCAAAAACTTCCTTCTACTGAAGAACGCCTGCTTCCAAGTATTTATACTTGTAGCGCTTATTACAAGATGCTCACTGTTTAAAGCATCCCGATCATTAGGAGAGAAATGTCAGCAAAACCTTTGTGATAATAATAAAAACCAGCCTTGGTAGAAATTAAGTTATAATCATCAAAAATTGTGGTGGAAATACAGATGTTACTCTGTAAGCGTCAAAAACTCAAAATTACAACTCGTCAAGGCATATTACATGAAATCATCACGGCCATGTCAGTGTAACTACTTATGCACTTTAAGAAACATCAAACACCTGCATTTTACAAGAGCCACAAAGAAAACAAACAGTTACAGTAATTCGCAAAGAATCACAAAGTTAAGAAGTCATAACTTTCTTTACATACAGATACAAGGTTAACAGGTAGTAATGCTCAGTCCCCAGCAGTTTCAAGAGGAAGCTCTCAAGTATTACCTCATATGCAAAGCAGAGTGCCTACATCTCCTGAACTGTTACAGTGTTATAACCATGTTACAGTGTTACAACTTGTGTTACAATCAAACCTACCATTGGTAAGGAACTCTCCTAGCTAATCTATCATCACACAAACTGTCATTCTATATAATAAACAAAATAGATCAGACTGGTGCAGAGAACTGTAAGATCTAAAACACTATGGTCTATGTCCCTACTTCCTGAAAAAAGAGTTTCAGTACAGTATATTTGTAGTTTCAAAATGAAGAGTAAGTGTACTTAAAAATCATTAAAATGCAGAACACACATTTAAAAGTTAGGCGTGCCATACTAATCTGTTTACTAAACTGACAAGAGTGACATCCCCTAGTCCCACACACATTCCTAAAAGCACAAACATATCTATGTTGCCATCACGAGCATGTCTCACAGAACGATTAGCTTAACTGAAGTTTCATACTTCAGAGGTCTTGTCTGCAGACTAACAATGTGCTCCAACATGAAACACAGAGAATATGTGATTACATGTCTAAGTTAAGCAGCTTTTCACTAGGGCAGCTCTTCAAGTTTGAGTCATTTTAAAGGATCTGAAAATAACAATAGCCTAAGGCAAACACACACATTTGTTTTCCCTCCACAAACCAAGATTAAAAAAAAACATAGCCAGAGGCCATAGGGAAGAAAAAAAAAAAAAAAAAAAAAGAGAGACAAATGGTGCTTAAATAACGTAAAACATAAGTTCCCTTACTTCCCGAGGCACTGGCAGCATAGCAGTCAGAGCTGCAGAAAGACGGTCTTTACCCATGTGTACCTATTTAAATAGCCCCATTCTTCACTGTGTGTATAAGCGAAGGCACAGAGACACTCACCACTTTGTCCATAAGCTTCCAGGTCTTCTCCACAGTCCTCCGGTCGGCAGCTGCCTGCTTGGGGGGGCCCACAGCATCCTGAATGGCATCAATGAAGCCCAGGATCCGTCCCTTGCGCGGGTTCCGGCCGTTGAGGGAATTGGCCATCTGGGAGCCAAGCTGCCCGCAACGACAGAGAAACAGAGACTCACAGGGTGCTCCGAAAACATCTTGTCATAAAACTCGCCGCAACCAGTGAGGTAACACTTCCTTCTCCACGGGCAGGAAAGGGCAAGACCAGGGCATGTTTAGGAACAACTTTAACTTTTCACGACCAACAGCGTAAACCCACCTGGCCCGAGTTTACATTGGCAGAAGCCATCACGGATTTGTTGTCAACGCCAACAGGCGGGAGGGGGAACCCACCCGCCACTGGAGGGGCCCCGACCGCGGCAACCCAAGGGCCCGGCCCGCCCCACACCGCTCCCCTGTCCCCGCCGGCCCCTCCGCACGGGCTGCCACGGACCCCGCCGGACCGGCGGGCAGCGGGCACATGCCCGCCACCAGACAACAAAAGCGGAAGACGCGCAGCGGCCGCGGCGCTGGGAGGGGGGAGGGTGGGAGGTGAAGGAGGAGCCGAAAGAGCAGCGACGGCAGCAGGCAGGCAGGGATCCGCAAGGCAGGCATGCGGCGGGGGCAGGGGGCAGGCAGGCTGGCGCGGACCTCGCTCCCGGCGCACGCATACGTACAGATTAGCACGGCACGGCTTTGTGCCAGGAGCGAAAGGAACCGCCGAGAAAAGCCAGAAGCAGGCAAGGGAAGGTTCCTCAGCCCCCAGCGGCGGCCGCTTCCCCCGTCCTCAGCCCGGGGCGGCGGCAGAGCGGGTGGCAGGGCAGGCGAAGCGTCTCGTCGAGCGAGGCTCTTCTCCCTCCAGCGGCTGCGGGCTTCACTGCCCCGGGAGGCAGGCGGAGCGCAGGCAGTGCCGCCGCCCGCGCCCCGGCCCGTCCCGGGGGCGGCCGCTGGCAATCGCCGCAAGCGAACGCGGCGCCGGCTGCTCCGCGGTACCCTGCCCTGTGGCTCCTGCTGCCGGTGTCGGGCAGCCGCTGCCCCGCAGGGAAACACGGGGAGCTACTTCCCCGCCGCCCGCATCGCCCTGCCCGCCCCCCAAGCCCAGCCCGCCCGGTGGGTGGGCATGTGCCGTGTGTGTGGAGAGAGAGTCCTACAGACACATGCAAGAGAGAAAAAGAGAGCGGGAAAGAGAGATATACGCGCACGCCCAGGGC
>WUAM01000296.1:140966-160957 GCA_024336885.1 Actenoides hombroni
GGAGAGCACTAACATGCCGTGATCCCCAGTGAGGGGCTGCTCTCCCTGAAGTGGGACCAGGCTGCGGGGTGGGCAGGGAAGGGGAGTAGTTCTACTGGGTAAATCCTGGATAACAAGCCCTGTGAGATTCTCAAATGATTTACATGTTTTCAGACTGCATTGGCACCTCGTTTGCCCAGATGACTTTTGCAGAACACTTCCTTTTCCCAACACAACAGCTCCAGTTGAATAGCAATAGCATGGAATCTTCTACAGCTGCAAAATTTCTTACCCATGTCTTGGGTGGGGTTTACCACTATATTTGGAATGGCTATGTTGAGCTGTTCTTGAAACCCAAGCTAGATTATGTTTGCACTCATACTTGTCAGCAGCATAGACAGACTTCAGGATCAGAGCAGCCATTGCATTTTAACACCACAAAACAGAATTGCATTCTCCCACAAAGTAAAACAAACAAACAAAACCCCACAAACTCACAGCATAGCTTATTATTCTGTTACACCCTCAGACTTCAAAGGTGCTAACTCAAAACAGCATTCAATTTTACCTTTTGAGAGAGATCAGCTCAGAGAGCTTAGTTTCACTACCTGCCCAAGCAAAAGATCTTTGTGGAATCTAAGACAACATAATGTAGTAGGAAAATCAGCCAGAATGATGAATGTTAAAATAAATGGGTGGCACTGGAGTGCCCTTAACGTAACTTCCCTTATAAATGCAGATCACAGAGTATAAATAGGTTGATCACATTGGGGAATTGAAAGATTTTAAATAAGGTAACACTACTAGCATTTAACAAAAAGAAAATAAATATGTAAAAAACATGGACAACATCAATAGAGTACAAGGCAAAAATCTGATACTGACAAAAGCAGCCTCAGAACATAATGATGAGAAGCAGTTGCGTTGTACCTGTCTGAAGTTAAAGCTATTAGCAGCATTATTAATTGTATTAGAACACCCAGTTTGAGATGTGATGTCACACTGCATTAATTCTCAGAAACACCTATAACCCAAGGCAAAGTCTTGAATCCACACACTAGACTAAAGGAGAGGTACATTAAAAGCTAAATGGAATAGACACCTTACTGCTTTGGGTATATGGGAGAGCTAGTAGATTTACTGTCATTCCTTTGTACTGGATTGTAAGAAAATACCTAGAACATCTCCAGCATAAAACAGGTACACACTGCAAGTGCACAGATACTCAAAAAAGCTGTGGCCAACATATCTAGAAAGAATCACCCAGTCTCCAAGAAACAGTCTTGGAAATAAGGAGTAGAATACCACAAATATTCTCAGTCTAATTCAATAAATGCTTTCAACAACATAACTATTACAGAAGAAAACTGTGCATGTATGATGATATCAGTATTAGTCATTAGAAACACTGTATCAGCACTTTTGCAGCTAAGACAGCCTTTCATGCCATAAATATATCAGATAGTCTCCAAGTACTGTTGTCTCTACCTGATCTCTTGATGTCCTTGTTTGACTTAAGGATTATACCTGGTAATGTAGAAAAAAAAAATAATAATGAATGATCAAAAGGAGTGAAACTGCAGGCAAGTAATTAATGCTTAAATTTAGTATGGCACACATTCCAAAGGTCTAAAGACAAGAAATGAATGAATTCACTTTGTGTTAATTGCAACGGGTAGTCTATAAATGGGTGACTTACTACCTGCTTGTACCAGCCCCCTGCAACACCACATGGCATAAAAACACCATACTTTTTACTAACTGCCAAAGGGCAAGTGGCACTGCTTTCAAATATGCTCCTGAAAGTAATCACTTCAATAAAGTATCTAGTCTATACCAGCATGATCAAACTGCCTTGTTTTTCATGGATGTTATGTACTAATAGCACAGCAGTTTATTATAAAGGGACAAACCAAAAATTCAAAGTGATTTTTAAATGTTCTCTGTTAGACTACATAGAAATCCTTCAATGTTTTCAAGACAAAGCAAAAAAAAAAAGAAACAATATTGAAGAGCTTCCTATTAGACTCATCAATTCACAGCACAAAGTGAATTATCAGTTATATAATTTCCTGACACTTCTTTTTCAGAGTCATTTTAATAATATTCACCACATTTCCGTTTAGAAATAGATGTCCCATGATCCCTATTGTAAAATGAAAAAATACTAGTCTATCCATTTGTGATATATATGAAAAATCAGTCAATGAGGTCTAAAAGCTATTATCTATTTTCGGCTTTACTACAAAAGCCCTCAGAAATTAGCAGGTTCCATAAATGACTTTGCTATTCTGTGTCTCGCATGCACTACACTTATAATTTCTTGTCTCCCTTTGGGGTTTAAGGTAAGAACCTGCTCATCATTGATAATGCTTTGCATACCTTACAAGCATGACATTGTGCAAGACAAAAAACGCAGAGAGTAAAAAGCAAATTTCCCTTCAGCCCGTATCTCCTCATTGTCTCAAGCTGGTAACACTATTTACTCATTCCTTGCTTTTATTAAGAGTAAGTTTTGCTCCTCCACTAATTTTCAGGTTCTCATTTAAAAAAATCTATGAGACGTCAGAAGAAACAAGGACATTTTCCTGAAGGTGGGCATGGTTCTCCCAGAGTATGGATAAAAGCTAGAGTAAATTTCTATAAGCACTTCTCATTATTTTTAAGGTATTCACTAACTCTTTCTAGCACACTGGGGATTTCAAACTGGCTAGAAGGAGATATCAATGGATCCAATTTCTGTAGTTTCTCAGAGCAACTTAACTTTTTTTTTTTCAAGTAAATTATTACGCAACAGTAGTCTGGTACCAGCCACTTCTCATCATTTTCAACTGTAAATCCATACACTGCAAACTGATAACCAAAGACACTCAGTTTTGAGATGATCAGACTGCAACACAAATAAGCACCTGAAACGTCTAAATACAAACCCTAATACATACATTATGCGCCCACAGACTACTGTTTGACAATTCATTCCCATCAGGTGAGGCCACAGAAAAGAAAGCCATTAATATGCATAGGAAAGTTCAACAGTCCAAGGGATCAAACTCCAGTTACGATGTCCTTGCAGTACTAATTGCACATACTTCAGCAGATCAGCAGTGACATTTTATGATCATACCAGTACAGTGAAAAATATGGCAGTGTATCTCAGGTTACTGCAAGTGTAAGAGTTGTAGATAGGACATTTTCCGTTTTTTCATTTATAAACAAAGCTAGACATGATATTCTTAATAAACATGCTTGCATATAAATCCCTTCTATGCAGAAACAAAAACAGAGAAGAGAATGCAGAGCAGTCATTTAGGTAAAATGTCTCTGCACAAAAAGAAGCTGGAATTAACTGCCCAATTAACTTCTTCAAGCAAGGCAGCTGAATGTAACTTCAGAAAGCAATGCCAAGTGGCTAACATGAAGATCAAAGCATTTTACTGTCTGCCTTCAGAAGATTACAGTGTTACAGTAAAAGGGATTCAGACAAAGACTGATGAAAGATGAATCAATTTTCTTTTGGAATGGAGCAGTTTGGACATTAAAGTATTCAGGCAATTTTACATTAGATGTCCATGTCAGAACAGGCAGCCTTAGTTCTAACAGTACAGGTCCTTCCTCTGCTTAATCCAGAAAAATACTTCCAAGTGAATATATATTATTATTACATAGGCAAAAATAAAGTTGTAGCAGAACTAATTAGCTGCTTTTTGCACTGTTACACCACTCTCTCTGGACTTACAGGGTTGAACCAATTTCTGTCTCATTTTCTGATACAAAATAAGTAGCATATTGGTTGAGAGTTGCACATCTTTGCTTAATTGGCCAGTTCAATTGTACTCCAAGAAACACTGCACACACTGGTACTAGCACATCTCTACAGAAGCTGCAAGAAAGTGGACAAGGCTCTGAACAGTCAGGTAGCGCAGGCTCTCCAGAAAGATGCCAGCTAAGCAGGGAAGGTGAGAAGTTCCTGCACACCATAAAGCATGGAAAGACAGGTGAAAGATAGCCAGAGAATGCGAAATTGTCCACAGCTTTCCAAAATGAGAAGCTCGTCACCTGTTCTCTCATCTCTGGCAGGTTCAAGATGCACATATCCTTATATAAGTTCATTATAAGTGCTAATAAAATTCTTGACCTCTCTTCTTTCAAAACTCAACGGTAAATATTTGTGTGCTCCATCATAAGCACTATGATGAAATGAAACACAGAAGGTAACAATACCCTCAATTCCATAAAACATGAATTTGGAACTCTGCTACAAGAGCTTCTCTAAATGCTTGCAGGCTGAGTATTCTAACCAACTAAAGACAGTACAATTCCTACAGAATTACCTAGTTTGCTACAGCAAATCTTGCAAGTATTTTATTACACCACTGTACAAAAAATGTTCTTTGAATCTCCCACTGCTGCATATTCTACACCCACTCAGATATTATGCCCAAAAGAGGTGATTGTCATCGTCCACAGCCGAGAAAATGGTAGCAGAAGCAATACAGCAAAAAGAGAAAAGAACTAGAGACAACTTACACTGAATAGCTTTTCTCTGCATGGCAGCCTAAGGATTTAAGTATGTCTTGTTTGAGTTGTTAGTCATCCACTGCTTTACCAGAACCCATGTCCCACAACATGAAAACACAGGAAACAGAAATATCATGAAAGCAGAAGTCAGCTACATAAGCCATACATTTTAGATGGAAAAATAACACTATATTGGGATTATTACTAACTATTCCAGCAATTCTATTCCACACAGTAAATATACTTCTAGCTTACTTGGTCCTGAGATCTCCTATGTAAAGCAGAAAACAAATCAGTCATTGCCCAAAATCTTTGCACTTCATTCCAGTCTACTTCTCTTCAGTGCCATGCAGTCAGAATTCACACAGGCTATCCTTCTGCACTTCACTGCCAATCTTCTTTATATTGTTTACATTTTTTTCATTTCATCTGCTTGAGGGTAGGACAGCTCTCCAGAACGACTTGGACAGACTGGATCTATGGGCCAAGGTCAATTGTATGAGCTTCAACTAGGCCAAGTGCCAGATCCCGTACTTGGGCCACAACCACCCCAGGCAACGTTACAGGCTGGGGGAAGAGTGGCTGGAAAGTTGTCTGGCAGAAAGGGACTTGGGGGTGCTGGTCAACAAGCGGCTGAATATGAGCCAGCAGTGTGCCCAGGTGGCCAACAGATTCCTGGCTTGTATTAGCAACAGTGTGGCAAGCAGGACCAGGGAGGTGATTGTCCCTCTCTACTCAGCATTGGTGAGGTCACATCTCAAGTATTCAGTTTGGGGCACCTCAATATGAGAAAGACATTGTGGTGCTGGAGCAGGTCCAGAGAAGAGCAACTGAGCTGGTGAAGGGCCTGGAGAACAAATCCTTTTGAGGAGCAGCTGAGGGAACTGGGGCTATTTAGTCTGAAGAAAAGGAGGCTGAGGGGAGACCTTATCACTCTCTACAACTACCTGAAAGGAGGTTGTAGAGAGGTAGGTGCTGGTCTCTTCTCACAAGTAACTAGTGATAGAACAACAGGGAATGGCCTCAAGCTGCACCAAGGGGGGTTTAAACTGGACATTAGGAAAAATTTTTTCACTGAAAGGGTTGTCAGGCATTGGAACAGGCTGTCCAGGGAGGTGGTTGAGCCACCATCCCTAGATGTATCAAATGGATGTAGTGCCTAAAGAGATGGCCTATTGATGGACTTGGTAGAGTAGGGTTAATGGTTGAACTCAAAGATCTTAAAAGTCTTTTCCAACTTAGATGATTCTATGATGACCTTAACTTCTCCTTCTATCTCTCCCCCAGTTATTTTAAAAGCTATTAAAAAATTATGCTTGAAAATGATTAGTGTTCCCTTTCTCTGTACACTGAATGATGCAGTATATTGGAAAAAGGCAAGTACCAGCTTTAAGAGCTGTTGCCTGTAAAGCTGTGTTTTTGTTAAATAGTAATGGCAGCCAAAGAAGACTGCAAGTTTCATTTGCTTTTACTGACAATTTGCATGTACCACTTACACAGAAAATACTGTTCTGATTTTTATATAAAGTTTTAAGTATAGAACTGGTCTTTAAAAATGAGTATTTGTGGAAAAAATATTAAAGCTAATGAAAAGTTGTGATAGTTGAAATGAGAACAGATAGAAAACTGATCCATGCATGATTCAAGCATCCATATTAGTTATAAATGCAATACTTCAGTCAAGAAATAAGATGCAGCCTTGTAAAGAAAAGTCATATATTAAACCACTAAACCCTCTATAAGAAAAAAAACCAAACACATATATATTTATTAAATTATTACTGCTCACAGGATGAAGAATCTACAGTCAGAAACCCTCTGTTCACTCCTCACATATTACTGGAAAAGAGATTGGTCTTGGGCTTATTAAGTCAGTAACAGTGGGTACTACAAGACCTGGCATATTAAATAAGAAGGTTTCTGTATACATTGAATTCAAACTCCCATTTGTCTTAGCAGGCATTTAGTCCCTAAAAACCCCCGATATGCTTCCATGATTCAGCATCCTACCTGTTCTCTTGGGCTAAATTTATCAATGGGAATAATACTTGGGGAAAAAAGTGTCACTAGCAGAAATATTTGAACAGCACAGCTTGCAGATTGTGCAAGAACCTTGGTTTCAGCAGTAAAAAGGCAGAACTCTTATAACTACAATCAAGTAAAATCTGAAAGCACACATTCTGTACCATTTAAGATTTAAGACTGTACTGTTCTTAATTTACATTTTTATTGTTTTGTGACTGAACTATAATCGTATTTTTAGTGTCACTATTTTCTATGGCACAGAAGCCCTGTTCACAGCAGATATTTACATTTACTTTACTACTTCTGTAGTTTTTTCTAAAGATGCACCTTGGTAACTAATGGAACACCCAGTCAATATGTTTATTAGTAAAACAGAAGGCTATTAAAATGACTTGCAGGAAAGCTGAGCTATAATTTGTTAAAAAGAAAATCCTACAAAGTTAAAAGCTCTTGTGAAATTAAAAGGACTTCTTAAGTTGCCATGTCCACCTAGATTTTATAAGCAGCTACTTTCTACATTTATTGGCTAGAAATAAATGCCCATGTAGTTGCAATTACAGACAGAATCGGAGTGCTTACAACATTCACTGGCTTCCAAAGCCAGATCCTCACAGCTTTTAATATAAAACAGATAAGATACACTATTGAATAATAACTGACTTCAGTCCAATTATTTTACCTACATTAATATCAATCTAGATCAGTATTAACATTCAAACTACATAAAGCAGTTTGGTCTGAAAACATCTCTAGAATCAAGTTAAACAGTAGCCATTTGCAGGCAAAGTGCACGTTAGCATCATACAAAGATAACCACTAGTTCCTCATGATGTCCAAAGATGGGCACTCCTCCTAAGGGATGTGCTTGATAGCACAGATAGGATATTAAAGTACAGGTAAATCTTTCCATCATAAACAAGAAGTAACATTAACAGGTACTCGTTAGCACTGAATCACATCTCCTTATTGCAATAGAGTTTAATTAGCGTTTACAAGACAGGCCTGTGAGGTGTAGTGAAGCATGGGGCACACAAGATGGGTTCTTAAGGAATCCATTTCTGTCTAATAATTATAGTGATGTACTGAACACTAGGCAGGATATTAGACACATTCATTAGGATATCATCTTTGCTCCCTAGGAGTTGGGTTTTTTCATATTACTTAAATATATGCTGTAGAGTTACCCAATTTTAAATACTCCTGAAGATTCAGTTTAATCCATGTTTGCATTTCATAAGCTTACACTGTTTGAAAAACTCCAGGCTTTAGATAAAACTTGTGTTTTTATTTATGCTCTCTGTCCTTGTTTATTCTAGCATGGACAAAAGGACCAGAGAGCAAATTATTTTTCTACTTGTATAGTCATGCACCCTCCCCATTCCCACTGACTTGGACATCTCCATTTCACATGTACACTCTGAATTGCAGGAAAGGCACATAAATACTAGTAGTTTTGTCACTGCAGAGGAGAGGCTCCATAATTTAGTCCCAGTAGTAATCTGATTTAGTCAACCTCAAATGAAATGAGAGGCAAAGAAGAAATTACAGCTAGGAAATATTTTTCTCCAAGTATTTCCCAGGATTACTCTGCTTTAACTACCCTTGCTGAAGATTGTACCTTACATTATAAACTAGCCCTTAATTTGCAAGTTTGATCCTCCATAGCCTTTCCAATTACTTTTCCCTGAATTCTCAGGTATCACCTATCAGTAAAGATTACTGGATAGAGCAGGGGGAAAAAAACTTACTTGGACAAAATGTGAAAGTTAATATAGCATTGTATCAGCCACATTTCAAGATTTTTCTCATTCATTTAGAAGGTTTTACATTAAAGTGTTTTCAGAATTAGAGTTTATAAAGAACATTTATAAACTATCTTCCTGATAGTTTTTTCTGCTTCATCCCAGTACCTTAGTTGAGGGTTGTGCACTATCCCAAAAACTGGCTAATTTGCAAGCTCAATCCAAGCCTTTCCCTTTACTTCTTTTCCCCAACTTCCACGTACCAGTTGACAAAGTTGTATCCCTGGCACACACACAGTTTTCTTTTAAGGTGAGTTATATTAAGTTTGATTTTCAATGTGTTAGAAAGCTATGGTGAATCAGAAAGCGCCCAGCTGTATCCACAGACACAGAAGGTGGCACATATGCTTCTGTTCACATAAGGTGACAGTGGTCACACATCAAATATGATCTGTGAACATAGAGAAGGGAATTAGAGGGAGAGTCCCAGAGATGCAGACTCATGTCCATGGAAGTCAAAGCAGCTGCATAGCTTTCACCAATAACACACATCGATTCGGGCTCTGTACAGTAAATCTCTTCATCACTTTAGACACTGTGAAGAGGGGAACTGTGGTAATATTTATGAAGAAATCAACACCATAAAGAGAATAAAATATTTTCCTAGCAGTTTACTAGGTTTTTACACATTTCAACACCCACTAGTTTCTATATTTTACAAACATCAATATTTACCCAGCATCCTGAGAATAATTCAGTGTTAATGATCTGATGAGCTGCATTTAGCTGATGTTACACAAGTTATCCTAAAACCTCTACACCACCACCTGGCAGGATATACTAAGTCCCCAATTTTCCCTAATCTGCTAACAAAAGTAACTTTGCAGAAGCTGTGCAGCATACCTTTGGTCATATTTGACATTTTAAAGTTATCTGCTACGGGCACATTAACACTAGAGCAACAGGAGAAGGCAAAACACAACCATCAGTCATACTTAAAGCATCAGTAGCAAAGCCAGAGCTAGCAGCTTCCTCTACCCAGGCACAGCAGACTAATATCCAAGGTAAACTTTCTTCTTCCTGCTCCTGCCATAGACTATAATTTGTCTCTGGACAATCCACATGTTTTAATGGCAGTGAATTAGGTGGTTTACACCAAACACTCACTTTTTCCCTGCTATCGTCTCTCTTGCACCGTAATCCCCTCACAGGGCCCTATTCATATTTACCACATCACAAGGGAGAAATCAACACCTACTGCCACTACCACAACAATTCATCCAGACCTCACTTCAGCATGAAAGATCTGCAAGGAAAGAAGACTGCAGGACAAATGCAGCGTCATAAACCATAGCCTGTGGGTCGTTGCATGAGCAGAGCTATAACAAGAGAATAAACAACAACCATAACACAAAATAATCCTTACTTACAAAAGGGTCCACAGGCTGCTCTTCTTTCATGCTTAAATTGCAATGTTAGCTGCTTCCAGGGCTGCTGCAGGAGCTCTAACACCATCAGCAATCTCACACGCATTTTTCCCTCAGCAAGTTCATCTTTCTAAGGGTGAAAGATGTCTCCAAATCCACAAGTCACATTGCCTCTTCTGACCCTTTCCCTAGCTCAGGGCGCTACATCACCAATACCCTTAGTCATCCAAGATGGCTTTTTCCTTAAAAGAAGCCAAAACTCCCCACACTCTTTCCTCAGCAGGTTTCCCACAGAGGCAGGTCAGCAGTACTGCTCCTAGCCTGCCCTATAGCCTGCCCAGCTCCCAGGTGTTCTCACTTTCTCTCTACGCAGACCCTAGGGCAGCTGTCAGCTCTTGCAAGGCCGCTCCCAAGGCACAGCTGAGGCTGCTCAATAGCTTAGCTATAAATTAAGAGGTAATAAAGGTCATCAACAACTTCATCTGGGCTGTTTTGGCAACGTGGATAGCAGGTCCACCTCTACAAATCTTCAAATGTTTAAACACACCCGTAGCACACCTGAGGGGCAAGGTCAGCAATCTACCAAAACTAAAGCACTGGCTATCAAGGTGCTGAGGAGTAAATAATTTCATCGTGAAGGTAAGGATCTAATTTGGAATAGGTGACTTATAGTTCAAGGTTACACATTGCAGTTATAGTGCAAACAGGAAGAAAACATATCTGCATAATAATATTATATTGATGACATAAACAGAGACACAGCAAAGCCTTCTTTCATAGAGACTTAGTATACTCTTACATACCCAAGCAAGCAAAAGAAAAGCTGTCTCTGTGAGGAGAAGGTATTAGAAATGCTCAGCCCTCTTTCACCCTAAAATAAAATGGGTTTGTATTACAAAATTGATCTCACTGGACATCATGTAGAAAAAACTAGAGAGCAAAACTTTGGTAAGTCTGATTGAGTGTTCAAACACTTGAAGCCAGCTGTATATGCAAGGAGAGATTTCCTTGCTGCTGGCAGAAGCTTGTTTAAATACAAGCTTTGGCATAAGCAGTCTTTATGATCTGAGGCATGACAGAGAGGGAACAGAGCAAAAAGTAGACTATCCTGTAATAGAAAAATGTTTTCTATTTTAACTTAATCTTTCAGAGCCGCAAGCTGAAGCCTCACCAGATAGAGCTGGGGTGGAAAAAAGGCTCCATCATGCTCAGGTTCCTAAAAGGAGCAGCACAGAACCCTTTGGTGTAGGTTTCCTCAAGACTCATGAGATGCTGTAAAAATTACTGGTGGTTTTAAGGGTAAAATGGCCTATCTAATGGTTTTCTGTATTTTCAGAATATCAAAGCTGCAAATGCACAACAATGTTTTGTTGGGTTTGGACACGAAAGGAAAAATGATAAAACCATTCCTGAGCCTTCACATCACTGTTCTAACTTGCCTTGGCTCAGAAATCTTACTATCTTCAAGTATGTTTAGAATTACATACTTTTTTTTGTCACTGTGTATCATGTATGTTAGAGAGTACAATATCTGGGGACTTCAATGCTATTACACCCTTCAAGCCTTTAAAAAATAGAATAAATTAATTTTTAAATTTCCATTAAAGGACATTTTTTGTACAGCTTGCAAAAGAACTTGTTTTCCTGCTTCGCAGTTCAAATCACCAGATCGTACCACCCACGACAGGACAGAGAAGATGGGAAGCACAAGCAAAACCAGTACAAAAAATAAAAATATGAGGACTTCAAGATACTGTCCTAGTAATGCAACTGTTAGGCTCTGTAAGTTTGGGAGTTTCTTACAGGAAATTCTACTGATTTTCTGCAGTAAGAGTTTTCATTTTCATTCTTTTACTCGTTGCCTTGATGATTAATGTGATCCAACAATTAATGATTATTTGTGTGCTACCCATAAAAAGAATTACATGGATTAAAGATGAGCAAATATTTCATACAGTAAAAGTGCACAACACAGATGGAAGAAGGAAGCAAAGTAACAAGGAGCAAAGACATTAGTATGTAAAAAAAAAACAACTCCATCATCATTTGGGATTCATTTATTTATGTACTCAAATTTACTTGAGTTGCACCACAACTCTAGAAATTATACTTTAGAAATGCACACTGACATTTTGGCTGTAGCCACAACTCAATCTTCAAAAATGAATTGGAAATGCAAATTTCTGTTTATATTCAGACTTTAAATATACTTACAAGCATTGTGATGGATTTGGTCTTCACAGGTATTCTAATATTTGCCCATTTTTTAGTATGAGTTGACTCATTCTGATACAGTGGTTTTCATCTGGGCTGACTTCATTCCAAGTCATCAGCATTACTTACATGGCTGACCAACGTTTATCATGTACATACATAATGGTTAATGTTGCAAATAGTACAACTAACATTACTAACATGACTATTTACAAAACCTGTAGGACAACTAGTCTGTATTTTAAAGCCATTAAACATTCCTACATTGAAACTAGATGGTACCATTTATAAACTAAATAGCTTTTTCATCTGTACTTCCCACGTTAGCTCAGTAAATTTAGGCATTCGGGGCAATTTAAAATGTAAATTAAGCTGGAAGTACAAAGTCCTGCTGAAAATGCAGTAATATATTAAATGGATATTTTATTCTCCAAGGAATAGCATTTTGAAATTGCTGTTTTGAAAAAGTTCAGGTGACATATTTTTTTGTCACTTCTGACAGAATAAACAAACATGATTGTCCTGTTCAGAAACTATTTTCCAGCATTTGGTGTTTACATGGACCTCCTGAAAAGCAGTAGAGAAATGTTAGGTGTGCACTGAAATGGCTAATATTATATTGCAGTGTTATAATACTAGGTTTTTTAACAATTTTTCTGTTTTTCTGTAAGAACACAGAAAGTCCATTCATGTCAGAAGATGAGAATGTTAAACAAGTTATGTTTTTCTTTATAAAAACATGGACTATTTAACGAAATAGATACGAAGTAGAACATTTGCTTCATACACTGACTTCACCTAAAATTTGGCAACACAGATGTAATGCACAAAGAAATATAATTTCTGGAAACAGAAAGATAACCTGGAAATACAAGTTTATGAATTTAACTGTCTTTGTAATAATAATAGTTTAAAAGACTGAGATGAAGCTGACAGAAGCTAAGTCTGGATGCAGTGATGTTTAGGATGCATTACAGGCAATGTAACATTTTCAAACCTTTTCTGATTTGAGACTCCACTCTTCTCAGAGAAAGAAATAAGAACCTACACTCTTGCAATATCCATATCCAACACCCATTGTTGACAGCTGTGTATATTAAGTTGTATACATAGTAAATATACCATTCTAACAGCACAGGAACACAGAGAATCTGCATACTAATAACAGTGTTTCAAATCACAGAATTTTTTCCTGCCCAAAGTCAATGGATTCGGATTCATATCTGTCTGTAAAGAACATAAAAATCTGGTGTTCTTGTATTCAGCTCTAAAAAACAGGAAAATATTTTTAAAAGCAATTTCGGTTACCTTAATAGGACAAGTTACAGAACATTTCACGCTGTAAAAGACTTGCAAAGATAATGTAAGCAGAAGACATACAAAAGTGCTTTGCTTTAAATGTAATATTCAATAACAAGAGCTGCAATTACTAACCAAAGGACCTCAAAGACAAAATGAATACACTCCAAAATCGTTTACATGTAAATTACTCCTTCAAAAAGACACAGCTTCATGCAATGTAATTTGATTCCTACCAATTACAAGGTTAGAAGCATAGTAGTAAACTACAAAACATAAGTAGGAATAGGAGCACATAGGACACAACAGGAATTCGTATTTTACTCTTTTTCAAAAATTTCCTTCCCTGTTTTGATTTATGTTCATCTGTTAAGAGACAGACATGAAAAAAATGACAAGTCAGGGCTATGAGACTAAGATTTCCTCCTTCATCTCATCTTTCTCTGTGCTGTTATATTCCCAATACCAACAACCTATTCCTTGAGGTTGTACTTTTCCAGCCCTTGCTTTTTCACGGTCCCATCTTCCACTTCTCCAACTAGATCTGCCTCTTTATCTAGCCCAGAAATCCTTCCTTCAACTAAACACGGGCGTTTGCTTACATGTCACATGCTCTTTGCCACAGATCTTACAGTTTTAAATAAGCCAGAGGGATTCCTGGCAGAACATTCCTCTAGCGGGTATGGGGAAGAGTGGGCTCAAATAAATGCAAATAAATGAAGACAGAGACTTAGGAGCCTCTACTACAACTCTTCTTCCATTCATAGACCAAATGTAAGACAACTTTGATTAATGGTTTTTCTTCTGCATACATCACGGTTAACTTCCCTTCAATTAAACAGAGCTTTTGAAGTTTGTGGCTTGACAGTATAGTAAATCTGGCTTAAAGCTGACAGCGCTGGATCAAAATCAATACAGTCATCCAAGATAAAGCGCTGATCCAGCACAGGTTCAGCCTGCTCATTCAAATTTATTCTGAAGCACTCATGGAGTAATTTTATACTAACTGCCCTTCTGCTGAATAAGGTGTCTCAAGAACACTTTTCTACACGGAGACATCACTAACCAAGGTGACATGAAGTCCACATCACATATCCCTTGTTTTATAATCTGCCATACAGATTATTTCACTTCCCCATCACACCTAGATCAACTTTGTAAAGCAGTGCACTATTAAATTACATGGAGTAGCCTGTCCCCAGGTTACACAGAAACACAGATGCTTCTTGGGCAAGAAAGCAGCAGCCAGGTCTTCAGTGACCAGGAGTGCAAAAGAGCTGTGACTGTGGGTTAGAAGTGTAGCTGGTTACAGGAGCTGGATGAACTGCTGATTGTCTCTGATACACTGACAGTTCCCTTGAGAGGTAAATACCTGTTACCAGCCTTGATTTCTCCCTCTGTAGGCGGGCTTAAGGGTTGCATGCTTCCAAGTCACAGGAGGACAAATGAGCCAAATGGTTCTTGTTCTTTGTACAACTTCAAGAAATAGTGACCTAAAAGGTGTATCTACAGACCCTGAGAGGACAGTAGGTTTAGATTGCCCCAGAAAGAAAAGGGAGATAGGAAAGAGTCTAAACCTGCACAAAAGTGTCTGTGGGCTCCAGCAGACTCCTAGTGCCCTTGTCTACCCACTGATGCAACAGCAGCACATTTTGGGAGGAATGAAAAAAACTCCTGGAGGGCTCCAAGAATGTGACAAGGCTGCTAATGAGATCCTGGCCTGAAGCTAACCTATCTCCCCAGGTATGAGAAACACTTGGATGTGAGAGGAAGCCATGCCCAGGCAGCAGGACAGGAGGGCATGTCCCTGTTCACAGTGTAGAGTGAGCCTCAAAATCTCCCATTACAGTTGTGTTGTCATCCACTGGTGTCTGCTGTGGAAAAGTGGTACCAAGTATACTCAACTGAAAACATTCACAAGTAGGTCCACAAAAAAAAAGAAACCCAGCAGCAACCTAAAAAGCATGTTTATTTCTGAAACAACATGAATGAAATTCCAAGTGTCAGAATATGAAACGTCATTTTGAGAGTGACGACAGTGTGGAAACTGAACATAGGAAGAAGTATGAATTTTGCTTTAGATTGTTTTCTACTGTCTCAGTTTATAAACATAGAGTCTACAGCTTGGCAACTTCATCCAGTTTTATCTAATATGTTTTTCTCATCATCTGTGTCCAAATAAATATCACAAGTGTAAGCAGTTTTACCTAGAATAAAAGTCTGTAATAATGTTACAACGTATCAGTGGCATTCAGTAAATGCAGGCAGAAAAAAAAAGAATGTGATTCAGTAAGAATTAATATCCTAAACTGATGCACAATGAAAACACATTTTTCATCAAACCTATTTAATGCAGTATGTTTTCTCCAGTGCACCAAGGCAGCAGAGCTAGCTGGGATCCTGCAGGAAAGAGCCTACAAAGCCCACGGATTTCTTGCCTGTCTATATTCTGGCATAAGGAATTTAAAATGTTGACTTATCGCTTTGTCCCTTCATTATTTTAACTCTTATATTGTAAAGTTAGTCAGATGCCTTTAAAATTTCCAGCCTCTGCTTCCCTGACTTCCACCTTTGCTCCCGACTAGGCAGAAGACAGAGGATGGCCTCTGAAATCTTATTAGACCTGGGGAAGGGCTGGGAGGTATTTCAAATTGGTGAAATGTAACCAACTCTACAAATATTCAGGCTTAACCATCAGGAAGTCCCAGTGTATAATTAGGGAGCTCTAGTTCCTCTTTCCAACTCAGCTATGTCAAAAAAAACTTAATTGCATTTAGTGTCAACAAAGAGATGGCTTTGTTCTGGGACAGAGAGCAGACCAGAACAAAGTTCATGAACAGAGGTAAGTAGATAATCACAATTCTAGATTATCCATGCCCTTTTAGGGTTGATGTTAAGATCCAGCCTTTGAAGAAAATTCACAGATGGATTTCAGAAAGTCCTAGTTTAGTGTTTAGGCCTCTCTCTGTAATCTTATAACCTCTATCTTATAGATTACACTAAACGTATGCCAAGAGCAAAAATAGCAACAAAAAAGTATTTTATAACTCTCACACAATTCTATCTGTTCCTTTGTTTTAAATGGATAAAAATGCTCTGTGACAATATATTTGACAAAACAAACAGAAAGAACTTTTGAAGATCAAGTATAACATCAGCCATATTTCACTGAAAACTTCAAAGAAGTGACTACCCTTGAGAAGCTAGTAATAAGCCTGACTTTCAAAGAAAATGGGCTGACTTTTTTGAATGAAACATTTTGAAAATTTCATATAATGCATCCATTTTTTCATTAATTGCTTGCCTGTATTGCAAAGACTGCTTGCCAACTTTTTGTCTGCCAAAGACAACACTCAAGAAATAGAGTGCCAAATGTGAGCACTCCTTCTCTGCCTTCTACATACCATTTAAAAGCAACACAGAAAAAGAATCCAACAGGGCAAGTATGTATATCAGGACGCTAGGGATGGGACTGTGGCAGACACTTGTGTATCTTCTGGCAGCTTGGGGAAAAGTTGCCACAACATCAACAGATCCCAGAGCTGGTTTTAAGAAATCAGAGTGCATTTTTTTCTTTGAGCAGTAGACTAAGCCTACCTTAACCTATTCTCTACCACCACTTTCAAAATCCCCGTCATTTACACAGCTTTTTGCCTTACAGTATCTATTAGTAAAGTTCATTCACAGTATGATTTCTTTTTGTATGTAGTATGTGGAATATGAGCCCTACTCCACACAGCAGGACTTAGTCATACACAAAAATATCAAGTGTAGATCACGAGCCATTCCCTGGCCCAGAAACATGCTAACATGCATTTCCTTCCAGCCCATGCACATGGAAACATAGCAGCACTTGATTTGATGTTGGTTTACTTTAGATATTTATTACACAAGGAAATTGAAGGTATGGAAGGCTTCCCTTTCCTTCCTGCAATTTCTTCTGGATGACATTCACTTTTTTTCTGTTTTATAACCTAAAAATGCACCAGGTGAGACCAGAAGTTTATGGATCCCACTGCTTCAGCAGTGGTAAACAGTCGATGACTGAAGAGTCTAACAAATATAAAGCAACAGAGTGATATACGATACAGTCTTCTTTACAGAAAACATTGTGGATGGTGGAAAAAAGGCTGCTGAAACAGTTGGTTTCAGCCTCCTTGGGTACAGCCTTGATAAAGTTTTTGTCAGAGCTGGATTTCAGACGTCTGAAGTGCATATGTCTATGTCTAAATCCGTTATGTAGATTGTCCTTCTAGTCAATGAAAAAAAAAAACTGGCACATACAAGATATGACCTTTTTTGAGTATCTGAAAAAAAAAAACCCAACAAGTAATGGTAGTTTGTAACAATCAACAACAAGACGACCCTTCAAAAATCTTTAGTAACCACATTAAGATTTATTTTTTCTTTACTATGTCTAATGATGTTTTGGAACAGAAAAGGAAGTTTAATAAAGTAAAAAACTTACAAAAGAATGAATACAACAAATAAGAATGTGGGAAAACCTTAATAGATTAGATAACCACTTGCTATGTAAATACATAGATGAAATTCTAAATTCTTTGCTTTCTAAACACAAAAAAAATATTACAACTCAAAGTTGCGATTTTAAGCAGTATCTTTCCTGAATTCTCCCCTTTTCCTCAAAAAAAGTAGTGTGTGCTTTTTTTTCCACACACAGGCAACTACCAATTCAAAAAGACCTTACTGGGAAGAACAAGGCAGTGGACAATCTTTTAGTTAGTATGCCATTACAGTGTCAGATTCTGAGTCTAGGAACTGGACCTCAAGTGGCCCAATTCTTCCTCCTCAGCACACTTTGGATTCATTCCAGGGGCAGAGTGCAAAAATCTCTTACCAAAATTCAGATTAGAACAGCTAGGTAAAAGAATTCAGAACAATATGTTTGAACCTCACACATACAGAACATTTTGTAAATTACTCCATTGGAGAATCTGATGGCTAATTCTGGAAAATATAGTACTGTGAGGTGATCCACAGTGCTGGATTATTTGAGTAATTTCATTCCTCTTGAAGAAAGCACATAAACATATGTTTAACTTTAATCATAGATCATCTTACTGCTTTCATCTGGACCTAATCATTAACCATAAACACGTGCTTAAATGCTTCACTGAAAAGGATGAGATTACTCACACTCTCACAGTTAATTGTATGCTTAGATGTTATAGTGGCCTCTTGGCAGGATGCACTGTGTGCTGTGACTGTTCAAAGCCGAAGCTGTAACACTCTACAGCAAAGATTGGGATTGTGCCCTCCTTTCCTACTCCTTATTAAGCTGTGTGGGGTAGGTCACGTGAGACAGTCTCTGCATGGATTTCTCCAGTGACACTCAGCCAAAAAAGTCCCATAAAAAAGTATATCTAGTGAATTGATCCAAACCCATTAAATCTTATAACACTGAAAATTACTTTTTTTTTCCCAGAAAGAATACTGATTAAGTTCAATAGTTATTATTAAGTCCACTTGCTAGACTCTTGAGATTTAAGTCTAGTTATTAACTAGACTACTCAGCTACTGTGAAGGCTGCAGAATCTTGCTTTTGGTATATACAAAAACTATCTTGTATAAAATGCCAAGTTTTTCTATAGAGTCTCAAGCAATGGTACCGGAGACACAGCCTCTATGTCAATCCTCCTTTCTCTCTCTCCTCTTAACATACTGTATTTATGGCCCTTATGACTTCCTAGAAACTGGAAGATAAAAGTAAAGCAGACAGAGCTCATAGCAAGCTGAAATCCACTTCCAGAGAATTAATTTCAGTTCAAAACATGTATCAAATATCAAGTCTTTCTTGGAATAAAAACTGTGTTATAAAAGGACAAAGCAAATTTCTTCTAAATCTCCCCTGATTTCACATTCAGTCATGTGAAATTGTTTAATCCAGTACAAGGCTGGTAACCAGCACAGGGATAGACAAACAAGTGTAGGAGCACTTTAAGAAATAAATAGGATCTGTAAAACTAATAGAGATCAACACCATCACACAGCTGTTTGGTTTGTAGCCACTCACACAGCACTGCATTTAGCATACAAACCCCCTGTCATAGCTGTTCACGCACTTACTGAAGTATTCCTCCTAACTGGCTTGCTGTACTGTAATGCAATGTTACACTGACTAGCATGGGGTTTTTTGCTTCTGGGCAAGTAAATAGCTTTTGATAAATGCTACCGCTTTTTATGAAAACAAACATCACTCGTCCCAGGGAACAATAACCCTGGACTTGAGAGTGGAAAAGGCTTGGAAAAATCCCTCGGAAAACACTTCCACCTACTGTGTGCCACTCTTCTGCCACAGTGCCTGAAAAAAAGTGGATTCCACTATCTGTCTCATAATACTTCTGCAATTAAAGCACTTTTCCTTTCACAGCCTCAAAGCACAAGAAGATGATTTTAAGTGTATACCTTAAAAAGCAAGGAGTAGCTATTTTACTAACCTGAAAGTATATTTTAGCATCTACATTTACATGAGTGGTTTTGTTCCTGTAGCTAACCTCATTTCTAAAAACAAACATACTGCTTACAGAACAGACTAACTTGAAACGCGATGTTCGGGTTTAAAAAAGGTAGTAATCCAAAATTAGTTTTAGGTTTGTCATTTGGTTGTTTCTCTGCCATTAAAGAAATACAGAAAATCTATTTGCCGGTTTTTATCAGCACAATTTTCTAGTCAATTGAAATCTGAGCTGGCTTACAGAACAAAAATTTAAGGATTTGCATTGCTACACTCCCCCCCACACCCCCCCCCCCCACCACCGCCCCTACA
>WUAM01000296.1:161057-183492 GCA_024336885.1 Actenoides hombroni
TAAGCACCAATTTTTAGGACAATGAAATATTTGCCCGCCTACACAAAAAAAAAATAAAGGTTTTGATTGTCCCACCCCCCCCCCCCCCCCCCCCCATAAACCCTGAAATACAGTAAGGATTTGGGCAATGTAAGCAATTCTAGTGAAAATATTTTTAAATGACCTTTGGCCCGTAATATGTGAGAAAACATTCAGCATAAATGAGAGGGTATCACACAAACCAATCAAGCTGGGGGAGGGAATGGAACAAAACAAAACACCACCCACCCACCCCACCTCCAAATTCTCAGACAGCAATACAATGTATGTGAGATCCTAAAGCAAGAAAAGCATTTCATCTGTACACAGGGAAGTATACTGTCTGTATTTAAACTGTGTTTAAAAACACCTGAAGCGGTTCGCCCATGTCACAATGTTTCTGTGGTCTAAATTCAGAGTTCCAGTGGTTGGTTCCATGCATCAGCCTCTTTGGCAATCCCAGCACGGAGACTGCACAGTGGATAAACACACGCACACACAACCCGCAGCGTCTTCTCGGATCTTTCACATTTAAGACTTTTAAGAAATATCAGCATCGTGGTGAGGGAAAGCCTGAATTGCCTTTAGCTTTATCGTAGTTAGCACAGTAGTTGTTTGTAAATAGGATCTCAGGAGAGAAAGAGATGTGTTAGGTTCTAAAAATAAAGGAAGAACTCGATTGAGGAAAGGGGGAGCGTTATCTCTTTGAATGGTTGCAGGGCACAAAAAGTGATGGAGTACAATTTAAACGTGGAGACAGACTCCTGCCATGAGGTAATTGCTAGCAAAAAGGTCTTATGAGTGGAGAGGAACACAGAATAATAATTACTTTGATTCTGTCTGAAATGAGAGCAGTGCACAGCAGCCCAGACAGCGGCTGATCATCATGAGCCAATACGTGGGTTAAAACAGTGCCATGCTGTTGTCATCTACAGGGAGACACGTGTGGCTTGGAGGTGATCAAAGCAGACAGTACTGCCAGGATCGTTAGCACTAGCATCTTAGCATAAACCTCCTAAAACTACATTCCACTTCATTCTCAACTGACTTCAGTTTTCTAAACTCATAAACAAGTTATTTTCAGCAAACCACTGCTCCCATGAGCAAAAAAAAAAAAAGACTGTGGCCACAGAACATAAATGAAGCTGATGTAACCTATCCCACCAAATTTTATCCTGCTCAAAGAGATAAAAAAAAAAAAATCCATGACCCTAATTATTTCTGTCAAATTAGTCTACTTGTGCAAAGACAGCTGTGGCATAGCTTCCCAAGCAGTACTTCTGAAGACATCATAGCAAAGACCAAAAGCCTGCTACCTGAAATTTCTTCTTGCAAATTTTTTCACAAAGTGAATTACTGATTGTAAATTTTAAGGCCTACAATTAGTCTAATATAATTTGACATTATCAAATGCGTTAAACCTTTGAGAAACAAAAGGTAGATCTTTTCCACTGAGTTCATGAAACAAAAATATTTGTTAGTCTTTTGGGTTGAGGTAACTGTCATTTATTTGGATAAATAACTATTACCATAAGCACAAACTAACAGTCCTTCAACCAAAGAGTTCTGTCAAATTCCAGGTTGGTCCAGAAAGAAAAAAGTCTGTAGAGATTCAGTAGCAGCAAACAACAGCTCTGTGACTCCAGACTCACTTAAGAGATTTTAAAACATTAAATCAAAATATACTCCTTGAATTTAATTTAGTCACTGATAATTCAAACAAATGTCTTATATGGGATCAAATGAATTTAAGTCCACCTTTGATTTTAACAACACCTGAAAACAAAATGTTATTGGTAGATGACTGATAAAGCTCAGATTGATCATAATGAAAATTAAATGCAGTTTACTTTGACTAGTATCACAAGCTCCTATAAATTACTTTTACAGATCTCTATTTTTCTAAATAAATTTACTGTACTTGTTGGCATACAACCAACCAACATATCATTTAAAAATATACAAGTTCCTCCAGATATGTCCAAAATGATTTCTAAAAGCTACTAAAAATGTATATAAGAGAAAAAAGGCCAGCTCTATTTATTCACCTCTTTAAAGTGGAAAGCAGAGCCCTAGTTGTCCCTGGTCGTTAGGGTTTTTTACCTTAGGTTAACAGTGATAAGTAAACACAAATGTACTACAGGAACAAGGCACAACTGAATCACATACACAGATGTTGGAAAGAGGCACAACTTCCTGTGACAATTCAAACCAAACTCCACATAAGCATTAATTCAATTTTGCATCAACCATTAGGCGGGAAAGAGAATTTCCAGCTTTGTTTTCAATGCCTCCTTATATCCTTTCCAGACAAAAAGAGTAAGGCTGAAAAATCAGCACACAAGTTTTAAAAAACTGAATAAAATTATTCAGAGAAATAAGCAATAATTTTTAAAATTCCGTAACTGAACATCAAGAAAAAATATACTGATGGGGGTAGGGAACTAACTGGAAATGACTGGAAGTTTGGACAGAAGGAAGGGAAACACCCAACATAAACCCCAACTTAATATTTGATAAATTGAAAGCAATAATCATCTTTGTTTTTCAACAACACTGATGCTTTACTTTTATACATTACCCACGCACAAGAACACTGTCCACAATGCATGGCGAGCTCTGCTTTCTGCTGCTACAGCTTGAGGCTTCGTAGGCTTATTGCTTCACGTCACACCCCAAGCAGCAGGTCCAGCTCCAGCACTGACCAGCTTCGTGGCACCTGTTTTTTTTTTTTCTTTCAAACAAGGGGTTTCCTCGACGTGGGGGGACCCAGAGAGACAACGAGGAGTTGTCATTTAAAGGACATTTAAATGGACATTTAAAGGCGGTGAAACCGGAAGCGCCGCCATATTGCAGGCAGCGAGGCAGCTACGGCCATTACGCATAGCAGGGCCTGCCTGGGGCTGGGCAAACAAACAAACAGAATAGTAAGAGAAAAATAAAGAAATAAAGAACCTTACAATAAAACAAACACGCTACTAACCAACACCTACAATAAATCACTGCTGTAGTCCTAGAACAGTGGCCTCCAGGCAGCAAATGAAGGCCGTGCTCCTGACACCGGACAGGCTAGAGGTGGGAACTCAGACAGAGCTCCCACAGAAGAACACGCTGGTTCAGGTCGCAGGCTGCAAGGAATGCCTCAGCCTCTCCCTGCTAGCAGGGAGCTGTGCATGCTGTGAGCAGGTTGATGACCTGCTCAGCCAAGCAGCACAACTGCAAGGGGAGGGTGAAAGGCTGCAAGCTGAAGCGCTTAGGAACATTGAGGAGGCTGAGGAAGAGATTGACTGGTGGGGCCAGGCTCTGCCCTCTCTGAAACTCAAACAAGAACGGGAGCACCTGCCACAAACCATCCAGGAACAGGGGGGCCCCTGGACCATCCCTGAGGCAGGTTCATTGGGAGACACATCAGCATAGTACAAACCAGAAAGTCCATGGTCAAGGCAGCAAGCAAACTCCTGCCTTGTTCACCTCCCCCCTACCCCCTCGACAGTGAGCAGTGGCAACAAGCTCCTGCTCGGCGTGGCAGGAGTGTTGCCTCAGTTATCCCCCCAACCTCCCATGTGCCCTTGCAGAACAGGTGTAACACCCTGCAAGTGCAGTCAGCCAATGAGGAAAATGAATCACCTGGCTTGGAAGTATTTCCAAGATTAAGGAAGCCTAAGCCCAGCATCCAAACACCTTCCACCAAAAAAAAAGGGAAGAGTTGTTGTTATAGGTGACTCCCTTCTAAGGGAAGAGAAGGCCCAATATGCAGACCTGACCCACTTCAAAGCAAAGTTTGCTGTCTCCCCGGGGCCCTAGTTAAGGATGTGGTAAGGAAGCTTCCTACCCTCATATAGCCCACAGATTATTATCCATTACTGACTTGAACTGCTTGGAAAAGTCCCATGGACAGGGCCCTAGAAGGTAAGGGGGCCCAAGCAAGCTGGCTAATATTCAAGCTGCATTTCCTCCAGGCTCAAGATCAGTGCATCCCAAAGAGTAGGAAATCAAGTAAGAGAGTTAGGAGACCTGCATGGCTGAGCAGGGAGCTACTACATAAACTTAAGCAGAAGAAGGAATTATACAGAACATGGAAGGAGGGTCAAGCCACTTGGGAAGAATACAGGGAGGTTGTCAGAGGATGCAGGGATGCAACAAGGAAAGCTAAGGCCTCCCTAAAACTAAACCTGGCGAGGGAGGTCTCCTTCTCTGGAGATGTTCAAAACCCGCCTGGACACGTTCCTGTGTGACTTGGTCTAGGTGATCCTGTTCTGGCAGGGGGGTTGGACTGGATGATCTTTCTAGGTCCCTTTCAACCCCTAACATTCTAACATTCTAGGATTCTGTGATCTGTATTTTTGAAGAAAGTACACAGATCCTTACAGAACACTGAGAGCATTTGCTGTACACATCTGGTTTTAAGTGACAAAGATGCTATCTATTCATAAGTCATATTGCATCTGCCTGGTATCACCATTCACAATACTTGTTATTTCCAAGAGCTTTGCTCATGCTTTCTTTTTTCCTGATGTTTAAAACTGGAAATGAAGAGACAGCACTTTCACATTTCAGATATCTCTTCAAATCCAATGGGATGGCAAAGTGTGTGTCTGTTAATGAAGACAATCCCAAATGGACTGAAGCTCCAGGTTCAGGTAAGATGTTTTTGTAGTATATATATGTAATTGTATCACAGGACCCTTGTCTTCAACTCTTACACTCAAACAAACAAGCTCTTTTTGGCATGTAAGACAAGAGCCTTACTCCAGTCTTACCAAGTAATCAAGAAAGTAAGGACATGAAGTATTCATCAGGGTAATTACTCAAATCTGTCTGACTTGGCTGAGCAGTGAAATTCAAACTTCTAGATAAAATGTATTTAGTTGAGCTCCAACTTTTTATTCTGCCTGCTGGCACAGGCCCTCTGTTTACTTGGTAAGTAGAACTGCATCCCTGGAAGACACCAGCCATTCAGAGGCACACTGCAGGCTCTATTATGTGTTTTTATTCATTGTTCAGTAATACCCCAAACCACTGAATAAGAGGTAAGAGTTAAGATTTGTCTTGGTTTGGATCTTATATAAACAAAGTATTTCATATAAATAAATACAGGAAACAAAGAAAAGCAGCCAAGCAGTAGGACGGAGGCTGCTACATGTCAGTAGAAAACATACTAGCAGCTACATAGGGCTGATGCCCCAGGAGGGAAGATCCTGGGTGCAAATTCTGTCTACCTGAAGCAGAAGCCTTTAGAGATGCTTCAGGCCTCTCTCAGGAGCACAATGCCATTGATCTACTCCCACTCCAGCTGAGAAAGCTGATTTTTTGCTTTGAGGGAGAAAATACAAAGTTGTAAAATTTGCTTGCCTTTTGACACTTTTTTCCCCTCTATAGCAGAGATGATTGTGTAGGACAAATGCATTCTGGCAAATATTTGCAGCCATGCACCACCACCTCATTTGCACTCAACCATTAATATTAGTGAAAAAACATAAGGAACCACACACAATGGCCATACATTACTCTGCAGTCTCCTCTCTTATTTTCTAACATTTTTTTTTTCCAAAACAGATTAATGCACTAAGCTGCTGAAACCTTCCTCCCTCCCACTTTCATAAAAAAAACCTCTTTTCAAAAAGTGTGGTTTGTTTTCAAATTAGATACCACACTCTTACTAATTAGCTACTTTACTCAACTCATGCTTCACGTCTGAGATACTCACAAACTGAGCTAGGAAGATGGAAGATTTTTGTACATGCTAAGAAAAATAAATAAATAGTCTTTGATCTCCAGCTACTTGTCACAAGCACCAGACCAAGTCTGCAAGGACAGCAATTACTCAGAAGCAGGTGGTATTCAAGTTCTGTTGCTGTTCATGTGGGGAATCAACAAACTGTCAACTGACAAACAGGACACAAATAATTTCCCCTAAACCACCTCAGGTTTATAGTCTAAACAGTTCCTGGAGAATTTAACTTTATAAAAAGTCAAAGTCTACATAAAACTAGTGATTACCTTTTTCCCTTACTTTTGAATTCCTTAATCTTTAAAAACAAAGGAAAGATTAAAAATGTTATATAAATTTATGCTGGCTGAAACAGTTTGTACAAAATGCAGACAGATAAAGAAAAAATAACAAGCCTAAGAACATGCTTAAAATGGATAAAGAGAAAAGATTGATTACTTACAAAGAAGAAAGGTCAAATTTTTACACTTAACTAGGGATCAAAAAAATTTAATTATATTGGTCATTTTATGCTTTTTCTAGTCTAAAACGTGTTGCCAGGCTTTGAACAGTTTTTCATCTCTGAGGGAGAGGCAGGGGCATGACACTGGAGGCAGAAGTGCTGTCCCCATCCACCTCAGACACAGGCCACTGGTTACCTGCTGCACTCCACCTAACCTAGGAGCACTGGGTCCTAGAACAGCAGGCGTACAAACAGTGAGAAAACAAACTAACAGCATAATAATGTTTTCACAAGGACTGAACAATCACTTTCCCATGATATAGGGAATTATAACATTACTTTATTGGAACATGGAACATATGACTCCACTCTAGTTTCTGCACAGTCCTTGCCTTTTCTTGATGCATCAAGTGTTTCCTGCTCAATGAAACAATTTAGAAGGACAGCTTTATCAGAAGACTAATTCACATCGACTCCTTAAATAGCAGCCTGATATCTCATTGTTTACATGGAATAATGGAAACATGTAAAACAATTTATGACAGTCTACTTTTAATTCTATCTTTAAAAGGTACTGGCTATACAGAATAATGGAACCCGTGCAAGAAGATAAAAAGGAGGTAAAACTGTTAAACTGCTAAACCAGATATTTCCTCCAGAGCTGAAAGATAACTATAAATAAGTTTTCTTTGGTTAAATAATTACAAGAAAACAAAGCAACACACGTTTAACTTTCAGGTGCAGAAAAAAAGGTAGATAAATTTCACATGATAGAAACATCCTGAGTCTCAGAAAAAGCACAATTTACTTGATAATTCTATTATTACAGTTGACAGAGATCTGAACATGACAAGAGTTTTCCATAGGTTTGAAAATCTCTGAAAAGTTATTCAAATATGTGGAAAAAAGGCTATGTACATTTCTCTCATCAACTCTATTTGAGAAGTTTCTGCTTTTTCTTTTACCATGGGAAATTGTACTCAGTGCAATGATCTGTTTTAAAATTAGTTTGTTACAGCATAAATTGAATCTTCTGTGTTACCTTGCACAGTGCATGACACTGGAAGTGTAGCCAAAATTCAGGTCTCTGAATGAATTTTTCACTTAAAAAAATGTCTTTCAGCTCAGGTGATTGGGAACACAATTATGAACTTTCCATCACTTTGCTGTACTAAGCATTCATCTTTTATGCTGGTGTCAGCACTACTGTAGTTCTGCTGCTTTCCGATTTTCTTTTGTATGTAAATCTCCAGAATAATGAACTAGAAGCTATCATGCTGTTTGAAAAAAATCTCAAGCATACATGAATTGTGTTTATCCTGACTAGGAGTGTTTTGTCAAGACCTGGAAGATGGCAGGTACTGCCTTAAAAGTTTTGACTAAAAACTGATTGCTTTAAAATAGCTGCAACTTGATAGGCATTGTCCTATGCCAGACATTGCAGAGGGTGGCAGACAAACCAAATCCTATACAATGCAACACCTTGAGTGAAGAGGTCATCTGTTGAATATCATAACTTGATTATAAATGTCTGGACTTGTCTATCAAGACTGACATGATACTATGAACCTTGGCTTCCACATGGAAATCTCCCCCCTGCCCACAAGCAGATGATGTCCCCTTCCTGGGACTTGAAATGTTGAAATCGGTGATCTGCTTCTAGAGTTAGAGTATTTTTGGCTGGCTTCTTCAAAGCCTACTTCTGCACACGAACAGATGAGACGCTACTCTTCTGTGGAATTGTACTGGGTAAGCGTGCAGTATTACCTCAAATTAGTTTGGCAATCTGTACAGATCCTTCATGTTCTACACCTACCAATAAATCATCGTTTATTTAAGTACCTACTTATTTAAAACCCTGCCACTGCTCACGTTGAAATCAACGCCATATTAACAGAGCATTTTTTCTTCCTCCGGATCATTATGGCAACCCATGTACTCCTCCTTTGCTACTCCTGACTGTATTCATTCCCAAAGTGTTTACAAGCAGACTTACAAAGCATGCATGGGAATTGCTAACCCACCACTGAAAGGCAAAAATCTCTCAGGTGAAACAAAGCAATTACCTAGGAGTGCTCAACTCACTAGATTTATCAAAGCTAATTATTTGAGGTATTAACTGATGTTTCACAAGATAATTCATAGTTCTTTCACAGGTGTAATTAAAACTGCAACTCTGAGCCGAGTTAGAGAATCAAGGCCATGCCCCACCATGTCCTTGTCTGCATGCTTTCTAGACAAGCAAACAGGCATATTCAAATGCACGCAGCACACGGCATCTATTCCATGAATTTTCTGGAGATTGAATCCACAGACCGTTGAATTCATTCACAGTTTGCCTATCCCAAAGAAATTTAGATACTGTTAGAAAAAAAATGAGAGAATTTTCAGCTTATTTATTTAAAATACTAAAAGAGGTCATTCCTAGGAAGGTTTCCATAGCAACCACCGCTGTCACAGATTGAAGGAAAAGGTGTCGGTTGCACTCCCTCTGTAATGAACTGGAATTAGCCACACTCCCCTTCCCAGCAGGAAGCTGCTCAGCCCCTGTTCCCTTCATCATTAATGCATTTGCCAAGAGCCTGCCTGGAAAACCACACCCGAAAGGGGAACTGCTACCCCATGAGCATGAAAAAACATGAATTCACTAAAATCATTTTTTTTCTTGCTGTGGAGAAGGCTTATCCTGTTGGTAAAGAATGATCAAGTACTAGACTGATAATCCACAACTGATCTAAGCAGAAAGCAAGAGATTAGAGTAGTGCTTAATATTTCCCAGCTGGACTGGGGTATTACACACATTAGCTCTTTTCGTTCAATACTACTAAAGCCCATGCAGCAGAATATTCTTTCTAATTTGTTGTATCTAAGTTTGAACTCAGTCCCTGATAATAAAAGTACAAGTCACTAATCCTCTGCATCACACAGCTGCTATCACCTGACAATTTGATATTCATACTTTATCGATTCCTGTGGAAGAAATATTCTCTGCTGATTTTTAAATTGCACACAGGCAAGAAATAGCTCAGCCTTATCTCTACCTTTGGCTAGATACAACAAAGCCATAAAGATTTCTATTTTTTTTTAAAGGATGATAGTACAAAGGAGCATGCTGGCAATGTGATTTAGATCTGCTTAAAACCAGAGACTAAATCCATTTTGTGACAAAGCTGAAATAATAAGTTCATGTTATCTATGAGCATAAAGAGGGAGCGGGAGAACAACCACATTACTGGGAGGATGCGTTTTGGAGCATGACACAGCATCTTTCTAGAAGATTTTTTTCTTTCTGAAAGACATACTCATGTTTTCTTCTGTCATCAAAATAAAAGCTTAAAAAAAGTCAAGCTTCTATATTAAATATGTGCGTGTGTGTCAAAAACAAACAAATCAAGAAGCAGAAGCAGCTATCTATGAAGCACCAACTTCCTCTGTTCCAAAAACACTATGTGAGTCATAAGGAGTAGTAGCAGTGAAAGCATTTGACCATAGTGACAGAGAACCCAGCTTTATGTGATATAGTAATTTTTCAGAGAAAAAAGCCTTGTCCTGCAAAGCGTTCTGTAGATGGCCTCTATCACTGCTGGTATCTCCGTATCTCCTGGAGGTTAAATTTCAAATCACTCCTCAGTACAACAGTCAGTTTTCAAACATCCTTACAGTGAAGTATCTAAGAATTTTAAAAGCCCCGAATACCCCAGCTGCTCTCCATCAGAGTGCTGGAAAATATTGCACAACTCTGCCCTAACACAGCTTTAAACATCAGTTAATAGTTCCTCATGCATCTTTCTCTTGAATCCCTTTTCATTTGTTCTTCTGACAGAAACAAGCACATCCTCTGGATACAAGGGCACTTCCAGTACTGTTAAAAGGTTTCAGCCCTGTCAACCTTCCTCTATAATTATATTATAAATCTCTTCTTTTACCATTATGCAGAGATCAAGCACTCCAAGGAATAACCCTCTTACTGGAGGTCATACATTAATAGCTGGATCTTGTTCTAATTACTGTGATGGTAATCCAATGTATAATTCATACAGTGAGGAAACTAGAGGCTGGCTCAGGCAGCGGTACTAGTTCCCATGATGATTCAGAACTACCTCCAGAGTGATTCTTTCATTCGTGCTCATCAAGAGTCGAGGAAGTTCAGGGTCAAATCAATAAAAACCATGTCCCTCCTGTACAGCTTGGGCAGAAATAGCCACATTGATATGGAAAATCAATTCATTTCTCCACAGTTGCACAGGATTAGCATCAAGGAAGACTAGACACATTTGACTTTTACAATAAGCGTAGAAAAGGCCCAAAGAGCCAACTATAAATCTGACATTTACGAAAAAGATTAACATGTCTCCTCTAGGAGGTAAGTTTTGGAAAGTACTAGAAATGATCCATTCTTAGAGATCCTTTATCTGAAAATCTCAGACCTTTTACCTTCGTTATTTTGACATAGTTTTATTACTACAACCATATAAAATACTAAATTCTTTCTATACCAATATTGTTTACTGAAAGCAACAGCAGTCAATAGCTCCAATTCAATCTTATTTCCCAGCCAAATGAAATTTTAAGTACATTCACAGAAGATAAGTCACATACATAATCTGATCCAAACACAAGACACCATGTGTCAGCAAAGTCCACATCCTTTCAGGGAAGGTGGCTGAGAAGTCTGCAGGCTGCCAGCAGACGAAGCCTTACAGTTCATTAGTCCCCATTCCCATCGAGCTGAAAGATTGTAACTTTTGAGGCATGAACTTGCAGGTGAGTTATCAAGTCCCTCCTGTCACAAAGTCTGCTGTTTATAGCTCTGCATTTCTATATCTCTTTGTAGCATTGCTTAAGCAGGAGAAAGAAACCTTGAAGTTTTCAAATGGGAACAGGTAAACAATGAAACTACTGCAAATACATCCGTATTAAGCAATGTTACTGAAGCACTCCTGCTCATCCAGCTAGAAAACAAGCAAGGAGAAATGATAACAGAAGAAAAACAAAAAAGATTCTTAAGTTGAGATGTCACTATTTCGGTATGAAGTTCTTAATTTTATTCAACTCTATTTGTTACAGAGAAGTAGTTATAGAGTATAACACTACATCTTGAAGAAAGCTGACATGGTAATTAGAGAACAATGAACGTATTGCAGTGAGGCTTTAAATGACTTCGGAGATGCATTTTATGTTGCAGCCACCACGCTCCAGCCTGGGCTGTGAATGAAACATGCTGACACCAATGGCCTGGGCATGCATGAGATGCACAGCACAAACTACCTGGGTTAGGACTAGGGCAGAGACAAGAACCTCCCCGTCTGGGATTCCTCCTCATGATCTAAATTACCACATAATTGATTGCTATGGAACAACGCACTTCAACGACATGCAATATCTTTTCTATTTGTTTGTTGGTTTTTTAGTTCCCCAGAAAAATTCCAAGGTCTTTCACTCTTCTCTCTGCCACATTCCCATCTTAGTTTGAAATTTTCACTTGGGGAATTTCTACCCCCCCTCAACCAACTACACACCCCTTCTGCAAGCAGATTATTTTAATTGTTTATGCAGGTGGCTACCTTATACTTTATCTTATGCATCCTGTAGTCAACGTGTAGAGGGTATACTTTGTGAACATTACTGGTAAAACAGTCATATCTGGAAGATCTTCATCAGCACTATTTTCTGGAACGACAATATCAAGAACTAAGTCCCAAGATGTGACAGCACGTATTGTCAGCAGTCGCCACCAAAACACCCTATTGCTGGACTTTTGATTCATGATAATTTAAAGTATCTGAATGGTATACATATATATTCTATTAGATTATAAAAGAGAAAACACACAGAGATGTCATTAGGAAGTATGTTATAATTCTGATTTGAAGTGATAGCAAAATATATATCATTTTATCCAATATACTTTACTGCACCTGTGAGGTATGATTTATCACAGAATTTGAGATACATTGTCCAAAAGCAAAATGTCACTTTTAATGCATACTAATTTGATGTATTTCCTTTCTTATAAATGTCACATACAATTTTTAAATAAATAAAATTAATAATAAACAAACCAAACATCAATATTGGTGTTAAAGATTCCGAACAGCATTGGCAGAATGTCACAAGTTTTGGCACACTGTAATGCAATATTGTTATTTAGATTTATTGCAGCTTTCAGAATGACTTAATAATATGTTTGCTAAACAAGAAGAAGAGGCAAAGCAGACTTTGTAACAAAGGATGGATTCTTCCATTTACCTGAATTCAGTCAGAACGTGAACTAGATTGAGGCAGCCAGAAGACTACAATAAAAGCATGAAAATGTGAAGTGAGTCAGCTTGCTGTGGTGGTCATCAACTGGACAGGATAAAAATTAGCTTAAACCAGGAGCAAATGTTGATGGAATCAAAGGAGTGAAGAGAAAACAAAAGAGATAATCCTGACCTAAAGACAACAAGGAACAACACAAGGACCCAAGGAACAACACAGTGTGACACTGATTGGATCTCACTTAATTGTAGATTTGCTTATTTGTAAGAAATGTTTGAGTTAAAATATACATTCTGCAATTGTTGATGATCAAGTCATACATTGGGTGACTTGGTGGCATAGTGTTTCAATCATTGTGTTTTGAGGTGTCACAGTAAGCTGGAATAGCTCTGGTGCTTTCTCTGTAGTGATTTTCTGGCCCACTTCCTTAAAACCAAGTAATCAGTGGACTGAAAACATTTTGACTGCTGGCTGGTCAGACTGATAATTGCAATGGCCCCTGGCTGATCTGCAATGTGTAAATCCCCATGCGTCTTGGTGTAAGGCACTGACAGTACAAATCCACTCTGGTTCGCAGCAAATAACACACCTCAAAATACAGACAACACTACGTTGTACTCTACAAGATTTTCATCTAGGTTCTTCCCTAGATTCAACCCTGGCATTGGTCATCAGAGAACATAAAAAGACTTCCAAGTCAGTCAGTATTGCTTGGCTGAAATAAAACCACAGAGCTCATTTTGAACATTGGCACTAATATTGAACCAGCAATACCAGTGAAAGGTATTCTATCACTGCCCTACGCTTCGAGAAAAATAACAAGAATTACAGACTTTTAACACTTATAATAGGAAAGCAAGAATTGCATTTTGAGCAGTGGGAAATAAAATACATCTATTCATCACTCCTTTCACATTTTTAAGGAAACTACTTAATGGCCATGTCTTTTCTTCAGATTTCTTACTTGCTCACAGCATCGTTCACTTTGAATCGCAACTAAGGTCGGCAACCCACAGGCAAATATGTCCCTCAATCTCCCAACACTTTTTACAAGTGTTATAGGATGTTCATAAGGCACAGTATTCACAGAACACCTTTCCTACAAGTTTCCTCTAATTTATAAATGGAATCAACAGAATCCTGATTAATTTGCATTTACTGCAGTGTTTTGTTTATCAAAGAAACAACTCTAAACAAACTAAGCTCCTCGTCTCATTATTCTCAGAAAGGGTTTGCAGCTTCAATATTTAATGTCAGGGAGATGGAGTTATAAAATAACCACCACTTCATTACTCATTCCATGAGTATATGAAATGAAGACATAGCGATGTACATGGTGAATTATGAACAGAACAAATGGTATCACATTCCCTGCATTAGAATGGTTCTTGCTGTAAAATCAATTTAGTTTTCTCCTCTGGCAATTGCACTTCAAAACTGTTTGGGATCAAAGATAAAACTGAATGCAGCAGTGATATCTAGTCTTCCCACTATCCCACATACATCAAATCCTAATACAACACAGGACAAATATTAAACCTTTATAATATTTTCATTTTTATAGGAATAAAATAATAGGGCTCAAAAACCTTAATATATTGTTAAAAATAGCAACACATAAAAAGGGAAGAAGGAGCAGTATGTGCTTCAGGTTCATTTTTTAGAAATCCTAAACCAGCACATTGTGACATTTCCTAAGTTAAGCATGGACCTTTTGGACATGCTGCTGTCTTACAAATGAATGCTGAAGGTAGCTTGGAAAAGCTACAGGTGCTCCAGGGGCTATGAGAGAAAAAGCCAACTGCATTCTCCACAGCCACTCAAGCATTAATGGGCAAACCAGTTCTCAGCTCAAGTCACAGCACCTCTTCTAAGAAAACCAGGGTTTTTTTCAACTTTTTTCTTTGACAATTTTTTAATTATTATTGAATTTGTTATCATTAGGATGCCAGGCAACAAAAGCCGTAGCACCAGGGGCGTTCTAGGAAGGCGAATATGGTAGCCCAAACTGTGCACCCTTTTTCTCCCCAAGTTAGTTCACCACTTTGTAAGAACCCTTCCAAATGTCACAACACTGAGGTCTACTATGTATGACAATGGAGCTGACTCAAATCATGGTTTATGCACGGAACATGGGGCCTAATTATTTCTGTGTTAATCCTAACAAAATTCAGATCCTCCACCCTCTCACAGCTGCAAATAGACGAAGTCAAATCATTCTTCACAGAATTTTACAACAGGGTAAAACAAGTGACTGTAGATGGAATGAAGCAGCTAAGCAAAATGGCTTCAAGAATAACAATATTTATTTAGATTGATAGGAGTAGGCTTGAAAGGTATATGGTCCAATTACTGCCCACTCAATTTATGCAGCTATAACTCTTACCCACATTTTTCTTGGCACATGAAAAATCCAAAATTCAGTGTTTTCACTGGTAACAAACATTTTACCAGATGGTCACTTAATCAAATCTATTCAGGTATTTAGAAGACTAAAACTGTTTCAGTTCTTTTTATAAAGTCAAATATTGTACACTAAATACTGCAACAGAATTCCTAGTTTCAAAGTGAGTAGTTCTAATACATTCTGATTTAGAACTTTTCCCTCTACACTTCAAGATTTGCAAGTTTGAGCACACTGGAAAAAAATGGGGTTTGATCTACTACCTTTGGAACCCAACTGAGGGCATAACCATTGCCTGCAGGCTTAATTTAGCTATGCAGAGCTTCAAAGTACATGAAGAGAAGTTCTTACACTAGAGAACAGTGCATTCAAGGCTAGACCTCTAAACAACAATCTGCTAGTCATGAGGCCTTCTGCTTGCTGCTGCTTTTGCATGGCAGTCAACTTCCATGCTAAGAATCTCAAGTGTAGAAGTGGAAATTAATTTTTAGAGGAATGCTGCAGATGGACCTGTTGAGACAGACAACAGTCTGATCCAGCCACAACTAAACTTGTCCATCACATTAGGTTTGTCTGGCACAGCTCATGCTGACACCAGAAAGCTGACAAACGGAAGGCTCATCACAAAACTTACCAGATTGCCCAGACAAAAGACTTACTATATCCAGATATGTCCACTCATTTGTACTAATTCTAAGAGTTTTTAAAGTTCTTTTCTTTGCTGCATAGCTCAGAAACATCATATACTCAAAAAGACAGGAATAGAGTGCATTACCAACCAACCTACTTTCATCAGTGCATAATGGGTTTTTCTTTTTTTAAGAAGTAGGATTCTGTGTGCAGTGTGAATAATTCAACGGAGCTAAACTCCAGTCTCTATTTAAAAAAGCACAACTTCGTAAGATGGATATGTAGCAATGTATTTGTCTCACCAGAATAAAATTTGTCCTTGTCATGCTCTCCATCTTTAGTCACTGAGAAAAAAAAGCTCAAAAAAAAAGGGGGTTCGAACCCCTGAAAAGATTGCTTCCAGAAGACACCAGTTAAGGCTAATTATACAGACAAGAATAACTAGTGTCACATGGGCTCTTTGTGTCTGCTTGAGAATGTATAGCTCAGAAAAACTAGGAATAAACAAAGCACCCGACAAGAACAAAACAAAAAAAAAATACTAACGCTCCTTCTAACAGCACCAGTAAGTTTCCAGTCACGGTTTGCAAGAATGCAACCTACATTAAATGGAATCTGTACACCCACCTGCCACAACAGAGTCTCAGGTTAACATCCAACACGCTCTTTACAGGGATCTGGGGATGAAATCTGATTTTCCATTTTAGCCTGCATACCAAGACAGTCCCCCTGCGGTGCGCCTAGCTCTCCTATTCCTGTGCCATAGGGCAAATCAAATTCACAGCTGAAAGGCAAGCAATTGCATCTGATTGTAGGCAGACTTGGAAATAGGAAATTCCTGTTTTCCTATACAGCCCGTTACATTATCTCTTCTAAAATATTTATTCATTTTAGCTAATATTAATTATTAATTTATCTCCAAATACATTCCCTTTCCGGCAACAGTATAGCTTCAGTTTAAAATGTATTCAGGAAATGTTTTATTGATCAAATATCAGTTCTCTTTGGGAACATCCTCAGAGATACGACAGAAACAAAACTTCAGAAAATCCCTTAGGATGCAAAAATCTGAAGCCGCTTTTTTGAAATACTTACTTTTCAGAAGGGTGTCTGAAGTGACAACACAAAAAGAATTCACAGGTGAATCAAACCAAGGAAACTGTTCTCCTTAACATCTGTATTTAAAGCCAATTATAATATTCAAGACAGCTTCTTTGATTGCCCTTCATTCACCTTTAAAATTGTATATAGGAAAAGATAACATGCATGTTATACTCTTCTGTTTTATGTCATCATTGTCTTTCTTTCTTGGAAGCACAGGAGCAGTATAAATCTCCAGGAACTTAACAGGCTGTAAATACTTCTTTCATCTTTACGTTTCTCTGTCTGCTCTCTCCTCATATCCTTTGTATGCCAATTTACATTTGTACTCATGTTTTTTCTTAATGAATCAGAGAAACAGAATACATTGGAGGATGCATTAAGGTTTTTTTGGTGGGTGTCACTATTTACTACCAACACTAAATGGTATCATTTACCACATTACATGTAAAGATTATTTCCAATAAAAAATAATCTTACGGAAGTCTAAAGGGGTGTAAAGAAGAGTAACCTTCCACTCTGTGAGTTTTTCTTGATACTCAGTATACATTTTTCCACTATTGCTAGTAATTAGTATTAGCAATTTTTATCTAGTACTGTTATATTGTTATAATAATATTATTTTAATGTTTATATTCTTCTACTACTCTTACAATGTTATGGTACCCCAAATCCCAGAAATGACTATTACTATTATTATTTATGTCAAGGTATACTTTAAAAGATTTCTGGTAAGGATCAAAAATATTTTGGCAAGAGTTTTACAGAGACGTAACTGAAAATACAATCACTTCCAACACAAACATTTGTGATAAATACCAAGGCTTAGTCATCCATTCTAATTTAAACCCCACTATTCCTCGATAATTGATATTTCCCTCTGAACACCTTCCAGTTTGCCAATATTGCATTCTGATCAGATGTAACACAGCAGTTAGAAAAGTCTTCAGGTTTCTAGATGAACTCGGAGGGATCATATGCATGCAGACTATTGTAGTCTTCTTCAGAGCAGACACAGACCAAAACAGAGTGCCCATTTTTGCACTGTAAACTCATGTTTATAAGGCACACACTGACATCCTGAGTCCACAGCCATGGAGTTCATTTTTTCTGTTGATATACTCATTTGTATTTTTGAGAGCAGTCTCTCAATTTGTTATGTTATGCTAATATTTCAAATCTCCCCTATTTTATCCTGATGCTGAATTATAGTCAAACAGCTCTCACCATCATTCATTCGAATGATATCTCTGTGGTCATATTAAAGCAATCACTCTGGTTTCCTCATAGCTGTGTCCAATACTTTCTTATCTTTAAAGCATACTGAATGTTCCATGTTGTATTTACCAAATGCTGATATGGAAATGAGAGAGGGGATCTTCCAGAGTTGAAAGGGAATACCAATATTAGAGTCTGATATCAGATTCTTTGCAGGAAGCTAAATTATTAGTCTTTAAGATCTAATGGCCTTAGGAACACAAAACAGCTTATTTATGAATGAAATATGCAATGTATTTGCATTTCCCCAGTTTATGAGTATTTCAATGATTTCCTCTCCTTCACTTTGTCTTCCTTATTCTGTAAGAAATCAACATGTTTTTCACATTTTGGCAAATATGAAACAATAAATACCATAGCACAAAAAAACACCCCATATATTTTGGTTGTATCGAAAATGTGAACTTGGTTACAAAATATTTTTATCAAAAATCCTTTGGCTTTTTTGAAACTAAATCTAAAAAGCTGAAGTGATATTACGCTGTTACTCTTTCTTCATACAAACATTTCAAACGTCTCAAAAGGCAATGCCAAATGATGGCCTATTCTGTTGTCATTTTCTGTGACCTTTTTTTATATGAGGAAATGACAACTTTTTTTTGGTATTTTTTTTCTAAATGTTGGCTTTCACTGTATAGTACTTTCCTGGCGGAGGCAGGACCAAAGGCTTACAAAGTATCACACTACGTATTTCAACAGTGAGTTATTAATGCCCTTACAGTCACTAGAAATGCAAATCTCCATGCCACAATTGCACAACCACGGAATTCAGCATGGGCATGCTCAAAATGACGTGGTACTGATGTATAACAGACAAGAAATCTACCTGAATTCTAGCTATCTGAAGTTTAATAAATAAATACATAAATAAATAAATAAATCACTGCTGCTTTTCTAGATCACAGTTACCCATTAAAAAAAAAAATAGCATTCTTGTGCACAACGGACTTATGCAGCACCTTTAAACAGTGCCACAATTAAAAGTGGTGAAATAAAGAAAAATGTATAGGTTAACCTTAAAGCTTCATCCTAGTTTACCATATTTTAACTCGCATCACTAGAAAATAAAACATCAAGTACAAAAATTCACGGCTTATCAAAAGTTAAAATGGAATGACACTTAATGGAAGAGTTAATACCTTCCCTCAAATGCATTTAAATGAGCTAGAATTGCACCAGTAGTTTAAGAAAGCTTGTGTTAAAAAATGATTTCACATCATGAACTAATCATTTCACCAGAAATCTCCTGTGCACTCCATCTTATGTATGTTAAACAGCATAGTCTGAAGGGGAAATGAACAACTGCAATAACTGTTCTATATGCTTTTTACTGATAAACTCCATGCATAGAGCAAATAGGTCTAGTGTCTGACATCTCACTAGAAGTAAAGATAAAAATGAAAAAAGAAAAAAAAAGAACAAAGTAGGAAAAAGCAATTTCCCCTCGATGTTTTGTTTTGTTTTTTGTAAAAAGGACAAGACAGTCACACCAGTTCTGGAGGTCTTAAACTGAAAGCTGGTATAAGGTAACAGTACGGAGGAATAAATCTTTGAAGAAAATTGGCTATTTAGACAATACAACAACTTCTGATCTGACAACTCTGTGCATATTTTCAACACATTAATTGCTCTGTTCCTGATACAACCAACTTCAATGCTACCACTGCAGTTTCTGAAACTGATTACCTTTTCTAGATAACTGAAGGTACTGAGATTCAGCAGTGAATGGAGAGATAATAATTGTTGTTTAAAGGACATTGCATCTCATCTCAAAGGGCTTAATAAGAGCTCCTGGAAGCTGGTGAAATAGATATAAATTCATTGTGGCAAGGGAAAAAGCCTCTAATGCAAGAGTTGCAGAGCTGCAACTGCTCCACCATACAACTGATGAAAAATCAAGTCAATCGCCGAGATGAAAGCAGGCAACACCCTGCTAGTTAAGAAATCTCTAACTTGCACTCCAGCATAAAATTCTAGAGTTTTATCTTTTCACAGAGAACCTGAAATTACTGAATATGTCCTGAGTTCAGTTCCTCTCCTGACATAAAAGACAAAGTCAGAGAAGCAGAAAATGCACTCCACTCCTTTTGCACCTCCCTTGTGTCATGTTGTAGCTCCCAACTGTGATATTTCTTTGTGTATGCAAACTGTAATTCTTTTCCATTTCAGTGCAAACAGAATTAGTCCCAAAGCTGCTCAATTATAAATGATGCCCGTGCCTCATTTTTCCACTAACCATTTGTGACCCATCAGTGTGCAAGTGTCCCGATTGTGCCTGAAACTTTGTCAAATCACATGAACCCCGCAGAGCAACAACTTCAGACTTGAAAGTGAAAGGTTTGCTGTGCATTATTGTAGCATTGCTACAAAAGAAGTCACATAGAAGTTAAATCTTGTAATGATTCTGCAGGAAGTTAAAGTCTCTATCTCCCTACATAAAACAGGGCTGAGCTTTTAGCAAACTTTTTTTTTTTAAAAGCAAAATACAAGTATTAACAATCCCTCCCCTCTCCCCCCCCCACTTTTTTTTTTAATATAAATCTATCTCTGAAAAGCCCAATTACTTGTTTCGCTGTTGGCAATAAAATACAGTATTTGTGGTTTCCAAAATGTTATTAACAAGACTGGAGTGTAATTCATGCAAATCATTTTCATTTCAGAAAATATTTTTCCTCCGTTAGTGATATTTTCCCATTTAGTTTCCCTGACGGTAAAACCCACCAATAAGAAGTGGAATCAAGCAAGGAAGAAGCAATTGCTTTTCTATTTGCTGACCAGACAACAAACTGGAGCCACTCAAGTTTCCATGGAAGCATCAGCCTGCTAACACAACGAACGGCACCGTTAGCTACCAATTCTGGTCAATCATGCAGCAACTTCTTCTGAACAAGTGTTTAAGGCTTCACTTTCCTAAACCACAGAAAGCCTACACTGGTATTTTAAAACAGTGCTCAGTGTTAGGTTTGAAATGATATGCATATTCATTTTTGTCTGAAGTAAGTGAACAGTCCATGATGAGAGAATCAAATTTCATGGCTAATACGTTCGCTGATTGCTATGAATTGTTGGTATTTAATTAAAATATTCTTACCCAGCCAAGAAGGTCATTATTTTCTAATGGAAGTTGGAACATTTCATTGCACACTCTCGGTTGTCATCAGATCTTTGGCACACTAATTATTTCTCTCAAATCAAATGCATTTGGACTGGAATTCTGTTGTGCATGTAAAAATAATTAGAAAAATTTAAAAAATAAAGTTAATCTGCATGACTCAGTTCTGCTCTTTAAATGCAATAGGCTTAAGGGTGGGGAGAGGGGAACAGCAGGTAGGATGCCTTTTTTTGTTGGGTTTTTTTTTAAGTTACACAGAGTTACTCTTGAAAGAGCAAGAGCATTTTTATTTTTTTTTATCAGTTTGTCTAAGCACAGCTAATGGTCTACCTACACAAGCTGGAACAATACCCAAACTGATAATTACACATGCATATCAGAGACTCGAATATCTCATCCGGGACTGCTGAAGTTGCCTCAGAAACCCTGCTGTCGGTTACACAAATTTATGATAATTAAGTCTTCAAACACCCAGGTACAGACGAATTATTGGTGGGTCTGTGAGCAAAAAGCCTGGCTTTAAATGACTGTGAAGAAACCAGCTCGCTGCCAGGGCCAACATTAACCACACACCTTGGGAAGCAGCGGAGTCAGCAGCCCACTCGGAGCTTCTGCCTTTCCCTCCTGCTCCTCACCTGAGTAAGATGCTGCCTGGCAGGCCCAGCTCTCCCTGCCCAAGGGCAGCCTGGCACCTTGGCACACACCCAGCACCACCACTGCTCCCTGCAGAAGGCTGAAAGGCAGAAGCACAGAGAGATCCTATCAAAGGAGGATCTATAAGAAGTCAGTGTTTGCACTTGCTCCCTGTGACCCTGATACAGGATCTCAGCAGCACTCACACATGCTGGACCTATGAAACTGCCCTCAATGTGCAGTATGGGAATAAATGATTCCCTGAATCACAGCGGATATATACAACAAAAGACTCTCCCCAAAGCATCCACATCATGACTCTGCTGTAGTTCTCAAACATGCAGCAAGGATAACACGTGGTAAAGTAGAAATTTTAAGAAACCGTAATGGACAGTTCTTTAAAAAAAAGTCACTTTCTCCAACCAGTCTGTGCCTAGCATCTGATGGTGTCTGGCAGACAGAGCATCTGCTGCCAGATTCTTCCAATAAGTCTCAAACAAATGCACAGGTAATAGGAAACAGTGGCATCTACAAAAATCACACAGAAAACTACTCAGAATAGCAATTCTGTTATTTAACATTTGTATCTGTGTGGAACATCTATGCTTACTTGACTTATCTGATGGCAGGACTAAACAGTAACAAACTGTTACTGGGGTAAAAATAGATATAGATGGGGTAAAAAAAAATAGAATAGATGGGGTAAAAAATCTTAGGTTTAACTACAAAAAAGTCCCAGACACAGTTAAGTTGGAAGGGGGAAAAAAAGGGGGGGGAAAAAGGGGGGGGAAAAGGGGGGGGGAGGGGGAAAGGGGGGGAGAAGGG
>WUAM01000296.1:183592-198569 GCA_024336885.1 Actenoides hombroni
GAAAAAAGGGGGGAAAAAAGGGGGGGAAAAAAAGGGAAAAAAAGGGAAAAAAGGGAAAAAAAGGGAAAAGAAATTTTAGCTATTTTTTTTTTATCTAACAGCAGCAACTGAGAAATTTCAAATGATACCTCCTATTAGAATAATTAACAAGTGACAAATAATAGTCCAGGTTGCACAGCATTAACCCTGATACTGCTTTCCAGAAAGTACCAACTATAACACCATCCAGACTTTTAGATTACCTGTCCAACTAATATGGAGTGGAGAACAAAGATGCTTTCTCCTCTGGTATGACTTAATACTAATAAATGTGTGCACCAGCATGAGAAAGCTGTGTTTCAAATACCAAGCCGTAAAACAATAAGGTAGAAATTTCTGCTCCAGTAATGCTGGAAAAAATCAGTTTTCTGGCTTTCATTATTGTTGTCAGAGGATTTACCTATTTGCAAAACAGTACTGCTAGTAAGATTTATCTCTAACCTGTTTTAAGGTCAAAACACACTTACAGTGCTTGACAACACCAAAATGTAGCCATCATTCATTTCTAGATCCAAGGTCCTTGACTTCTCTCTTCCAATTAGAAATAAATATAAACATCCTTGGCCACGATTCCTTTTCTGAAGATTAAACCTGTAACTGGAATTGAGTATTTCATACTGTAAAACAGGAGCTGATCAATGCCTGAAGCCCACGTGACAGAAAGATGCAGCACTGAAAGAGCACTGGGATTTGAAGGAGGATGCACAGACTGAAAAAGGCAAAAAGCTTTCATCCACCTGCCACATACTCCTCAGAAATCTAACCCTTCAGGTCACACATTCTTGCTGGTGGGTCTCCTGTGTATACTGATGGATATAATCTCTAGTACAGAATATCCAGCCCAACTTAGGATACAAAATTTATATATATTTGCCATGGCATTTAAATCGAATCAGCTATTGTATTACGATGGTTTAATAATAAGAGTAGAATAATAGTTAATAAGAATTAAATCACTTTTTTGTGTGTGTGAGTTTGATATTCAAAATATATGGGGAAAGTAAAAAACAGATTAGGATGCTGCAATAACTCATCATAGAATCTGAGACTTGCACTTTTCTAATCCAAACTAGGCTACCTTTCATTTAAATTAACTCTCTGTATAAAGATCAGGAATGAGACAGATCAGAATGTCCTTTCTAAACATTTACAGACTGGCTGCAGAGGGGGACTGTGCATTGGATTCACACTGCCACCCTGGTAAAAAAAAAAAAAAATCAAACACTTTTACACTGCTGTGGTAACTCCTGAACATTTGCCTGTTTGGTTTATTAAGTTAGAAGTTACTGTCTGTGATATGACCAAACAAATAGCTAGTGAAGTTGGAACATCTCTTTAACATTCTCATACAAACAAGAACATTTGCGCTGTGCATGAGTAAGTGGCCGGTACAGGCAAGAGGAGCGGCTGCTGTCTGGGGGAGACCGAAGAACGACTGCAACAGTAGGGCACCATCACTCATGCCAGCACTCCCCACTCATGCTCACTCTTTTCCAAGACTGCATTGCGTATGCTCTCTCCTATCAGCCGAACATCATCGCTCAGGAGATGGGGTAGTATGACTGACATCCCACAAACAGCTAGCTCCTTTCCCTCTCTGTAGCAGGAACAGTCCACAGCACCAGATCTCAAGCAGGAGAAGGTAGAGCTGGAGTGGCTCTACACACTTAGTAATGGGGCTGAGAAAAGACCCCACTACACACTCCCCTGCCCCTCCTGCATGACCCTTTCAGCCAGCGCTACACTGGGAGCCTCAGCACTCCCCTCTCTCACAGCATGGCCTTTGTGCTGGGACATCCCATGAGCCAATTCCCTCCCTGTGCTGACAAGGAGAAAGGCCATTATGTTAGCCCAGTGCTGGGCAGGGCAAGCACCCTAGGAGACCTTTGCAGAAATCTGAGGGATCCACAATGCTAAGGCACCACCAGGAAACCCTCAATCAAGACAACCAACCCTATCCAGCACATAGAGAAAGTTACAGCACCAGGCAGCAGCTGCATCCAGCACTGCTGGGAGGACTGCCTTGTGGGATGCTGCAGCTGGGAACACCAAACCTGTCAAAGGTTTTAGATAATCAGTGGGAAAATAGTGTTTATTCTCAAGAAGTAAGTAGAGTCTTCCATTCCACCTCCTCCCAGCCCTAAAGTGACAAACATGCATACAAAAAACCCCACCCAAACCGTAATAATAAACCGTAAAATCATTCCTAAAGGTGTTCACCTTTGCTAAACGTGAAAGCAGCTCAATGAAAAGAAGACATATCAGAGAAAAGAAGTGGAAGAAGACAGTGAAGGGAAGGCAAATGGAGACTGCAGAGCAGGAAGGCACAAAAGACCTTAAGATGTCAATAGCCACATGTTCAATTAGAAAGTTATGTTCCTGAACCTAATATTACAGCTCACGAAAGAAAAACTACTACAAAAGTAGTAGCATTTCTCCTGGTCCTTCTCCTGATTCTCAGCATGTCCTAACAGACCAAAGAGAAATTAACTCCAGTGCACAGTCACTGGACCAGCCAGACTATCCATCCCATCCTGCAGAATGGCATCAGCAGGCTGGACCAAGGAATCTTTATTCAGGCAGCCAACATCTGTCTGATTGTAAGCACTTACACACTTGAATGTTTAAACTTTGAATTTATATCTTCAAAATTTTAGACATACCTAACTTGTTCAGATCAACTCACGCCATGTCCTGAGTGGGTTTAATGAAGATTTAATTATATCATATATTCTATTTTAGCAGCCTTTAATCCTCTTGCCAAAACACCTTTTGTTGGTATTGACAGGATTGCTTTGGCTTTGCTTTAAATGAAAGCTTGGCCAGCTCAGTGATTAAACAGGGGAGCAGCAGACACCACTGTACCTTCTCAAGAAAAGCAAAGCCGTGTATATTGTAACTATGCAGACACTAGCATCTCTTTCCTTCTGTCTGGACACTTAACAGAACTCCCCACAAGTCAAGTGGGTTGCTAATCAAAGGGGAAACTGGAAAAAAAAACCAACAAAAAACCCCATAATAATTAGAGGAACAAAATGCATTAAGCTCTTCCTAGTAATTACCATACTGCTTGACAGCAGCTAAGGACTGTCCTGTCAGATGTCACAGGAATTCACGCTTTTATGGAGTATGAAATACCAAACCTCCCTACTAAAATAAAACCAAAGTAGATTATCTCATTGCAATACATTTACTACTTTTATCTTTCATGCAGATTATGATATTTCAGTATGTAATCACAGGTATTAACTTATTTTATTAAAAACTATTGTTTTACCTTATCAGATTATTCTTGTGCCACTGTAAATCTTATCTGAGAGTGTACTAATCAAAGCACCTTCAACAGACGTAGATTTACAGCCTGTAAACTGGAATGCTACACCTACTGTTAACACATCCAGGGAAACAGCCTCAATAATTACATTAATTACTTATGATAGGTCAAATGGGAAGTTAGCATAATTTAGTGTTTCTCTGAAGAGCTTCAAGATAGGATATTTTAGTTGGCCTAGTGAGTAAATGAAACCAGATCTGATTGATGGTCTAGTGACACTGGAGATGTTCAGGTTTTGCAAGAAGGGTGCTGTTTTCTAATGTCACGCCTCAGAGCACTCTGCAGAAATAATGGGATCACATTTTCACTTCTTATTGTCTGCACTGTCTTCACGCTGGGCTAGCTACTGGTATGACTTAAGGACAGCACTATAGATTAGAAGTGCCCATTCCCTCCTCCGTAATTACATCAGCATGTCTCTCCCAATAAACAACAGAAATGGAAATTGTTACTATGATAAATGGGTTGGGATTCGATGCCAAGGAAACACAAGCAATCAGAATTTAGGAAACACTGGCAAACCTGTAAGCAGAAGATACTGGTGGGTTTTTTTGGTTGGTTTGGTTTTTTTTTACCTCTCTTCTTGGAAGAGAATAAAACAAGCCTCACTCTAAGGTCACATTTGCATTTACCACATAAATACATCTTGCTTCCATCTCAGAAACAGTCAATATGGTAACAGCTGTAACTGTCAAAAAAATCAAGAAGCTTTATATTACAGTAACTTCTCTGAGCCACTAGTAAACAATTCAGCCTTTTATATACTTATTTATATTGTCCATGAACAGTAGCTAACATTTCATTCAGTTTGAGAGACCTGGTTAGCTTTCTTTGGTTGGGTCATGAACTTTTTCAAAAATATCACAGAGCAGCACCTATTTTTCCATGGGAACTATACAACACAGTGTGTCACCTGTCAAAATAAGAAGAGATTACACAAATATACTTGCGGGTACTACACTGACTGAACACAGTGCAATGTTTTCTTCTAGGGAAAGATGCAAGTGAAGACAGAGTGGATTAGTACAGGATCATAGAGTAATTTAGGCTAGAAGAGATCTTTATAGGTCATCTGGTCCATTCTCTGCTAGCAGGGCTAATGTCAAGTTAGATATGGATGTTCAGGAACTTGCCCAGCCAAGTTTTGAGTAACTTCAAGAATGTAGATCCCACAAACTTGGGTATCTGTCCACAAACCAGTTCTGCTAATTTTTAAGATAGCAAATACAATTAAATCTTCCATGAGATCGTGCTATAATTGAGTATTTTATTAAAAACTAAGTTCACAGTATGAATTTATATAACTAGTTCACTTCAATGAATTTTGTCCTATTCAGATTCTTATCCAATACTTATTACTAAGACAGATATTTTAATGGGCATGGAAAGTAGTTTCTACCCAGACAAGTTTACTGTAAGTTTTTATACTGCTTGTCTCCCTTCAATTCCTGAACAAACTCAGCATAATCCAACCCACGTAAATAGCCTGTAAAGGAGCTGAGACAACTATGTGTAAAACTCAGAAGCCTGATGATTTATTTTTGTTTGCAGTTTAACTTGTTTGCTTTATTCTGTTTTCAATTCTTTTTTTTTTCTTTTTTCTTTTTTTTTTTTTGGCAGCAATCAGGAAATTACCACAAATGCAGCATGTGCAAATATTATATTAGATTCTACCATCGCCTTGTAAAACCTAACACAGAACTATCCTAGATCTTCTTTTCTGAGAGGAAATGAATATGTTTACTATAGAAAATGCAATTCCAACATCTTTCTTTAAGTCTTGGGGCTAGTATCTTAAAACATCTTGTTTATCAGCAACATATGCAAAACTCCAGCGGCATAGCTTTGAATCTTTTTGTAAATAATGACACTGAGAAAATGGAACAACATTTAGTTTCAGCCAAAGGATATTTTGGTTATCATAGGAAAAAAAAAAAAAAAAAAGAAAAGTTGTTGTCCTAATTACTATACATCAAAACTGATTAAAAAACTATACAAGCAATAGTATGTATTAGATTGTGCAAATATGAAGGCAGTTTTCATTAATACGATTATATCCCTCACTATTTACTCATTTAAGAGACACCAATGTCTGTCTTTCAGTGGTTATTGTAAAAATACTACGTGGCGTCTGCCCACTACTCTGCACCTTCTGTGATTGCTGAAATATTTCAAAACATTGTCGTGTAACTGCCTACTGAAAGAGTCACACATCAGATTTAACACTAACTTCAACCTCTTTAGAGAACCATGGAGTTTAAAACTGCACAGTGCCAATTAGTGTCAACAGATGCGACTAAAATTTCATAAAAGCTTTCAGGAAGTAACCTTTAAATAATAAAAATATCCCATGGTTTGAAATATCTGAGTCAGATATAACAGATGAGATGACTTTTCTGCACCCATTTTTTCTGCCTACTTGTAGGATATTCATTAACTAACCAAACGTAACTGTCATCATGAATTCAATTTATACATCAAGAACACAAGCAAAAAGCCTAACAATTAGCAAATAAAGCATCATGATTAACTTCCCCCAGGTTATCTACCCACATTTCCCTATCTTTTCATAAAAAATGATCCTTCCAATAATTTCATTGGTATGTTGTAGCTTTAGTGATACTGATCTAAAGAAGTTAGCAAATTATTTCAGGATGAGGTCCCCTTTAAAGTAATAATTTTAAATCAACAAATAAAAATGAAAAAAAATGCAAATAGAGAAACCTTGCTTCTCTTGTAACTGTCAATAGCAAGTTGCTTTGAGATATGAAAAGTAAACATTTTCCATGAGTGACACATTCAGCATTTAAGTATCTGATTTAAAGAAGAATTAAATAAAATTGTCAGGACTTTATTACCCATTGTCTACATATCTGAGCTGCTCAAGAGCTCAAGTCTTCTTTCCACATGCCAACAAAGAAAACATTTTGGAGCATATCCTTCGGTATCAGATTGTTCTTCCTACAAACATATTCTTGTGCTTTCAATGAAAAAAAAAAGTTCCAGTGGATTTTTAAATCAGGCACCTAATGGCCAGAAAAGCAGAAAGTAGATTCTGCAAGGCATGAACAGACTCATCTTGTCCACCACACCTTCCCCCATTAAACTCTACTGATAACAGGTAAGTAGACCTCTAGATAAAAAACATAAGCATGTACTCTATTTTTGCAGTGCATGTATACTCAGGTCTCCCTTAATAACACTAGGTTGATTTAATTCTGCCTGTAGAACTACATCTTGTTAGCTTTATCTGCAAATATTCTTACTAGTTGGAAGAGTCTAGACTAGTGGGAAAAAAAAGCTGATTATTGTTTCTTCACCTAACGTGCAAATTTTGCCAAATTACTTGCACTCAGGGTATCTGTAGACAGGTGTGAAAGCAATTACAGAGATACCTAGTCTATTTTTGCTTCTATTTTCTTTTCAAAATTTACCCATTTCAGAAACCCAAGTAAAGGCTTGGAATAAGTAATATTCTGGACTTCATAACACATTTCATTTTCCTTATCAGTAACACAGAAGTTGCAGAAAATCTGGTACTACTCAAGAGCAGCAACAGATAAAATTCTAATTTTTGTCACATTTTATTCCATCATTATTGCTTTGTCAAGAATGACAAGAAGAAAGGGATTTCCTTCTGGTTTGTCAGAAGATTGCTTCTCGCAATCTGTAGAAAACCACCACAGATACTTTGTTAAAAACGTTTTGTGCAGAGGAGACCCGAGGACCATATGGTTTACTGCAAAAGACTTCCCTCTACAGCTCTTGACAGATCATCCTTGAATAGCACACTTGTCAGTCTGTGGCAGGGGTCAAGAATCCTTATATGGAGGGAGTTATCCTCTCAGTGAGGCCCAAGTGCTTAAGAACCTGTGACTAGTTGCAGCAGGAACACAAACTGGACAAAATAAGTTGTTCCAGCAGATCTGGAAACCAGTAATGAAAACTTACCTCCACATAGCTGACGAGTCTTTGAAATGAAACTCAGAGCAGTGGTTCCTAAGCTGAGCCTGCAGAGTACCTCTACCACCACAGAACCACATGCACCATGACTGTGAAATACCCGTCAGCTCTTCCTGCTGGCCATCACCTGCATTTTAAAGACTCCTCGTGTTTTTGGCATGCTTAAAAGATAGAAGAAAATAACATTTTTGCACACTTTATATCATATGTTTCTTGCGGTTCAGTGACCAAAAGAAATTGCACTTTAAACCAAAGCTGAGACTACTTCCAAACCAGCAGGAGAGAACTGACGGGAAGCTTCTGAACCTTATATGTGATATCTGTAGCTCTGTTGCACACCTGATAACCCTAAATGGACACAACTGCTGTATTATAGGGAGAGATGATGTTCCTACTTATATCACCTGCCTTACTTGACATGAAGATTATCTTATCCTCTCTTTAGTTGTATTTTCTTACTTGCAAATGAGAACAAGGTAACTCCAAACATCACAAGCATATAGGGAAATGAATTCCATTGACAATTAAACAACTCTGACACAAATCCCTTCAAACTGTTTCAGGTATTAGCTTTCTTTCTCAGTCTAAAGAGCCTGGGTTTGCTAGAGGCATAATATTGCTTCTTTATATATTTCTTAACAAATATTTTTCACTAGGAAGAGTTAATTTGATTAAACGAACTCCATTTATGGTATAAGGTTGATTTGGTAACTAGCCTGCTTCTACATTTTGAAAGTAAAGTTAGATCACATGAATTATGAACTGAATTCAAACTTCAAAGCTTTTCATATTTTATGGAGAAAAAAAAAAGTTTAAATTTTAATGAAAAATATGAAATATATATTCACACACACATACTACCCGTATTTTTAAGATCATTAATTTTTTTTTTATAATGATAAGGGACAACAATTTTTCAGGGTTGACTCTTCATGAGAATAGAATTTCCTGAAATACTGAAAATTCACCTGAAGTGAGAATGCCATTTCTTAATTCCATTCATATCAATAGATATTAACATAGAAATACAATCACCATTGTCATTTACATATTAATGCTAATCTTTAAGTGGCTGGTTATAAATATTTACTTATTTTCTTCAGCACCTCTGAAAGGCCATACTTGTCCTTGTTTAAAACTGCTGAAATTATATTCCCCTATGTTTAACTCCCACTGTTAGCTTGTATTGTATACTTGTACTTTCCTCCGTAACGGTTCTATGAAATATGAGCAATTTGTGCAGGCATCATCTTACTCACCTTGCTATTAAAAAAACCCCACTCAAACAAACCAAAACCAACAAAGAACAAAATCCACACCAATAATGGAACCTCGCGGTTTTCCCTGTGCACACACCACAAATAGTTCTTTCAGGAATCAAAGGTCATTAAAAGATGAAAAAAAGTCCTGTAAATTACTTATTATCAGAGATAATAATTATCAGAGATTTAGATTTAAATCAAATCTGTATTGTACACACTGAATCATCTTTGGCTTATAAAATTTACCTTGTATACACATTGCACATGCTACAGTATGCAAATTCAATAAAATAAGCAAGAAACACATTAACAGGAGCATGACCGTATCAGTGCTATCTTGAATTCTGCAGAACAAGTTTCCAGAATTCCATAAATCATATGAACAGCAAAAGTTTGACCCTAAGATGGATGCTTATCCTCATTCTTGGCTATCACAAGAGCAATCCTTTAGAAAACCATTTAGAAATACAAAGAGTTCATGTCCATGGAGGCACTTATTTCATCATCAGTCATGAAGAAAGGTAACTTGGGATGGGAGAGACATGATCTCCTTTCCTCCTCTACATCTTGTCCAGAAAGGCATTACACTATTCTGCAGCTATCCTGCCATGTGTCACCACTTGTTTGGGAAGAATCAGGTACCAGTTCTTTAAAGAGTTAGAGCTAAGCACATGCCTCCCAAAGGAGACTAATTAGTCTTACTGAGAGCAGTCCTGAGGAGAAAGACTTGGGCGTGCTGGTTGATGAAAAGCTCAATATGAGCCAACAATGTATGAACTCAGCTCAGAAAGCCAACCATATCCCGGGAAGCATCAAAAGAAGCGTGGCCAACAGGTTGAGGAAGGGGATTCTGCCCCCCTACTCCACTCTCGTAAGACCCCACCTGGACTACTGTGTCCAGCTCTAGAGCCCCCAACACAAGAAGGACATGGATCTGCTGGAGTCGGTCCAGAGGAGCACTACAAAGATGATCAGAGGACTGATCTCTCCTCAGCCTCTCCGACAAGGACAGTCTGAGAGCGATGGAGTTATTCAGCCTGGAGAAGAGAAGGCTCTGGGGAGACCTTATTCAAGTCTACCGGTATCTGAAGGGGGCCTACAAAAGCTGGGGAGGGAATTTTTACAAAGGCCTGTAGTGACAGGACAAGGGGTAGTGGTTTGAAACTGGCAGAGGGTAGATTTAGATTGGAAATAAGAAGGAAATTCTCCACTCTGAGGGTGGTGAAATACTGGAACAGGTTGTCCAGGGAAGCTCTGGGTGCTCCATCACTGGATGTGTTCAAATCCAGGTTGGATGGGGCCTTGAAAAACACGGCCGAGTGGGAGGTATCCCTGCACATGGCAGGGGATCAGAACTAGATGATCTTTAAGGTCCCTTTCAAGCCAAACCATTCTATCATTCTAGTCTGCTGCAAATACCAGCAAAAGAGTTCAGCCGTACTTGAGTGCAAGCCAGATCCCAGCAAAAACCCTAGATCACTGGGAAGGAAGACAGAAGTAAAGGTGTTGTCAGATCTGCATATTGAACTAGCTTTGTTATATATTTAAATAATAAAATGAGCCCTGAAAATTACCTAATCCCATCTCCTGGCTAATATCCTCCTCAAATTCTCTTGTAAACCAAATGAGATAATTCATCTTGTGAAGTTAAATAACATGAAGCAATTTCTGCTCTCGCATCAAACCATGATTATGGCCCTTTCAAATGACTCCTAGATCAGAGGGAAGCATGGAAATGAAATAATGTCTTCTACAATACTTCCTTTACTTGACAATCACGTTACACAAAACTGTTTTCTGCCAGTCCACCAAATAAGTAAATCGATAGGTATAAACAAAAACAGGCACATAAAAATATTCCAGAATGCTATCATTAACAAAAGATTTTAAAATAGCACCTGCCTCCAACACTCTGTCTGTCTCCACACTGCAGGAGAATTGGCACTCCAAAGAGAGACAGGATGGCCTCACTAACCTTGAGAAATTTGTAAGAGAAATTTGCCTGCCCACGCAAGTGCTTGACATTCAAAAATAACTTCCTGAAATACAACCAGTGTGCAAAGGTTCAGCCAACTAATGGGTTTTAACTAGGCAAAAATCAGTACATTTTTATGATTAACTTGACAGCTTTGGCTTTACACTTCATCTTTTAAATGCCATGCACACCTCAGCTGGAGCACATCAATAGCACCATTGATTTTTTTTTTTCCCACTTCTGTGAAATTACTCAGTTTATGCAGTTGTAATGATACTGCAAAATTAAAGAAACTATTTGGATACTTGAGATCATTATCTCAGTCCTCTTCAAGGTACGTGTCTTGACCACATCTCTGTATATGGCTAAAGCTTTAATAATATCTGTTCATGGTTCCTTTCCTTGTCTCCTATTGAAACTCTCACTGAAAAAAAACCAAACCCGTATCATAAATAATAACTATATTCTTTAAAAACTGAAGATAATTTAGGGGTAAAATTTAGTATGTAAAGGCTTCATGCTGTTTTTCCCACCTCAGTGCTGAGAATAATCTCAAACATAATCCAACTTACTGCTAGACTAAAACCTAGACAGGTTTTGTGCTTCCACTGCCCCAAACTTGCTTCTTCCACAGTTGGAAAGTCTTTTAACTGCAGGTGTGTTATGGAAACTTAGTATTGATCTAACATTCATGCCTGAATCCTATATATATGCTATCCTAGCATTTAATTGGCAAATGTATTCTGGTAATAGTGGTCTAATGATGTCCACAAGGCATCTTGAACACAAGCCTTCTTCACGAGCTGAAGTTTAGAGTGTTGTTAGCTGTCCCATTTCCCTTTTTTGTCTCTTCTCTGGATCATGCCCCATAAGTGAGATGGGTAAGTGTGTATCACTTAAAAAACTACTTCAGCTGTCTACTTTGAAGCATTTTATAGCTGTTCATATAGGATGCAGGATGATGTTAGGAAAACATGGGATTTCAGACAGGAACTAGGAAGAGCACACAATGTGAATGGCAATATTTCGCCTCACCAAAGCATTCCAGTAGACAAGGCCCAACGTTCGACAGGATTGACTGTCTCGGAACTAGAGAACAGCGATGTAGTTTTAATTGAACATAGCACTCTCCTGAAGCAATGAAAGAATATTTGTTGCTATTATCGTATCAAAAAGGTGGCCACTCCCTGCCCACTTTACACCACACATGACTGCTACATCAGTTAGTGAAATTTTGCATTAAGTTTAGATTTTTTTTATTTTATTTCTGATTTTTTTTCTGAACCTTTTCTTTAATCAGTAGGGAAAACATTGGACAAAGGAAATACTGTGGGGCTTTTATGTTAATTTTTGTTTGCCTGTTCAAACATTAGACTGGAATCTCAAGGACACCTCGTATAGAGTAAAGCACACAGTAAAGCACAGCTCATATCAGTATAACTGTTTCCTGTGTCCCTTTGCATTTTCACAATAAAGTTCCATAATACAGGCAAAGTAAGTTTAAAATTATTACTCCTTTGATCTTACTAGGTGACAGAAATCTCTAAGTCATACTTACAACAGTAAGTAATAACTTAGGATTTTAATATCAGTGATGTTTTCTTAGGATTAATCCTTATCTTACACAGAGTGCTTAATTGCTGAAGTATGACTGATCCCTAACAACTGCATCTGCATTCAATTCAATTCTCCTGTGATCAATAGGCCAACTTCACTTCTGCCTTTTATTACAAGAGGAAATAAAATTGTCAGTCCTTATTATCACAACATTTGGTCTCTAGCCTTAAATCTTCTGTATACTTTTGACTGTTATTTTTGATGAATTAGACTTTTTAGACATGCCTAATTTTACACAGGAGCAAAATACTAATAACGGGCAGAATTATATAGCAGACAGTGTCATACTAAGAAGGCTTTTAATGCACTCATCAAAGAATATATGTCCTAGCAATGTCTGTTGAAACATTATGTTCATCTAAATTTCATTTGAAAAAAAACCAAAAGCAACCACATACAAACAAACATTACTTTGTTTTCACAAAAGGTGTATGAGAATTGTGTTCCATTAAATACCTTCTGAATTCATTTTGTTTTAAACAGCAGTATTTTAGCTCAATGTCAAAACAAAAATAGACAATTATTAAATGCAAGCAGGCCACAGAAGCTGCTACAGATAATTCCACTGGTATCAGTGGGTTTATCAGCACCCAAAGCAATTGCAAAGATGAAATTTTCTAACATGTGACCTGAAAATTTATTTATAATGGCTCCACACTTTGCACATCTTTTGCACAAGACTTCCTCCTTAAAGCTAACAGCTACAGTTAAGTAAATTACAGAATATAGTAAAAGCCTTAAAATCACAGACAATTATTGAAATTATTATGATGCCTTTGGAAAAAATACCTTGTGCATGTAATTACTTGGAGTTTGAATACCTTGAGTTCATGCAACTGACTGATTTCAGTATGAGGCTATTTACTTTCAATACTTCCACACAGAAAGTTTTCCTTATTTCACTATTTGTCCTAACTTTTTGTTGTTTACAGTTCAGCTGAGCTGGTTGTATCCTTCCCTGTACGTTGCCAGCACAGCACTGAGAAGAGCTGCACCAAAATCTTTACAGACCTTACAGACCTTTCACAGTTATTCGCACAATGCAAAGGTAGTTGTTTTGATTACTCAGGATGCAAACAAATTGCTAGCTATATACGTACAATTTCTATCTGTCTGTACAAACACAGGGGATTGATTTGTTCCAAAAGCTTGCAAATCTTTATTACCCTGACTCTGCCACAGAGGCTGGACACGTGTGAGGATTTGCGGTCAATCCTTACTGAACACGAAGCTAACTAAAGCAGCTTAGACAAGATCTTTTATTTGATGGCAGAGAACTAATCTTGGATACAGTACAATGTGTGCAATCTGAAATCACTATAGTGATTTTATCACCCTGCTCTTTTCATCACCTACCCGTCACAATTGCAGCCAGACTATAATCCCCGTACGTCTACACTGCGGTGTCCCATCCATTTACGGTATCCACAGCCAGCACCACTGCTTGCGAACGGCACGGTCAGATCTCTCACTCATCTCTGCCTCCTCAAACAAAGCTGTGGAAATCATCCATCTAAATCCCCCCTGATCTCCTTGCGCTGATCTCGCTTCCAGAGCTGTTCAAACATATGGCCAGCAATCAGGCCACAGCTAACATCACATTTACCAGAAATTTTTGGAACAGCTCAGTGTCCCATCTTTGCCTTTCATTTCCATTTGTACATATGTCACTCCCTTGAGCCATTATTACACTGCTGAAGTGGAAAATCCTATCTGTATACGTTTAAAAAAATAACCCTGCTACAGAAAAGGTAAAAACTATTGCATGATAAATCCCCCATGCTGCTTGCAATAAATACAACTCATAAACGGGACAAAGTTAATATAAATGCACATCATAAGCCAAGGTTTCTTATATATCAAATCATAGGAAAAAGGTTCAAGAATGACCGCATATTTTTGACTTATTTCAAAAGCAGGTGTGTTGAGCAATATGCTTGTAGGCAGAGTTTAGCTTCCACAATGGCTAGAAAACTTCAAAATGCTTCATGAAGTGTCAAACAGGCACCTACTGCATCTGATTCTTGAAAAAAATAAATCTTTACTTGTGTCCTATCTGTGTCTTTAACTCACTGTCCTATCCAAACAAAACAGAAATACATTACCTTGAAGCCAGAAAGTGTAATATTACAACGGCGATCCTCAGATTTCAGGTGCTTTCTTTAGGAAACAATATTTCAAGAACTAAACAGATACATAATGTTTCTGAGATTTCTCTCTCTTTTTTTTTGTTTGTTTGTTTGGTTTTTCAAGGTCCCTTCCAACCCTTAACATTCTGTTATTCTGTGAAACCAAGTCAGGCAGGATGCTTATGCTCCCACTGTTGTAGCTTAGGAGTATTTACACAGGATCTCTAACACAGAGTCAATGTGCATATGGGAGAATCATTGCTGCATTTCCTTGTGAATGACACATGGAATACTGAGGCATGGATTATGTACATAAGGAAAGCTTCTGAGAGAGCATGAACTTCAAAGGAATACAGCAGAAATTATAAAGTTTGTTACAGCAAAAGTCAACATTGTATGCAGAGTAACTTATAGACTCACTACTTATTTTCTGATTTTATTTGAACACTCTACTACTGACTAAAGATAATGTGAATATAAATCCTGATTCTAGATATAGGATTTAAAGACCTGATTAGAAGAGAGCTAAGAAGTATTTGTAGGAGGAAAAGAATTCTGTTACTTTTGCTGGAATGTGTATAAATATACATACATATATAAACGCAGTACATATAAAAGCATTCATATATCTTGTGTAAATCTATATACCTGTATTTTT
>WUAM01000296.1:198615-238627 GCA_024336885.1 Actenoides hombroni
CATTTCTTTTGTATTATATAAGTGAATATATGTAAGTAATAGATATAAGTATATATAATGAAAAGTTAGTCCTAGTAAGCAGTTCTATTATTTTATGTAGGCTAACTTCAATTACACCTTAATATAACTATAAAATATATAGCATCAAACACAGTAAAGGAGTTTTTAGGTAAAACCTATGTAAGTATTCTGATTTATCCTAAAACCACAGCATCCATCATCCTGCCAACATGGCCATTTCCTTCTGATGTATTTGTTGACTCCATTAGACATTTCTAAGCTTATGAAAACAAGGAATGAAGAAAAGCTGAAGCAAAACATCTGCAAAGCCTACCTGGAAGTCATGAATGAAGATCAGACTAATTCTTTTTGCAATGCAATTTCCATTTCTTCTTAATGCTTGTAAGTTCTGGTATCTACAAGCATATGAATTAACTCTGCATTTCCTATTTTAATACAGGTAGAAAATGCCAAGCTCAATGTGTGATACAGATTCATTTTATCTTTCATATTGAAGCAATATAAACTTGTTTCCTCATATATGTGGACACTCAAAGAAATAAGAGGCAAGATAGCTCTACGTGCTAGTAGTGTCAGTAAATCCTGCTATTTAACAAAGAGCAGATATTCAGAAAGCAAGGTTCTCAAATGTCAAACTTTGTTCCATGTACAAAAAATATATTTTGTCTTCCTCAAACTGCAAAATGAAACTTCAAGATATATACTGCTAAAGGTTTCAAACACCAAGTGCTAAGGAGTTAAAGGTATCCAATATCAAACCAACGCTCCAGTTTCTCATCATTTTTTGTGGTATCTCTAATCATACTCTGTATGCCTTAATTGGATTCCGCAAAATCACTCGAGCTTTTTGTGTTCTGAAAGTCTGACCAAATGGATTAGCATGCTCAAATCTGCACCTCAAAAAAAAAAAAAAAAAAGATAAAGGAAGCATTTTAATTTCCTTTTGTTTAGTCCAGTGAGAGGATTAAAATGAGATGTAGAAACTAGAATTATAGCAGGGTCCCAGACAGTTAACTCAGAGAACACGTAGTCTCAAAGGAATACTCCAGACAAACAAGAAGTTATAAAATAAACATATTCCCTTTAGCTACAGAGGAAGAATACATGCACCACACTCTACGTCAGCTCCAGTTCTGTCAAAATTACTTCTAGGCCACAATTTTCTGCATAAAATCTAATTTAAATGTGTTAAAATCAAATGGAAAAAAAAAGACTGATGGAGATCTTTTAATTAAAAATTAATATCTAGACTTTTTATCATCGAATTTATATAACTAATAATTCCTTGAAATTTGGTGTGAGAATAAAAAGCTTGGGTGTAATCCTGAGCCTAGACATGCTAATTTACAATTTCACACTGAGTTAGGAAAACAGAAGCCAACAGAGTTTACTCTAACAAAACAGAAATCAAAAAACCAGCAACTCTACCAAGATGTTTTGATTAGGAGATGAGATGCTCTACACATTCTGTCAGATCAACCAGTTTTGGGCAGTTGCATTTCAGTTAGGAAGGTGCCCTACACAGCTGAGTGCAAGCTGCCCTTGGAGGAGCTACTTAAAGGGAAAGAAGTTTTATGCAGAAGTACTTCAAGTCATAAATTCTGCATTTTATTTGACAGAGTTAATGCTGATGATCAAATAACAGCTCTTTAACTGCTGGCTGGAGGGAAGTACAGAGTGATTTGGAATAAAGTAATTGACAGAGATCTAAAAACATTGCTTTGCCACACACAAGAGCAAATAAGTTTCCTTATTTTTCTACATAAATTGAGTGATTTATACTGAAATGAGTAAACAAAAAGGGGGGGTGGAGGGGCTGGACTGAATTACACCATGATTTCCTTTAAAACCTTCCTGTGGACATATAGTTACACTGTGTTGAGGCAGTGAATGTGAGCAGGACAAACACTAGACAGGCAGTGAAAGTAGAGATGCACAGGACTAGTCTTTAATATCAAAAAATGGAAAAAGCATAAGCAAGAACTAATTTCTGGTTTTGCAGCACCATCTATTTAACTCTTTGAAAGTATAATTGCTTTGCAGTGTCAACGGTGGACTCCCTCAAGCCAAGCTCAAGACTTCTTCAGTAATCCTCAAAGTAATGATGTTCTCCATTTAGAAGAATGTACGGAAGCAGTTCAGCATCATTTCTATTTTAGGACTGAACTGTGTTCAGTGCACATTGTATAGCTCATTCAGTGTTTAAAAGTCATATTGTATGGAGGAAAAATAGCGAATATATTCAGTCCTTTTACAACTAAATTTCACATTGAAAACTTCTGAAGAGCACTAAACAACTACAGCTCCCACAGTCTTCAATGCTGCCTGAAATGCAGAAGGATGGAAATCACCTTTATAACCTAACATGCACAGATGAAGATCTGCACATATGAACTTTTTAATGCAGATAAACGAAGAGGCTCTGTATGAACTAAGGCTCATAAAAGGAAAATCTTCAAAATTAGTGTTCATTATTCATACTCATATTATTCAGCAAGAAAAATAAGTGTTATGTCTACCTTGAGCAGATGAATAAATCTACTTAAGTCAATAAACACTAATGAAATGAATGGAACCAACACTGATTTCAGGGCAGTCAGGACTCTGCCCAATGTATTTACTCTGAACAAACCCATATATACATGTTAATTGACTAAAAGATTAGGGATTTAGAAAGACACAATAAAATTCCCCTGACATTTTTTTAAACCAATGTGTTTGACTTGAGCCTTACTGCTATTAGAACTTAAGGAGAAAAGTAGTTCTAAATCAAATCAATGAACTATTACCAAGTTTATTTTTATGAAAATTAAACTATACTTTACTCAGAAAAAACATAGGTGCCTTCAGTTTATTCACAGCACGTGACCAGCCATGAATGCTGGTCAGATCTGGAACTCTTTCATTCAACATACTTTGTGTTTCCATTTTAATAATTATTCTAAAAAAGATATATTTTGACTTGATTGTTTGAACTATTTAATACTTGTCAATAACTATGTAACTCAGAGAATTATGTCTAAATTATATCAAATCTGTGCTTAGGAAAAAGAGAAAAATACAGAAATACCACTTGTAAAAACAGTGAAAAAATGTGATTAAGTGCAGCATGAATAGCAGGGGTAGACTTCTTAACATGAGACTTTATATTAAAATTGACATTGTAAGTTTTGATGCAATAGAAGTTAATCTCACATCCAAGAACTGTAACAGTTAAGAAATATATTAATCATTGATACATACAGAAGGGTCATCACACTTTACTTACACTGATAGGTAAATACAAAGTACCTATGATCAAATGGATTAAAGTTATCTGAATGTAGAGGGAAATTTTTCAATGGAAAACTTTCGCTAAAGCATAAGCTGTAATGACTAACATACGTGTACATATCTACAATTTATGAATTAATAACCTGTATTTTTTTATAAATTTACTTATAAAGGGTGTAGGAAGATCTCAGAAAATTATTATCAGTCATTTTTAGCCATGCTGCCTATGGGATCAACAATATTGAAGTCCATTTTGTAAACTTACATACGTATCAGGGACCAGAGACACCCTACTTTAAGATATCTCCTTTACTTTTGTTCATATACTTTATACTCTTGACACTAGGAATTTCCTGTAAGTAAACAGGAAAAGTTATAGGAGTTCACACCAGTTTTAAAAGCCCTCACATCAGTAGATAAAGATCCAACATTTTGTCACTTCAGCTAGACAATTGTTAATCATCACAGACCAAATGTGACAGAGAAGCATTTTCTTTCAGTTCTCACTACCTGTGATGGGTTTTGTTCCTCAAAAGGTAGCAGTGGAACTCCAGTGTTTTTATTAGAGGTACTTTTATCATTTCAATTCAAAAAGTAGAGATGCCTATATAATAAAAATAACAAAAGACACTTCTGTTTTTTGTTGCTTTCAATAGATAGGATGTTGCTAAGGTATACAAGTGAATACACGCATTTGTGTCAATAAATGCCAATTCATTACCAAATAAACAGGCCCTACAGGATTTAAGTATATAACAATAAAACAAAACAAAAATCTATCTTGTAAACCATATGGGGGCTACGGTTCTTTTATAAAAATGTTCCATGAATTACTAATTCAACTACAGTCAGCAAAATGAATGTGGTGCACAAGAAAGTTGCACTCTGTGCAAACTGGAAAGACATCTGAGGCATTCTGCTTTGTTAAAGCCCCACTTGGCACTGTATCCCATTTCGTTCCTATTTATAAAAATACTACTTGTAGTCTACTTGACTGGATTTCAAGAAACATTATGAAATAAACTATTGCATGACAGATACTGCAGAGAATTCAAATTCTTACCCTATGTCCCTTTAAAGTCAGCAGTATAGCTTTGAGATTTTTTTGCCTCCTTTTATTTTTCTAATAACAGAAAACATAAATTTACCTGGTATGTTTAAGATTAAATAATTCTCCCAGCAATTGAGGTCAGAAGGAATTCAGAAGATTACTATTACAATAGTTCATGAGCCTATTACTTCATCAGGGTACATGAATGATAATTAAAGGCATTTCTAAGGTAGCTCATGCTTTCTCGAATCATAGAAAGAATCATAGGCAATCAATTCTTCTCCATTTTATGAAAGACTTTTAGCCTTCCAAATTGTTAAATGATTAATTATGAAATCCAGATTATTAAATGTTCTCTAAATATTAAGATATTTGTACTTAAGATTCAATGACACGTGCTTCAACTGTATTGTAACTATGTGTAACAGCACTGTGAATAGATTAGACAAGAATGTGATTATATAATATAATATGGGCAATAGAATTGTTCCATTATACAGATCAAACAGAAGAGTTTATTAATGAAATTACCAGCACTGTTGCAACTGAATTGCTATCACTGACAGACAGGTACATCAATGAATTTGATAGAAATACAAGTATTACTGCACCTATATTACTGAAATTTTTGTATGAAGGGGAAAAAAACCCAAACTAAAACCAAAACCAAAACAAACCAAGAACAAAAAACCAACCACAGAAAAAAGACATGAAGGCAAGGAGCAGCTACCAAGCATGGATCAGGATTTCTGAATGACTCCATCTGATACTTCCACTCCCCTCTCCCTGCAAAAGTGTGGTGTAAGAGTAAGATGAAGAGAAGAAAGAACTGAGTTAAATGTTTCTGTGGGAGCCTGGAAATAAAACATACAGATTAATACAATGATTTGACTTATTGAATAGTTTCAGCATAATCACAGCTATATTAAGACTGTCACAGAGAGGCATCAACAGTGCCTACATAAAAGGTGACTCATCAGAGCCCCGAAACTCAAGTGAAACACTTACTGTCACTTAAAACGGTTTAGGAAATGAAAGGCAATTTATGCAGCCTAACAGGCTAACTTACTATGCCATTTTAATTATTTTTCATTCAGACAGGTTTTTCTTGGCACATAGAACCCATGCAAAAAGGAGAAGTTTCTTCTGAAAACCATGTAGCAAGATGGCATCAATGACGGATGCAAGGCTAAAAACAGAAAGGGGGGGAAGGGGGGGAGAGAAAAAAAAAAAAAGAGATGTCATCTAAGATGCTAAATAGTAAAGCTCAGATTTACAGAAAGAGGAAGAAGGAAAAGAATTAGAAGAGCCTGAAGGCTTTTGAATTTATACACAGTCACTTAATGAACAGACACATTTTGCTGGAAATGTGTCTGATAATTATGCAACAATTATTCCTAAGGCTGCAAGTAAGTAAACTCATAAGCCATTCAAAAAGGCACAGAATATTTCAACAGTTATTCACTATTCCAAAAGTAAAAAGTCTGGACAAAAGCAATCCACAACACCTTTTTTTCATATAATGCAGAACATTATCTATGTGATGTCTGTGACCATCCAGTGATCTGAGAAAGTAACTCAGTGACTTCCAACTCACGGGGACATGATTTTTCCAGTGGCCAATGTCCAGCTCAACAACAGATGAGCACCAGCACTACTTCCCTCCTTCCTGCCCCTCGCTCCACTCCAGGAAAGCAATGGTACCTGTCCTGGTTACTCCTTACAGAGACTGCAGGTGATTCTGCCTTGCTTGTTCTCATATAGGCCAGCAGTATTTTCAGCTATGGAACTGAATGTATTTGTGACATATAGCAGAAAAGCACAGGGAGATAGCCTTACAATTGACTAAATAAATAAATAAAATGGCTTTTTTAACAAAAAAAAAAAAGGAACATTTTAGTAATCCTGTGCAGAATTTCTTACAAACTTTCTTTATTGTTGGATAATGTAAATGAAATACAGGAAATTCATCTTCCTAGATCTAGAGTAGGTAGGATTGGCTAATATAGCTAGAAAGAAATTACATCTTAAATTCATACATTAAGGTGCTGTTTCAGTTTTGATACAGCCTAATAACAGAATAAGCTAGACGTCTGTAATAAGTTTCTGTGAATTGCACTTTGACAGCACAAAAAGCATTATGAAAAAAACCCATGAAAACCCCTGACCTTTGGACAAATACAGATTTCCTTTACTGGCTCTCAAGCATCAAATTTAAATATTAATGAAAACACCATTTCAACTAAAGAGAAAGCTCTTCAGTTCTTTCTAGCACTTGAAAAAAAAATGGTAATCTATAAACTTTAATCTATAAAGTTATGCTGCTTCAGTATAGACATTATAGCCAAATGTTCCATTAAATAACATAAAAGTGGGACATTTGCTTTGAGTGAAAATTTGAAATTTCAGATTAACAGACTCTGATTTCAGTAAAAAGTTCTATTTTTCAATCAGTTCTTGAAAACATATTTCTATAGCATTGTCATACGCTAGAGCTTACTTTCTTTCACAAAACTGAAAACTTCTGGTCTAAAGTTATAATCTTCAATAAATGCATTTAATATTCTTAGTGGTTTCTCAAGGTGAGTAATACTACCTCCTCAGATGCTTTTTGAATGTATTCCTCACGATACATGCACTATGAAAGAAACACATGGGAAAAGAAATGGCTGAAAATGATGATACTGAATAGAAGATAAGCTACTGAACATCAAGGTGCTTATTTCAGAAATACTAAGGTAAATTTTACTGCAATTAAGTATCTGCTGGAACTAGCAGATATGCCAGACAAATACTGGTAACTAATCTCTTGGCCATAGCAAAGATTTTAATGGAAAGTTTAAAGTATTTTACTAAGAGCTCAGTCCTTGTGAGTGGTTTACATCATAAACACAGTAGATACTCTCTTCTCCTTGGATAGGAAACTACATCCATGTATAAAAAAACCCAACAACAGAAGTGTTCTTTGTTTAGAGTATAAGGTACTTTCAGAGAGAGGGTTTTTAAATAGTAAACTTGCTAGATTTTCATTCCACTTACATTATTAATAGTGGGGGGATGTAACCTATAGAGTAGTTGCTTCAAGCAAATCACCCTCCCAAGCAGCATGGCAGGATTAGATTGCACTAACCTACACGAAAAATAAAGTCACCTGGCATTTGGCCTTGCACCAGCTATGACTAACCTGTGTTCTTCCATCTCCAGCTCGTTATGTAACACGAACCCAAAAAAGCATTCACGTACTCTCTTGTTTTATAAAAGCGCAAAAAGCTTGAAGCAATGAATAGCACAGAGCTATTCATTAGTTCTCAAGAGTTAGATTCTGCCACCATAAAACGGGACGGCAGAAAACACAGAATAGTCTCCAGAAGACTATGCAAAGATGTGAACAACAGTTTAGTATCCAGATCTCATGCTCCATCCACATCTTGTGCTTAAACATTCATCTCAAAGGAACTACACAAGAATAAAATGCAATCATTTTGACTGAAGAAAATGAAGGCATAAACAGAAAAACTAGCATTTTACAGATGATGATAATAAGAAATATAATAGATCAAGACCAAGAAAAAAAGAGAAAATATTTTTTAGGTACATATATACTCAACTTCCAGGACAAAACCACTGACAGTAAGGACCAGGCAATTTTTTTTCTCTGGTTGTGGATTAGATCTTTGTTGTGCTTTTACAGGTTATGGGACTTGTTAAGGACTTTACTAGTTGAACTAGAATGAATTTGTTTGGTCTTTTTCTCTTTGTACATAAGTATAGGACACATCTCTGAACACATACTGAGAGGCTGACAGAATACTGAAGACTGTTTTTAAAAGGCAATTGCTGCCTTTATTTTCTGATTTTTACCAGGGAAGAGTATGTCCATGTGCTAAATAAATTGCTTTTCAATTTTAGCTCAAGGATTTTCTTTTTTTTCCTTAATCACTCACATAAACAGAAACAAACACACACCCCCCTTAAGAATGAATAATCACATTCACCAGCACAGTGGACATTTTTGTCTAGCTAAGCTTTCGAGAGTAGTATGAACTCTTCTGTCAATGATTAGCAAAAATCCCATGCTATCCATTACCAATCCACATGTACAAATATAACTGACTAACAAACAGATCTCTTGTTGAAATATATCCGCAGTGTCTGAGAGATTTATTCACATCTTTACCGTAGCTAAAAAAGGCAACCAGACAACTCCTTACTAGAGCATATTCACAAGAAATTATGAAATCAAAAATCATTTTCAAAACTGACAGAAAGAACTGACCTGAGCATGGCATCTCAAACTTGCATCCAAAAAAAACCCCATCAGCTGCCATGAGCAGCCTGACCTGGCACAATGTACACCTTTGCAGCTGGTGATTCCAGCTAACACTGACTGCAGCAGCATTGCAAGGGCTATCTCTGAGATGTGCTCTTATTGCATATTTGCCATTATATGCAAACTTGTCCTTTGAGAAAAGAAATAACTTCACGCCAATCAACAGCTAGCTTCTCTGAAATACAGGTTTTGTACAATACAAAAATTGGAAGTGAGAGAACTATCAGTTTCCTGCAAATCCATGAAGTGTATTCTAGTTTCTTTTTGCGTATGAGTTTATAGAGATATAAAGAAATAAGATAACATGAGAGAAAACAAGCCAGAATTGCACTTATTTCCTTCTTTCCTTTGATTTCAGCTGAACATTTGTCTTTTGAAAAGCAAAGGTAACCACTAACTTTATCTGTGGACATTTCAAAAGCACAAAGGACTTTTGTAAATATGGAAGCTGTAATTCTCCTTTGAAGATATACAAACAAAAAAAGAAACATAGCATTTAGTAATCTAAGACACTTCCCCTTTTGTTTGAAGGCAACAAAGCAAAACAAAAAAGGCTAAAACCACCATTTCAGAACCTGGAATCAAAGCCATGACCTGCAACAGCCAGGGTCAGAGAAGATAAGCAGACATCAACCCAGGGAACCTATGATGACAAAGGGAGAATAATCATAAGGATTATGGTCTGTCTCACCTTTGAAACAAAGTCTGAACTAGGGTATTTTTACATAGTAAGACTCTAGTCAAGGGAGTTACCCTAGAAGGCCTGAAGATACCTTTGAAAATTAGAACGTCTCAATTGTCAGCATTTCTGACTTACATTATCAATTATCAGCATTATCAATTGTAATGGGGAAACAGAAGCCTTCTTTAATAACCAGCTGTCTAGCACATGAATGAAAGAGTTAACAAAACAATAAATAGCAAAGCTGTGTTTCTCTTTTTGTTTTGGTTTGGTTTTTTTTTTAGTACTTTACCTCTTACCTTTTAACCTTTCAATTCTGCTTCCCATCTATTCTGGACTACTACTTATGACAAATTTGGTGACTTTCTGACAGTGAAAGTCAAATGCAACTACTACCAAATTATATTTATATCCAAAATGAACTCAATATTATACTCAGTATTTACAAACTATCTGGATCATTTCCACCACAGTATGCTGCAATTCCTGAGTAAGCTACCTGATGGATTTTCCATTACCTTCTGAAATAATAAATATATTTGCCAACAGGTTTGTAAATATTATTTGGTAATAAGTTTAGAAGAAAAAAAAAAAAAATCCAAGAAAAAAAAAAAAAAATCATTCAAACCACCAGGACAGAAAATTTAAGAACATGACTTCACAATTCTTCAGACCCAATACGTCACTCATCACCAGCTCATAAACTGACCAGTGCTTGGCACAACTGATTAAAGGGTTTTATATATTCAGATTACAAAGTGTAGATTAATAAGAAACTAAAGCATCCCAAATGATGGAAAGCCTCCATCTGCCTTGTCCCTTAAGATACAAAGCTGGAGGTGGAGAGCTACAATGATATTTCAGAAATGTGGTGTAAATAAAAAGGTTGGATATAATTATTTCTTGCAACACTGAAACAAAAAACCAAAATTATATTAGAGTTGGATATCTGATGCATCAAATTACGATGACTAGAAACCCATTAAATAAGAAAAACCTCTTATATTGCATTATTCTTTAAACATAATTAATTTCTGCTCTACGCACCTAATGAAAATCAATTGCAGGCCGTGTTGCACCTGCCATTAGTTTGCATTTCACTGCCTGTATCACTGATTCTATCTGGAGAAGTGGAGGAAGAGAACTCAACTGGCTTCTCCACTACCCAGCTCGCTAGAGAGGCAGGACTCACGAAGCATGTCTACCATTCCTTCAGTCTTTGCAATGAAATGTCTCTCCTAGCCCTCCAACTACCTGCTGGGTAGATTATACTGTATTAGTTTAAGCATTCTTTTAACAATCTACAGCATTATTCTCAGCATCTTAAGAGAATTACAATGCATGTTTTCAAGCAATAAATTAAGTGTACTACACACAGGGCGACCTGATACAACAGATGGGCATGTGCAGTGAGGTGAACAAGTTGATGGTTCAAAGCAGAGATTTTTCTGCACAACAGAAACACAACCATTCAATAGTTTTTATAAAATGTTGTCTAGTAATAGTTTGTATAATATGTTGTCTGCCACTCCAGAAATGCATAAACATAGCCATTGTTGTGGTATTTCTTCTCCATTAAGACTTCGGAAATATTCTCAGAGCTGTGACTCCAGGATTTTAGACTACCTAAACCAGACAAGATTACAGAATGTACGTGAAGAACTTTATTGCCACTTCAAATACAAAGCTGGAGGTGGAGAAGCCACACAGACATTCCAGAAATGTGGGACAGACCAAGCAAGTGTCTGTGAACAGACCACTTGGAAGTGCCTAAAATGCTTCAACATTTTGTGAGCTATGATCATAGACTCAGAAGTCGCACAAACTTGCTGGCTCTGATTCACCTCCTGCAGAGAGCAGCTGATGCTGCGTGTGAAGTACAGAATGGCCCAGTGACATCCACGGACAAGGCCAGAAACAAACATATGATCTCTTTTGGTACCAACTTGTCTCCTCAAGAGAAGCAGGTAAAGTAGCAGTTACATCGTTTCAAGAAGCACTTGAAAGAGCCATCCAAACAATCGCTGAGGTGCAGAGACAGCCGGGAGAGCAGCCTTGCATTCATAGCTGACAAGAGAACATGGGCATCACTAACACATCAGCAGTTAAGGCAACATTCTCTTAATTGCTCGTGCTGTTCATCTGTATGAAGGTGTAAAGAAAAAAGGGAGAGATGAATTTCCTATAACTATGTGATTCTTGGAAAAAGGGGGTGGAGTGTGTATGCAGATGTAGCTTTGTAACAAAACAGCACAACCCTCAGCATATGCTTGGGTAATCTCAAATTTAAAACCAGATAAATAAATACATCTATTCGACATGGAAAACATTAAAACCATTTCAAAAAATATTTTTCTTTTAAAAAGAAAAAAAAGAACCACTTCATCCTAAGAAAAAAAGAAGCCTAAAAGACTTGAAATTATTAGAAGATTCATAGCAAAATATGAAAACCCTTTACTTGTAATTCCAAAAGGATTAGAACTTTTTCACTGCACCTCTTCAGAGAGTGCCATATCCAGCACTTCTGTTAGGGCATTTAGGGTTCAAAATCTAAGACTGCATGAGAAACAGGTAATCATTTTGGTATTATCCTTAATTTTCCCAACAATCATTGCCAGAAAGAGAAATGCAAGTGATGGCTTTTTTTTTTTAATTCTCATTCCAAACTCTGTCTTTCTGAAGCAATATCACAATTTTAATGACTCATATATTCCCTGAACGAGCATAATGAACACCACCACTCTGACACATGCAATGTTCTGTAATTTGATTTGTTGGCAATTCCTATTCTCTCCTGTTTACAACCCGCAGGAAAGAGGTGAAATATCTAGCCAGGCAAAACAGAGGATATTTATAAGACTGAACTTTATGGATTCATTTTAACTCTCCAGTAAAGTGGAGAGCTTTACCTTATTATACATCTTGAAAAAAACCAATATGCACGTACCCAAGCAATAGCAGTTTTTCCAAGGGCAGACATATTATGAGTTCAAATAGCTTCAGGGGATAACTTAGACATCTGTCTAGCGAGGCTCCCAAAAGTAGACACACAAATGCTAATGCCCCTTTCTTGGTACAGAGCTAAGATGAATTCTTAAATCTGCAGTTTCCATCAGTTGTCTGAAGGACGCAAGGAGAAAGCAAAGCGATGTTCCCAGGCTGATATGGTGAGGGTGCCCAGCAGAGAATCATACAGCAGAGGGACCAGTCCATCTCCTCATTTCCAAACTGTTTCAGCGTGCCTTCACCTGCGACCCCACTTTGCAGTGTTGTTCCACTGCCAGGAAGACCTTGCTGTCCCCCAGATAAGGACTGACAGCTACTCCTTTCATGATGCTCCCTGGATAAATCCTATCTGACTCCTGCTTGGTTACAGGAGCTGGAACTAGTCTCTTCCATCACTTACCTCAGCTTATCCATCTCCTGCCCAACAGGACCAACAGCACTGAGAGAAAATGAGGGACACCTCTGTTAAATGTTCCATGAATTAGAACTATTAGTAAGGTCTTGTGAAATTAACATTTCAGGGTTCTTAATTCACTTTTTAAATGGATTAAATAGAAAAGCTTCTAATTTTACAACAAATACACCCAGCATAACTCCATATGTTTATTGTCTAAGCTTTCAGCAGATAAACAGACACATATCACACCTCTAGCTTAAAAAGCTTATAGTCAGCATGTGTCACACAATAATTATCTTAGTACTACTGCTCATGTAACATGTTGCATGGACAGCAGTAAAGACAGATCCCTCCAGTCTCTCCGCCGAGCAGAAAGCAGCAACATGAGGTCTCCTCAACACCTCTCTTCATTCTGAATTGGGTAGAGTAAGAAACAGAAATTGCCAGGCAGGGTTGTTTAGTCTCCTTCCTCCAGCGTTCTCTGCTGCTAATGTCAATTTGTGCCTAATTTGATATTTCCTCTACTAGTTTACAGTGATTTCCACCTATCTACATTTTACTGGGAGATGGAAATAAATCTTTACTGAAAAAGCTTCTTCTCCTTCATCTGTATTCAGATCTCTAAAAACAGTAATTTTTGACATTTCAGATTTTCACAATTAACTTTCACATGAAAAGCTTTTTAAAGCCTCATCTCTTGGACTAAAAATCATTTTTAAAACCAAGTATTTTTGATTTGTATTTTAAACACTTAGGAAACAATCAGAATCCTCTTTCTGGAAGAAGACTCCTTAATAAATCTTAATAGAGGTTTCAAACTATTTCTTAACTATCTCTAAAATATACAACACCTTAAACACCACAACATTTTAAAATTATCTTTCTAATATTTTTTAAAATCCTGTTTAAAACAACCAAAAAAAATACCTCACCAGGGAACAACAAGCAAGCACCAATATTAATGATGAAATCCCCTTGATACATTTCATATAAATGAAAAATTAATTCAGGACTAATAGTGGAGAATGCAGAGACTTCTATGCCATGCTGCTGTCTGATTACATAAGTCTACTAACAAAACTGAGTAACAATCTTCTAAGTTGTTTAAGTTTATGAAATATTAATGTATCAGGGCATAAAAGAAAACAGCTTTCACACAAAACAAAAATAGCTCACCTAGTGAGTGGGAGATGGTGAATGCATACATATTTTATTGTCAAATACTAGAACCTGATTCAATGGTTTAAATAAAATTATTAGGGGGGAGAAGGTTGACCCAGCCTAGACTGAGGACGTAGGGCTGAAGACAACCTTCTCTTTTTAAAAGGGCTCATCTTCTTCATTGCTGAAATAAAAACAATAGTGCCATGAAACAAGGACAGCTCAAATAATGTGAGTAGATTTTGATCCCTGTTTTGACAGCTGTCTGAACCAGCCCTCCTCTGACAGCACAGCACCCAAATTTATGTTGAAGATCACTGCAAGATAAAAGAATTAATTGCATTGGATGTATATAGATGTACTTGGCCAAACTCTGCTACATAACACAGCTCTGACTGACTGCAAAGAGGGTGAGGTTAGAAGGAAATAACCGTCCTCCCTTTTCAGTTTTATACTCTGAAGTTTAGAAAACATTCCAGAAGACAGAACAACTCTGAATACTAACACAACACAAGGAACTATTAAGAAACAGCAGTACCTTATGCAGGGTTTTGTTTTGATGACCAATGGGATAAGTACAGGCAAACAAATACCTATTGAAAGGACAATATTAATTTGCTGCCTTTAATAGTTAAAATACTCCTCAAAACCACTTATTTTTTCTTGGCATTAAATATATATATTTATTTATTTTAGTTCTAGGTCAAAATGAAGCACCATTACACACTGAGTGGCAGGGAAAACTGCTTTCTCCCTTGAGCTCATTAACTGATATCCTAGATCCATTACAACTCAGCAGAAATGTGTGATGTGTTAAAGTAACTGAAAATAAATATTATACTTAGTTGAAATTACAAACCTCTTCACATTATTAATTACTTCAGCAAGGCATGTATTTTTGCACTTGCAATCACTCACGGAGATAAGATTATTGCTAAAGTGGACTCAAAATAAATATACATGCCAATAGCTATTTAAATAAAAACAATAAAATTAATAAAAAGAAACCTAAAAAAAACCCCATAACACTCCTTCCCCAACATACTGAAGACATTGATTTGTGCCCATGCTTGCCAAGAATTCCTGTCCCTAGGAGCTCTGTAACGATGATTTGGAGCAGCCATTCATAAATCATAAATGGCCAATCCATAATCCCCCCCCTTTACAGCTACCAGCTCATAAAAGGCTATACTGCATTATGGAATCAGTGTTCCCTATGTGATAGAGCAGTTCTGATTAGAAGAGTCTTCCATGGAGGTCAGCTACTCCAAGACCATACTCAGAGAAGGTTTAATTAGATCAAGATGCTCAAGGACTTGATCACTAGTTTGCCTAGAGGAAAAAAGAAAGAAAAATTTCCCCTAAATTTCTGGGATTAGTAAGGAGGAGTCAGATTAATTTACCACACAGAGAAACAGACTGAAAGGTATAAAAAAACACTGGAAAAATGATTTATTCTTTAAAATGCAAGAAAAATTAAAAGTAATTGCAAGAATGAAATGACTAGCAAAATTCTTTAAACAATGGCATATCTAACAGGACCATTTAATTATTGCTTTATTAAAACAGATCAATACCAAACAATATTTTTCTGTGACTTCTCAAAGACAGCCCCCCTTTTCTTAGAAATGCATGAAACAAAAATGAGCTCCTCATGGAGAGATTCTCACTGAACTTCGTAAGAGCCTCTTCCATTAAATATGGATAGGGTAGCACCTTCAGGTCAATTTAAGATGACACAAAAGCAGCCTTTTATGATCTTGAGTGGGCAAACTTTTATACATTTACACAGCCTCTAGCACACGAAATCTTTAACTCAAGGTTACGGGTAATATGGCAAAAAGCAAGTTCACAACCTTTGCAGTCAGGAGCTGATTGACATCAAAAAGGTTCTTGCGGTTAAAAATACAAGTTTCCCCAAAGTTCCCAGGATTTATGGCCTGAGGGATTTGGTTGTCTTTGGAAAACTTTATAGCGTGGCTTGTAAAAAGTATCTATAAATTTTGATCCAGCAAGAACAAATTACAGGATGAATGGCTGTCTTTCTAGCCCAGAGGCCAGATTTGAACATCATGAAGCTTTGAGGTGATTTTAAATCTACAAATTTATAAATGGTGTTTTGTCAATCCTTCCTTCCCCCCCCCAGTTGCCCTCCAATAGAGAATGTGGGTTTTTTTACAACACTTGATGATGAAATGTTACTAGTTAAGTGTCAACCTCATTTAAAGTTTATAAAGCTTGAACTGCTTAGCTATTCTGTAGCTATTTCTCTATTTAAAAGAGGGATAAAAGTATAATTTACTTGACAATGGTTACCACGATAACTGACTCTAGAAACAAGGCGGGGAAGGGGAGGTTTGGAGACAAACTAGGAGCCCTGAAAAAAGTTCCACATACCAGGTGATTTAGAATGAAATAGTGAAAATTGGCAACATGATGCAGGATATTTCAGCCTTCTCAGAGCCTCTGCTGAATGTAACTCAGGAGATGCAGACAGGCAAACATAAAGCTGGATTTCACTAAATCTATGGCAGTACTACTATGGATCAGTCTCTTTTCTCAGTTTCTAATCTAAAATAACACATCTTTGCTTTAATGTTTAAAGACTTCAATACCACATTCTTAGTGCAGGACATGGAGCTAGGGAGAATATTCCTTTTTAATCCTGAGCAGACTCCATGTCTCCTGGCAAAGCACTACTACATCTACCCCTCTGATTGCTAACACCAGTTGCAGTGTGGTACCCTATATATTCTACAAGGTCTCCATAAAAAGTGCAGAGAATATGCTGCTGTTATTTAAAAATTTCAGCTAGATTATTCTGCAGCTTTTCAATCTCTTGTAACTCAGTAAGAATTTGAATGAGTCCTCAAGCAAAAAGATTTTCTGAATGTGTAAAATCTCTACCCTTTCAAATGTGTGACACATTGGCACTGTCTTATCTGTAATATTCAACTAGTATTTCCATGCATGCCTGGCTCTTTAGTGAGCTAAGAAAACATCAGCTTTGATATTAAAATGTAAATACTTCCATTGTTTGTTTGTTTTTCCCAACTAAATAAAGAAATATCCTATACAGAAGGTCAAAAATAATATACTACTTGTTTTGCTGGTTTTTGTTTTTTCAGAAGATAACCATACTACTCACTAAGCAAGAACAGTAATGACCTTGGATATGGTTGATGACAACTTTTATTATACTGTTCAGTGACCACATTTTCCTTTAATTATCTTCATTATAGGCATTTTTCTAAGTAAAACCAATTCTTCAAAAGGGAAAATTAGAATGAATTTTCCTTTGTTATCAAAGCTAAATCATGCATGCTAATTTGTGTGTGTGTTAAATTCACTAAAACGTTTGGGCTAAGGTTCAGAGGATTAAAAGCTAAGAGAAATATATAAAGTCTGCACAGAAAAGTCCTTCTTTATACAATGGATGGGGTTCTATGAAAAACGACCTTTGTATTAGCTCTGTGCCAAAAAAAAAAGCAAAAAACTGAGTTGTTTCAGACCACAGATTGTACAGTAATTGTCTTGAACAATTATTATTACACATTTTGACTCTGGATGAAACGTTAGGTACTTATGCTGGGAATTGAATCAATAACCATCACCTCTCCTCCAAGCTCCACAGCAGTGTTCCCTACCCCTATTTACATATCTATGTCAGATATAGTAACAACTAACAGCAACAGACCAGTGCTGCAGAGCAGCCTAAAAGCAAAACTTTTGGGCAAGAGACCTTCTGGTTCATTTATACTTGTATAAATTACATTATAAGCCAACTGTGTGTAACATTCTTTCACTGTCAACAAGCTTTGCTAAATGATGCTATGATCCTCTAAGATGTCAGTAAAGTGATATAAACTAAATTTCAAGTACGAGTGTCCTGTTTTTTTCCTTTTAATATTAACACTGGCTACCAATAGCAAGAGGCTGTGAAAACAAGGGAAAACAAACTACAAGGCACTCTCCTGACAACAAGTATTCAAACTTCAGAACTTTTTACTATTAATTTTTTTAATTTGTTCTGGGCTTCAGTGATATTACTCATTTATAAATTCCCACTGAAATACATTGTCTCTGCTTCCATTGATTATCCAATTTCAGAAGTTGGAGTTTAAGTCATTGGGGCAGATACCAAAGTTTGCAACACTGCCATATACTAACCCACAGATACTTCAACTCAAGTCCTGCCAGTTTTTCTAGAAGTCAAGTATTTCTGAAGAATCCAAGTACATTCTCTGCTTTCAGAGTTGGGATCGTGGAGAGCAATAGGACTGCTGGGTCCCCAGCCACCTACACCTCCTTCTCTGTGCTCAGCTGATACTCACAGCCAAGCAGCATCCTTACACAAGTACAACCAGAGAGGAGCAGCAGGCACAGAGCAAACAAGGACAGATTTCCCACTGGGAACATGAGGATAAGTTTGTCAAGTTGATACCACTCCCAAATTTATCACAGAAAAACAATGTGCATTTGTGGTTTTGTAAACAAAACGGGCTCTGTACTGTACATACTGATTACCCTCCAGAAGATAACTCAACCGCAACTGATTTTCTCCATCCATAAAATGGGTGTACATGGGCACAGATCTCAGATGGAAACAGACCTAATGGACCATCTGATAAATGACAAATAAGGTGTGGCTCAAAGACAAAGGCAGCCAGAAAATAATGGAGGACACAGCAATACTGAAGATTTTATAGGAGTTCTGCGCCTTGCCTGTGAGCCTCCAGTGAAATACACACCAAGAAAGGCAGGATATAGGAAGAATGGCAGTCCAGTGCCCAATATTTTAATTGCACCTACTATGTATCATACATATCCCATCACATATACCTATCCAGACAAGCACAATCCCTCCGTTTCTGTTCCTAGCCTGAAACTGCAGTTTGAGTAACTAAAGTTTTTTACACATCATTCTCCAGACAGAAGACAAGATTCCAGCTAGAAGTTCCTGCATCTTCCTTATTAAGTTTAAAAGACTTCCCAGTTGGACCAAACCTGTTGCTTTGGCAGAGTTCCCAGTACTACCTGGTTTCTAGACCCAAGCAACAAACACCACACTTGGCAATGACTCCATCTTGAATTTTATTTGGAAAGTGTTCTTACATTGAGACTTCAGAGAAATTCGTGATCTAAAAAAGGAAGTATTCTGCTTTAAAGATAGATGAGAGACACAGACAATTCCTGTGTGAGAGCACCCTACTACATGGGGAATCCAGCTCAAAGTATTCAAGTGTAGCTGAGGAAAAAAGAAAACTAAAAGCACAGGGACCAAGTCATGAATGCATTAAGCCAGACTCCTGCAATTTGCTGCTCTTGTTCAGGAACTCTCACTTCAGTCAGCAATAGGTAGGGCTGAAACACAGGAGGAACTACCTCCCACTGAAGAGTTGCTCTTGACACGGCAGGCCAGGGGTCTGTGCCCCGAGCATCAGCAGTGATATTCGAAAGACAAGTTCTATTGAGTGAATCAAATCTAAAAGGGCACTTTAAAAGTGGTGAGCAAAGTGATATTTCTAAATCAGGTTCAAACTAGTAATCTACTGTTAACCCCAGTTACTCTCAGCTGCAATGTTGCACAGCAACACAGCCTGCTTGACTTGCACTGACATCTAGAAAGTGACAGATTTCGTAGTGTTTTCTGTTAATTGCATGAAAATTACTAATTATTCCTTAACATTTCCCTGACTGGTAATTTTCAGGTGCTAATGAATCGTTCTGGTAAGCTGAAACATCCCAATTGTTCAGCCAACTTGGAGCATTCAGCATCATCACTAGATACAAATGTCAAATTTCAGCGAGGTGGCAAAGAGTAATTATATGTATATCAGACAGATGCACACTCAACGATGTAATTAAGTCATACAATGAGTACCAGTAGTACCAGTACACAGTTCACAATGAGGAAGTATTTCCTCTAGAAGATTCTACACAGATTGACTACAGTATTGTTTCAATTACTACTGATTTATGTAACACCACGTTGGGTACATATAATGCAGTTTTGCATCAGAGGCACTTAAACTTCAACTATCTTGTCTAAAACTACACACACAGAAGAAAAGCCTGTATTGCAACAAAGAGGACTAAGCACTTGGTTGCAGAAGTGATTTGCAGGGAGCTGTTCCAAAAAGGAGCAGCATGCACTTATCATGTACTCCTGTGGTACAATTGAAGGAAGCTGATGTATCAACTGCACACAGACCACATTTCCAACTGAAGCACTCTCCTCCCTGCTTCCATTATCAATTCATCACTCTTGAAATAATCTACATAAAGGAACAGAAGGTTCTGCTTAGTGCAGCAGAACAGGGATAACATGTTTCTTCTGTACCAGTGCAATACTGCTTTGAGAGATAATAAAGAACTAAGGGATAGATAGATGTTGCACAGGTCATATATATTTCCTTTCACTCTAAAGGGCACAGATTTGATTTGCTTCACACTGTTTACAACCAAAAATCAAAATTTAAAATAATCATCAGCATTAATTGTAAGATGCATGTTCCCATTATAAGAACCAGCAGAAACACATATCATGGATAATAAGAGCTAATGTCCTCCTAAATAGATGTTATTTTACATACAGAAAATGCATTTTAAAAGTACCAACACGATTTAGACTAACTACAACAGATATCAGCACAGCTATTACTCTAAAAGTTATCCCGTAGATTCTTTTGTTATCATTTGTCATGCACACTGCCCAAAGATAGGGAAAAAATGGCATAAAAAAAAAATGTTGAGTAAGGTTTTCATTTAAAAATTCTACTTAACGCTAAGCACAACTAAAAATCTTTAGTCACTGCAGTTACAGTCACATGTCAAATAGTGAAATGCAACATGTATCATAAGAGATCTTTAATTAGACCTGAAAAAATATATTTTTCTTCCCCTTTATTTGATGTATCACACAGTGATAGAGTGGTGAGGAACAGAAAGAGACATGTGCATCTTCAATACAGACTTACAGCACGACTCGTGAAGCGCTGCGCATTTGGCATCTCCTTCACTGCTAATTCCACTCAAGCATAAAACAATATCATTGTGAATTCTGATGTGCCACAGTCTTTCCACCTTAGGCAATGATCTTATACCTCATTAGCTAAGTAGGTCTGAGTGGGATCAAAACTGAAAATGTGCAAAGAGGTCAAGACGCAAACCTGGAGGATCTCTGTTCATGAGAAGAATTCAAGCACGCAAATACAACGATCATCTGAACATCTCCAACCCCCTCAGTGGCCACAAGGACCTGCACTTTCTTTCACACACTAGAGCAAACACCATGCTGAGACTGTGCCCTCAAGACCTTCCAGAGATCAATTGTTCTGGGTTTTATTTTCTGGTCTATTTAACATGATTTTACATGATACATACATCCATCTATTTTGTATAGCATTTGTTCACTCAAAAGCATTCTCTCTCTCTTTCTGCAACGATGTCTGACGAAATTAAGTGAATGAAGCAAAGAGAAAGGCATAAACCAGCCATATTTGAGATTTTCTCATAATATTACAAGTCAGACAAGACTTCCTCTCCGCTCCTATGATCAGCTTACTGCCAGTTAACTACCATCTGCTTCGCACATCAGCTTTGCCATTATTTTGTCCAGAATGGATGTCACTTTACCTCACCTATCCTCATCCTAGTTATCACATTTATGGGTTTTAAATATCAGCAGTCATTCACAAGACTTTTCTACCTACGTAGGATACTTTAATTGATTAAAAATCCACACTAGTCATTCAGAAGGCTCCTTATCCAGAGATGGAATATTCTTTTTTTAGCATCAGCTACCTAGACCTGCAGTTCAAAGTTCTTCAACTTCATACCAAATTATTCAACACATTTGTTAGTTACTTGTAAAAATCAAGAGCATTTCCTTATCTTTGTATGACATACAATGTCTCTCTTCTTCAAGTACTTTTCGGAAAAATGCTATTTTTAACCTTGTTTCCAGTGTTCTTTACCAAACCTAGCTATGCCAGTTTTAGAATTTCACTGCTGTCAAATAGTTTGTAAAGAAAACTACATAATTCATACTTGTTCTTTTTTTTTTTTAGATACACTCAATATAACTTAGCACTTGCCCATTTCCTAACATGAAGTGCTTTCAGCTTTTCCATTTTTACATATTTATTGATCATCCTTATTACTCCCTTGTTGATCTAACTTCCCTATTTACATTTTTTTTAATCCAACCAAGTTTTATTTCATGATTAATGAGTTGTATTCTTTGGAATTTAATGAATTAGACTTGCAGAGCTCCCATTCCATTCACTCCTGCTTTCAATTTCACATACATATATTTACATGTTAAACTAGCAAGCTTGCCCTGTTTATTCTGTAACGTTGACTATACTATGTTTTACACGTCAAACAAAATCATCACAATCACTTCTAATTCAGTGATCAGATTAATGGTAGCCTAGCAGAATGAGACTTTTCTATGTAATCTAAGGTAGCTGTAGTATTTTGCATAAAACACTTAAGAGTTCATAGGATGTTATTTCCCGTGACAACATGAGTCCTTTCCTCATTCCCAAAAGGGATATACAAAGAGGAATCAGTATGTGAAGAAGTGTGTTACATTTATTCAACTCATCGTCCATGGCATGATGCTGGGGAGGGGAAAATCCTGTAGTCCACAAGGAATAACACCTAACTTGAAAGGCAGGCTGAAGAAACAAGGCTCCCTGGGAACCAACTACTGAGCTGAACTAGAAACATCTTTTCATGTTTTGAGAGCTGAGCTATAATCACATAAATATTCTTCTCGGATACTCCCTAAATGCAAATGTATGCTCTAGGTCAAAAGAAGTTTGGATTCTTATGAAAGAATTTTATCAGCCTTATTTTAATTTCAATACTGAAAAAATATTGAAACAAAACAAAAACCAACAAACAAAAACAACAACAAAAAACAGAAACAAAACACAAATAACCATTAAAAAAAAAAGAAAATAAAAAAAAAAACCAACATCAAAAAAACACCCACACAAAAATCTTCACACCTAGAGAGGAAAGTTTTACTACATGTAAAGTAAAAGTTTCACTACATTGTACTTTACACTTTCATAAAGGCTAATATATTTCAAGGGACTTTTTTTTTTCTTTCATTTGCAATGAGGAAAAAAATGTAGCATTAGTGAACTAAGCTTCCTAAAGGCAATCTTAGGTTCTATATTCCTCAGTTGTTAGATGCCATTTCGCACAGTGAAAATGTTGTGTGTTCTGTAAGCTGAGGCAGCACCTCTTTAATGAAGATAGCAGAATGTGTGCATGCATGTACATTACCAATCATTCAGCCAACTTTACAAACGTTAAGTTGAAAAAGATGGCTTATGCCATGATACCAAAATCATTTACACACACTTAGGAGGATAAATAAAAAGGAATTAGTATGTGAAAAAGTGTGCTACATTTACTCTACTCATCTTCCAAGGCAGGATATGGAGGAGAGGGAAATCCTGTGGACTACACACTTAGGAGGATAAATATTACCCTTCTAAGGCTTCCAAGTTTCTAAATCATTACCGAGAAGAAAATTGGGTACCCTTGAAAAGTATTACTGCATGTATGGTAATAATAGGATGCTTCCAAAAGTTGATAAAATAAGGATTTAATTACATAAATACTCATACATCAGTAACTTGCATGTGAGTAAGCTCTCTGCATAATAATATACATATATAATATACATCGATAATAGACAATTATAATTGAGTGCTTGTAATTACTTTCAGGATCAAAGCCCTTATTAAAAATTCAAATTAAAGCCTTATAATGGGAGTAGTCATGATGGACTTACATATGGATGTAATGAAATTAAGTCCTGTGATAAGTGGCATGTTTTGCATGTACAATGAGATAATCTTAAAAATTATCAGCGTAGAGCTGACAATTGCTAAAAGGGAAGAGATGAAATTGGGATGATAGTACTAACATTTACTTGGCAAACAAGAAAAATAACAAAACTACATTACTAGCATCACTTAGAAGACACGGTGAACATACCCAATTACCAAAGTGATACGAAGCCCGAAGGGATGGGATGTTTGGCTATCTCTGCACTAATGACCTGAAACTAATCCCTGGGTAATGACCAACATCGAGGGACCACAGTAAGAAAGAAGAGCAAGTCTGCTGCCTCAGACCCACGGTAGCAACAGCAAGGCTGATCTCTTCCCAGGAATGCAGAAAGAGGAGTTACAGGACACAATTGTTCAGCAGCAGCAGCCACAAAATGACTTCTGGTGACTTGAATTTTAAGAAGCTTAACAAGAGTAGAGGAACACCATCTCTGCACTGCCTGTTAATGCATGAAACACTAGTCATGAAAGAGCTACCTCTTCCCCAGGTCTTCTAAAACAGTGGAGTCACAGGAGGTAAGGCATCCAGAAAGCTGAAATTTTATACCCAGAGTGACTGATCAGTGAAGGATTATTTGGAATGGTAGGAAAACTTCAATAGTGAATAACATTTTTATATTTTTAAGTGTTTCTGATTTTTTTCAGCTTTTATAGGAGTGACTGGCATCTTCCTTTTACTACCTACCAAAGGTGGAATAAAAAAATATGATTGTCTGGGGTGAAAGTCAAACCTTAACCCCATGATAAATTTGTAGAGCTGTGTGATTAATTTAGAAAAAATGATCTGTATTTATATTGCATTAGAAATAAATTATAAACTCAAATGTCACTATTTTCAGGGGAAAAAAAAAAGGGAAAAAAAAAAGAAAAAATCAGATATAGAGTACAAATACTTAACAGTTTAAAATTAATTACATTGCTTGACTTAGGGTAGACTTATGAAGTATGGTTTACAGCTCACACATGATCTCAAATAAAAGAAATCAGCAAAAGTTTCAATTTAGAATTAAGAGCTGAGAAATGGTTTTTCCTAAAGATGACATCCAAAGACTTGTTCGTAAGAGTAGGCTTAAAGTATAATCCAAATACTTCTAAAAACTCTCACTCCCAAGCAGAGACTTTTACTACTGGAATAACACACAGTCATCAGCACTGCAACAAATGTTTGTTAATGGTCTGAGACTGAAGCACAAACTTGCACTCTTTACTTGTACCTGGACATGTCCCTGAAGGCTACTGGGAGTGTCACAGAATCTACAACAAAGCTTTAAAAAGGGTTAGATATTGAAGTACAAATCAAAAGATTGAACAGAAGTTTTTGCTTCACTATGCTAGGTCAGCATTAAGATCATTGAACAAAGAGGGTGTTCTGGCAACAGAGGTGTGCTTACTGACAAATACCTCCAGTGCAGAAGACTGAGATTAACAAATATTCTCAGGTGATGAACTGTAGAAATTCTTCAAGGGAAGCTATACGCAGCCTGAACTTAGCGTTGGTAACTCCTGAAGGCAAAAATATGCCAAAGCTTTTGTGGTATCACCAACACACCATTCTCTCCCTGTTAAAAAAATGGACTTCTCTGTCCTATTTAAATCCCATGCTCTTAGGTAGCAGGCATCTGAGACACTCAGTGCTGATAAATGTAAAGACCCTATCTGTAAAGAAGCTCCAGGCATGTTTCCCTGTTGTTAGGGACAAAGTAACACTTCCCAAACTCTTACTTTGTTTTAACTGAAACAGCAACAATGCCCACTTTGTGCTTCAAACCAAATATTCCTGTACAACACATAACAGTAGATTACTCACGAAATTTCTTTAGAATTAGTAAACTACTTCTAGCATTAACATGCTTTTAAAGGCGTCTGACATGAGGAGAGCCACAGGTGAAATCACAATAGCAGAAAGCTCTTCAGATTACGTTAAAGGTTTTGGTTTGTTCCTGCTGCTTCGAGCAGGCTGGTGCTGCAGGAAGCCCTGAGCACGTCAGCAGGTACCGCAAACCACGGAGCGTGTCCCAGGCTCTAGAGATCACAAGACAGGGATGGATGAGAGTCTGGAAATCTGGTACTGTAAGAAGTTGCAGAAATGCAGGAAGGAAACTACTCGGGCAAATACCACAAAGGACAGGGAAGAGAGGTTTAGATATGTCCTCAGGCTTATAAGGATTAGTATTTGCTTTTGTAAAAAACAAAGGCTAAAGTCACTTACAGCTACCATTTGGGTATAACGAGTTTGCTTAAGAAGATTATATATCCTAATAAGTTTTAAAATTTTAGGCATGTATTAAAACATAAAGCTATCAACTAAACTAGGTCCATCAGGTAAAATTACTTCTCAACAAGATCCACATTCTTACACACGTTCACTCAAACCTTAGGAATACGTTTGCTAGCCAGTTCACGCTGCATTTCAAAGCCAATCTGCCACCAGTCTTAGAAAACAAATGAAAGTACAAATGAAACAACATCATAAAACCTACAGAAGTAATTGCAAAATCCAACTCTATTTCTACAATGATTTTTCAGGTGCAGCACTGCTAATACTGTGTCACAGCAGCAGCCTATCAAAGGCATGGCAGGATGGGGGAGGTTTCTTGTAAGCACAGCAGCCTAGAGGCTTTTGGTTGGTTGTAAGGAAAACTCATTATTACTTAAAGCAAAATGTAGAAAACGTAAAATGGCCTAGTTTTATACTATAAAGTGGCTTATTTTGTAGTTTCCTATAATAACTCACCCGTGCCTTAATTTCTTGAGTTTATAAAACTGGTGTCTAGATCATTTTCCCTGTAGCCTTCTCTCAAGTATTATCCACTCAACATACACATTTGGTTTCTTCCTAAGTTTCTTACTAAAACCTCTTTTTCCCTTAATCCTGCCTACTGCAGAGAAACAGCTGCATAGCTAGTTCCTGCTAAGGGAAGAAATAAATAAATAAAATGACATTTTTATTAGACTCTTCCCAAGTGTATTGCTTTTTTTTTCCCCACTCCTGTTTATCAGTCTTTAAAAATAAAGCCATTTTATACCATGTTTGCTGTCTCTATGGTGACATTCGAAACGCACTTGTGGATTCCCAGATAACAGTAAACTTCAAAGTAATTCCCAGTGGTAAGTTCAAATATATAACTAGTTTTATTTTGCATATAGGGAGGGCAAAAACTATGAGGAAAAGAGGGTTCCTTTTCTTCAGGTTCTATTTATCTGGGTATTGATAAGTATATGTTCTGTCTGCTCAGGCATGCCAGGAACACTTTCACATTGTGCAGTCAAGAAGGGAACTACTGAAGAAGGATTTGAGGATTAATCAGTGAGTTAATTGAGGTTATCTAGATCATAATAGATGGGGACAACATATCAAGCAAGTTACTATGGCAGTCAAATTAATCTGTTAAAAGCAAATTAATGGATAAACAAACTTAAGTTCACTTTCTCATTGGTTTTTATCCAGATGCAGTGGACTATAAAAGACCTAGCAGGGAAAGCTATCTATTACCTGTCAGCTCAGAATGCCTTAAGAAGCAATTGCTAATCCTCCAGTGATAGCTCACTAAATCCTAATCTCTACAAATTGTTCTTGGAAGAAGCACTAAACTAGTCATCAAACCAGGTCTTTAATGCTCCTTTAGTTATTCAACCTGTCACCCATTGGAGATCATATAAAGTACTAAAACTTTAAAATCCAGTTAAATTAAAAAAATTGGATGGACCATAAATACATAAATTGTAGACCCCAAGTCTACAGCTTCCTGTGTTCTGCATGGTGTGAAGGAAAAAAAACCACTACAGGAAAATGGACCATTATAATAACTAAAAAAATAACCAACAAAAGAAAACAAACCAACAAAACCACACAAAACCCTGTTAGGATTCAAACAAATTAAAGAGACTACTGTTGTGTTTCATTTTTGCTTCAAAATACGATCTATTATAAAAGGGTATAAACTGCTTTTATTAAGTGGTGGAGAGATTCACTGAAATTCAGGTGTTCATATTATTCCAGGTAAACAGTAAAATAAAAACCCAACATTTTTCTCACCTTGTTAAAAGCTTGATTCTCTCACTTAGAATTATATGAGATGCAACCACTAAAATGAGTAAGGTTAAACGAGTATAAAGTTGATATAAATTAATAAGGTTCTAAAAGTGATTTAGCATTTTAGGAAAAGAGAAAACAGTAACAGAATCTGAAAAAATATAGAATAGGGATATTAATATCATAGATATTAGAATAACATTGCTATCTCCCTCATACACTGCTTCAGGAAATAAGTCTTTCTGCTTCAAAGTGCCATAGAAACGGTTCACTTCAAGTCTTTTGATTAGAGTTCTGGTGAGAGGTAAAAATTATGAATTGCAGATAAGTATCTAAAAACCTGAAAGTTCTTGAACAGGGACAAAGACATGGCATGATGCTTAAACAGAAATTATCAACTACACACCACAGAAAACAAGCAGCTAACAACTCATAAAACCAGCAAGATAACAACAAAGACAGGATGCAAAACTGATGCAAAGGTCATCATCCATCCTACCTGCACACCTCAGAAAGAACAAAAATAAATAGTGCCATATTAGATAGGAGAAAAACTTTCCAAAGGTAAGCAAAGCACTGGAATACAACTGTTTCTGTGGAAGCTCAAAAACTGGGCAACAAGGTGTCACAAATCCTCAGATTATACCTGCTCCTGTGCTGAAGAGGAAACTGTGAGAAGACATGGGAAGGCACTATTTAGTAGGTTCTGCTTTTGTGATTGCATGAGTTTACAGATACTGATCTCGAAAATAGAAAGGAACAAATAGTTTAAACAAACAAAAAACCCAAACAACTACACACAGCCCTCACTCTAGAAAACTTCAAAGTATTTTAGTAAAAACTGCAGTGAATCAATGAGGGTAGAGAAGATATGAAGAAAAGCTGAAGGCCACACATTGCTGTGCTAAGTACACACCATAGAAACTGCAACCTTTATGTCAGAGTAACTATGAAAATAACATTTTTAGCCTATAAAAAACCAATTGAATATAAAGGTTACACAGTAAAACAGTACAACTGGGCATACAAATGACAAAAATAACTTTTCAACAGGCAAACCATTATAGACCCACATATATCAAATCAGATAAACATTTCTAGTATCCTGTAGTTTCAGAGACCATTTTGGGCAAATTGTTAAGAATGTTTTGAAATCAGTAAAGCTTATGATGTCACAGAACCCTCTATCTGAAAATACAGCTTTTATTTGTGTCTACTATTTGGTAAAGGATATCAAGAAGTAAAGATAGGCCAATATTTCCAATATAGAAAAGGACTAAGTTCAGATGATGTTTTTAACACTGCAGATTGGTGTTGAATAGCCAGGGCTAGGTGTAACAGTAATCACTGTTTGTTCAGAACTTTTTAGCTGATCGGGACACTCCTTTAAACAACTAATCCCATACTTTCTATGCTACCATTTTAATGTTGTTCTAAATCATGACCTTACACATAAGGGACTATTCTACCTGATAGATGCTTATGCTGAGTTCTACAGAACCATTATGAAGGCTGCATATGACTTGTGGTGAAATGTTTTAATTGCATAACCAAGAGAAGTGATTAAGTGCAGGGCAAAACAGAATGTAGCTGAATTCTCTCACTGACATACACTGCATTTACTACATGTGACCTCTGGAAGAAAAAATGCATTCCTACATATTGGAACCTGTTATATATCTGCACATATAAAAGGATCCCACTATCATATTAAACAGACTACAGTGCTACCTAATATGCAATAAAATGTTTCATTTTTAATATTCTATATCATTTCAATACAATATTGCTGTACCTCCTCATAAATTTTGAGGAATGTGAACAAAAATCTAAAACGGCTTTTTCTTTCAAAATGGTATTATTCTTCACTCAGTTACCTGCTGAAGAGAAATAATGAAGCCACTACAAATTTACTGATCGAAATAAAGCTTAGCTTGTACAATGTCTAAGGAATAAAGGCAATCTACTGCATTTCTTAAAGTTCTTTTCTCAGTGCACCGGAACATTCACTTGAATCATAATTTCTGAAAACCAGCAAGAACATTTGTTACATAAGTGGAAAGTGTCAAAAGGGCATTAAATCATAAAAAATACAAAATTAAACAAATCCCTGGGCAATCTAAATTATTCCTGGGGAAGCAGAAAAGAATCATAAAACCCAGACAACTGATTTTTAAGTGGAAAATGGACTCCTTCTAAAATGATGGAACAATGCTTTTGAAGACACCTGTCATTCAGAATACACATGTAATACAAATTTAATTTTTTATTCGAATTTTATAGTACCAGATAATATTTTAAAGTGAAGAAAGGTCACTGAAAAAATTAGCTGGATAACCATTAAAAAAATACTTTTTTTTTCCTCTGATGAAGTTAGAGACATATACCCACAAACACAAATTTCCAAAGTAAAAGTGTAAGCAGTATGTATAGCCAAAGTAAGTTATATAAAACCCAGAAGCAGTTACAGGTGCTTCTTGGTTATATCTAGAGAGAAAAACTACTTACTGCCTATGTAAGACAGAAACCACTCCATTTGTTAAGGAGAGGATAGAATGGTTTAGCTGACTATCTCAGTGATGTACTTGGTCCTCAGAAGACAAATCCAGCAGCTGTAAACCCAGTATACTGTAACTGCAAGGAAGTCCAGAATTGGCAAAACACTGGGAACCATATCCAAATGTCCTTGGCATCCTCTCTAAATGAGGAGCTTGTCTTCTGAAGGAAGAAACCAACAGGAAACTGATCCTTCATCCAAGTCAGACTGCTCTGACTGCTGCTCATGTCAACAAATCACTAACATAACTGGAATTGCAGCAATCAGTTGGTCAGACAGAGAGATGAAAAAAAACCCAAGAAAAACAACCAGGCATTTGAAGACAAATTGATGTAAGAGAACATTAATTTCTGTGGGTCAAATATTTTATCCTGATGTGTAACAGAAAATACATTCTCGACATCTAAAGATAATGTAAAAATTAATCACTTAAATGCAATGATCATATGAAAACTTCAGAAGACAGGAACTTGAGCATTGTCAAAGCTGAAAAAAGTCTTCAAACTCTTCCTCGTGAAATAAGATAATGACTCAGAGGAGAGTGCATAACTTGACAACTTGCTTCCTGATAGATGTAAGCAAATACAGAAAAATCTACCCCACTGTGGCCACTTAAAAGATCACAGAACACAGTAAGCAGAGGAAAATGTGATTGCATTCTTAATACTCTATTATTTTGTTATTTCTAGCAGGAAATCCATAGTACCTTAAACAGCTGTTTCTTGGAACAGCAAGAAAAAGGTATCAGGCGGTCAGTTTTGACTCAGTCCTCACAGAAAAATAGAAGCTGATTAAAAATGTTAGAGTATGATGATCAATTACAACAAGGAAGACAACAGCCATTGCAAATAATAGGTAAAGCTTTTCAAAAGACTTGGGAAACTAGGAACTAAAAAAAAAGAAAATGGAAGGAAATTAAGTGGCAAGGGGAAAGCCTGAGAATCAAAAATATAAGAATTTCATATAACAGTGTAATTTAATCCAAGAAGGTATAGAATTCCTCTCCCTGAGAGAGAGAGAACACAGCAGGGGAAGACAGCAAGTTAAATGACAACACATCCCTTCGAAATTAAAATCTAGCCTGAACAAATAATTCAGGAAACCAAGAGAATTTTAAAAGCTATTAGGTAAAGGCAATAAATAAGGCATTTAAGTGTATTGGTCACAGGAAGACTATGAAAGAATCAGATATTCCACTAAAAGATGAGGCATCAATTATTGATATTGCAGATAAAAGAAATTACTTCTATGCATTGATTTTTACCACCGAATATGATGAAGGCTCATCTCCTACAAACTTTATATTTCCAGTAGAAACCACTTACAGAGAAACTGAAGCACTTATATGAAAGAAGCATTAGGAAAAGGCTCTAGAAGATGACTTTCTAAAGCTTGTTGTAAATTCCAGGGCATTTGCCAAAAAATAAAATATAATTCAATAAAATCCAAAACCTGGACAAACAGGTAATAACAAAGAGATATTAAACTATACCTCTGACTCTTACAGAGAAAGCTGGGTCAAGATAGTCCAAATATTTCTCTCTCCAAAGACTATCAGGAGATTTTTGTACACTAGAAAAGACTGCTGAGAATAGTTCTCAAAATAAAGCAAGTTTTGAATATAGAAGTCATTTTCTGCCTAACTGGAAGCAAATATGGGATTTTTGTTTTGCAGTTGCCTGCATCAGCACTGTTTTACTGAAATACAGTAAGTGGCAGAGAAATGGAAACTGAGTCAAGACAGGTGGTACAGGGCAAGAAAGAAGCAAAACACTATGCCATCACTGGATTTCACAGTAATTACACCAGAAACTCCAAATTCAGAATTTATTTTTTTTTATCAGGTAGAACTTTGAAAGACACGGCTGTCTTTCATGACATATTTTTTGAAAATTAGCATTTTGGAGGATAGAGGACTAAAAGAAAAATAAGAATGTTGTGAGCATCATTATGGTGAACATGATCTTCTGGGGAATGATCCTCTGTTCATTGAGACTCATGGCAGCTTCTCAACAAGGTTGAGGAGTTGTGAAGCACAGCGCGCTCACATCATGATGATGATGACAACAGAGTTTTCATTCAGCTCAGAATGCAAAGGTAGCAAGGACAAAACAACGAGTTCAATTGGCTAAGAAATCTTTCTGTTGGGGAAATTGAAGAGATGGCCCAAGCTATGTGGAATTCTTTCCCTAGCTCATATTAGTTCTTCCTTTTAGGTAGTCACCCATCCCAGGAGAATCCCTGGGAGAAATGCTACAGGATCCTGCTGGAGAGCATAACAGGAACTGATCCCAGATTCTACCACCTGACTGTGGGCACAACACATCATCCTCAGGCAATTTCCTTCTTATCTCTTCAATAATTCACCTACTGGCAGGAGTGTTACCATAATAAATTAGGCCAAAGAGAAAGTATGCTAAATCTTGACAATACACGTAATTCCACTGGCTTTTCTGATCTCCTGAGATTCTAAATCTGTCTCATTCCCTCTGAGCACAAAATCTCTGCTCCTACCTCTACTGTCCTGTTCTCTCTGGGTATTTCTGGAAAAGCAAAACTGAACAGCAACAGTGGAAGAATCAGCACAGAACCTTGAAAGCATTCACAATTTCACTGCATCAGTAAAGAGCAGGTAGCACAGCATTTATCAAAAAACGAAACGAGGGAAGAGCTTCTGTTGGGTTTATTGTATACATGTCCTCCAAATAATGCATCACTTGGGAATAACTGTTACATGGCCATATTTAAAGGATTCTATAGAACCCATCAATGACATTTCTATATAGTTACTACAGTCTATGCTTTGAGGAGCAAATATAGCAGAATATATTACATTTCATGCCTATTGCAACATTAGGCCCCAAACTACAGTTAGTTCTAAAAATGTGCAGTACCAAATCCTTCTTTTATCATATCTTCATCTCATATAAAAAACTCCATATGAATTTTTTTTTCATGTTAGGTATGTTTACAAAATCATCTAAAAAACCCACTTTCTGTCATGCATTTCACAGTGGCTACACATACTAGTTCCACAATCAACTGCTTGTCTCTATGAGAAGTCGGTCAGTTGGTAGAGTTTCACAGGGTTTGTGGAGAAAGCTCAGTTCTCATAGAAGTGTTTCAACCTGATGCTACAAAAAAAACCAAACTAGATGCAAGCAGGATTCTTTGGGATACCAGCAGTCTACCTACATTAGCCATTTTCTTCATATTAGCGTAAATACTGGGTCAAAACAGCCACTGAGGAGGTCTTCCATTCTCCAGGATTAGTTGTTTAGATTATAAATGCTGCCTTAATTTACAAAATGGGTAAATACTACCTTACTTCAACAATTTATCTCACAAACACTAATTTTATTTTATTTTTTATATACTCGTTCCTTTTAAGACCTGGCGTTTACAGAGCAGCTTTCTTTACACATGACAAACATCATTAACAAAGCTGTGCCTGTGGATCTCCAAGAAAATTCCAAGGCAAGGCAAGCACTTCAAACTAAAATCTCCACAAAAAAACCCATTTCGTTCCTCCTAATGTTTATCTGACTACCAACTGAGCACCCTGCCCCATGAAATATATGCCACAACTGACATATCTGGAAAGGAAGGTGCACACCACTTGAAAAGTTGTAACTTTTGTGTTATCTTTAAAGCAAAACTATCCAAAACCACAAACTTTTTTAGTGCTTTGATGTTCATGTGACAAGATTACGATGTAAGTGTTACAAATCAAGACCAAGTGAACCACTGAGAGTCATGCATCATATAACAATGCTGTCAAAAACTTTCTACACAGATAGTAGCCCACTGTTCAGTAAAATGGGCATTCCAGTTGGGTACGACTGTGCCAGACTGAGAGAGTTTGAACGTGTCCCATATCAGGCCACGTGCAGAAATTCCACTGACTTCAGTACTAACAAATGAAGATCCACAGTCTTAATCCACTACTATTAACACAGCTTTAGTACTACTTCAGCAGGGACAGGATGAGTCCCCAGACAGACCGTTACCTATAGTCAGCTCCATGACTGCCTGGGGAAAAGACATCCCACTTTAGGCAGTGCACACTCTATACTCCAGTCATAAATAGGATGTCAAGCCCAAGCAGGCTGTTAATTATACAGATCCATTCATTTATTACTCCTCCTTGTTTTCGATTCATTTCATTATCCTATTTGCAACCAAAATACTCCCAGTTCTCCATTCAAACAGCAGATTATTCCACTTAATGGCAATTAAATGTCCTAAAGGCATTAAAAAAGCCATTACCAAAACATATTTTCAAGCACTGATATAAATCATTTCGTATAGGCTTTGAAATTCATGAGTGAGCCTTCAATGTGAACATTTCTGTTGGGGTCATACATCTAGGTGTTAACAGATTATTAATCTTCAGTAATAACTAATGATACTAAACCTTACTCCAAACTACTAAGACAACCTCAATATAAGAGAATTTTAAGAAGATAAACAGTTTCTTATCTACCTTTAGTAAGTTTCTCTGATACAGACATTGTTTTTATACCACAAACCTAACAGCAGGATAAATAGGAAAACAGGATAACACTTAGCAAGCTTTACACTTACCTATTTACACTTCAAAGATAAATACATCAGCTGAAGTTGTGAAAAACATTTTCAGTTAATTATAAAAAAAAAATAAAATACCTAAAACTTTGTTGATATTAGAATCGTACTAGTGGAAGGAGGTTGAAAAGTGTATAGAAAAATCAGTTACCTCACCAAAGAGATACAGAAAACACTTTTGCCAAATTTTCTCCAATTTTATTAGCTGATCTACTAGAGCATCGCTCCTAAAAACCTCATTCATTCTCTGAGATCCTCTCCAATAAATACATTATTATTGTCAGAACAACTTTTTATTTCCTAAGAGATCAACATAGCTACACTTAAGAAAAAAGTCAACGATGAGCAAATGCAGAACAGACTATGCTAAGCAAGCCACTTCTTTGTAACTGTTTATTTTAAATGTTAGCTAGAGCCCACTTATTCACACTTACCTCATTGGGTTTGGATTTGGCTAAGCAGCCCACCTACTCAGAGAGCATTTTGACTCCACAGAAGACTAAACCATACTGAAAGTGTTTCTTCCTTTTGATGTGAGATACGGTAACAATAACACTTCAGTTCTAAAATGTAACAAGACAGCAATACAAAACATAATAGTTACTGAAATTCCCAGTGACAAGTGGCTCTAAAGTTAATCTAAAAAGATTTAAGTGGCATTGTCACAATAGTAGGTTTTGGCCTAATGAGGGTCCCAAATTCAAACCTGATTCAACTCACTGTAGGACAAAAAATAAAGAATTACAAAGTAAAGCAACTGGCTTGTTAGGGTGTCTTACATACAGCCCTGCCCTGCTGTCAGATACATTCCTGTTATTCAGGGACACATCTTGTCTGTATTTGGAGATAGGCTTTTAAATCACCTAAAAAATATAAAAGCTTCCATCCTTTCCTCTTCAATTCTCATAGATTTCAGTGTCAGAAGATTATTGAAAACGATCACACAGAAAACCAACGGCACAATCAAGGATATCAGGTACTTTCAGAAACTTTAAAAAGACTTGAGAAGTGTATTTCTTTATTATTTTTGAACATTCATTATAACACACCTCTTGCTTCTTATCTGTACCTCTTCAGCACGTCTTTATTTCACAAATAAGAAAACCTGAGAAGTGACCACTCCTAGCCTTCTAACTTCCAGTAACCAGTAATCTATGGTCTGTTACTTTCACCGAGCTTTGAACAACTTTTGGGGGTGAATTGCAGACTAATAAGGGAGCTGAAATTATGAGAATGAAGTCATCCTATAGCCACTGTCTAACAATTATCCAAGCCTGAGCACTGACTTCATATCAAGTACCTCTGTCTATGCACTATGAGATATGATTTTCCAATAACTATTTTATTCTGTAATGTAGGAAATCATTACACAAAGTACGTAACAAAGACATGAGATAATGCTAATGGGTTTGGGGCTTGTTGGGTCTTTTATACATCAACCTCTTTTCCATAACTACTACTGAAATTGCATATCACATATATTTAAATCTAATATCCTGCTATTTCCTTTATTTATGTGTTTTTATTACCTCAACCTTCATTTATGCAGAGCTGAACTGAACTTTGAAGCTTTTAATTACCTCTTTGCCAACATGGAGTTGGACGAAAATCCAGTGATAATTGGAAGAGCTTCATTATCTTTGGACTCTAAATTCTTTAATAAGATTTAATTATTAGTTCTCATGTAAAACATTCAGTCCAATGCCTGTCTGTGGTCTATCTTGTTTCTTGCTGTGATTCTGACAAAACTGCATAGCAGCCTACAGCTCCCACTGAACACTCAGCTACATATGACATGACTTCCTCACATCCTATTTCATTACACAAAATATAGTAAATGTATTTTGGAGTAGTATTCATTAAGGAAAAAGTTCAAGAATCTAAGCTGTCATATAGATTGCATTCATAAACAGGATTACAAACCTGAAAAAATATTAAGAGAGTGTTAGAATGTTAAGGGATGGTTGAAAAATAATCTCCAATTAAGTAATTCCAATGTAATGTATTTAATTAATTAGATATAATCTTACAGTATCTTCTTAAAAGCATTTTTTAAAATAAGCTCCCTAATAAACCCAGGCTGCTTTTAAACAGACAAAATTCTCACAGTATGCAAATAAAATATCTCACAAGAATAATTCATCTTTTTATCACCTAGCATGCCTCATCCTCACTGTAGGAGAGATAAAGACAATAATGTCTTTACAGTAAGGACTTTGAACTTAGGGCTGTCCAATACACTTCCTTTGCTACAAGTGCATCACTCACCAGCCACAATCTTTTTTAAAACCAGACACAGAAGTATTTTAATTATTATCAAACTTGAATAAATAGCTGTTCATGTTTCCAAAATACGCACTATAAGCAAAACAGGAATGAGGAGCTGTTCCTCAGTAGCTCCTCAGACTGTGTGTGTTCCCATTTATAAAGATGCACCTTACAACAGTGAAGCTGTGGCTGGCTATAAATCCACTACATCTGCCAAGGTAACAAGAGGATGGCTTTTGAAATGTATGCCAAGGCAAGGTCTAATCAAGCCTTTTGTGTACCAAATTACTGAAATTCAGATGAAAGTGATCTCTTCAATCTCCTGTAAAATAACAATTACAATATTAGATTCTTGTTTCTTCCCCTCTTAAACATACCACACAATAGCATTTCAGCTTCAGATATTCAGATGAAATCCAGTCATCCAAGAACTAAAACCTGTAAGAATTCCCTACTGCAGGCAGATATTTCTAAAACCAATTTAAAATATTAAGTTACTATTCTTGCTTTTCATTTAGGACTAAGTAAGCCTCTCTAATAAACGTGCTCCAGATATATAAAAAACGTATTAGAAACACTTCTTTCCCTCTGTGCTTTTGTAGAGAACAAGCTGAGATAGTGCTGACAGAGCCAAGGCAAAGGCTGTGTCTTCCCACATCAGGTCGAACTGGGTTGAAGAGCTTCTTGTGCAGCCGTGCAGGACAAGTACAGCTTACCCTGTCATCTCCACTGCCTGTCCACCACCCTTCTTCTCTAAGGCAAGGAGACAGTGGTCACCAAGCGGCAAATGTTCGCTTTCCCCAGCACAAATGAGCCTTTGGACTGTAAGCCCTGTGACTCTTAACAGTATCCCCTGAATGCTGCATTTCCTATGTTGTTGTTATTATCATTATGAGCACCAAGCTCATCATCTTCACGGTGCAGAAGGTAGTTGATTGAGGCAAAGTTATAACCTCCTAACACAGAAGCTTTTGTAGGAAGAGCTTATGAGCAGAAGCACATAGCCTCCCTTTAGTAGCAGACTGCTTCATTTCTACATTGCTTAAAAACGTATGTTATTTAAACTCAGAAACAGCATTCAGTGAGTATTTTCACCTGTTAAATACCACAATTTTTGTTTTAGTTTGCAAACTGGGGGTTTTTTTCTAACGTTTTTGTCTGATGGAAATCAGTGCCAATCAACTTTATGACACTGAGATACAGTCTTATAAATAAGCAGCTGATCCTGTGAAATGTATGGTATGCTCTATTAACATAACTTATAAAATAAAGACTGAAATCTAAAAGCAAAAGAAGCCCAAACTGCTTAAGGAAAAAAGTTGTTGCTGTATGCATTAATGCATGGCATTTGGGCTTTTTAGGTATTTTAAAGAAATAAAAATGGAGAGGATTGAACTTTTAACGCCATGACCTTTATGTAGCTAGGCCAGATTTCAGGCTACAGACTAATGTGGTTTAGCTACTTACAAAATAATTATAAAAGTACCTTCATCCTTCTAAATCTGGAGCAGTGACACTCATCAGAATAATCCCCTCCCTTAAGTTCCTTAACCCACTGCCCACTGAACCCTGGCAGCGCAAAGTCTTCCTATTTGATGTTGTTATGGAGCTTCTCTCCAAGTTTCAAACAAAACCCCTGCTTCTCTTGTGTAAATTCACTGACAGATTGAAGGAGAAAATTAACTTCCTCTCCACACAACACTATTCTTAAAAAAAACCCACTAATAAAACACACCCCTTTGGAAGACAATTAATAGATTTGGTTTTAGCAAGTATTACAAACTCTCCTCAAGTGAAAACCTTCTGGGACAGCTTAGTGCTATTTTAATGATAACCCTCTGACCACTTGCATTGTAATTCACCAGGGAAGAGGAAACAAAAATTCCCTACATCTTTTTTTTTTTCTGTGAAGTGTTCAACAGTATTGCTCAGCCACTGAGAAGGTTAGCTAGCTAGAGCTCTCAGCCACTCTGAGCACACTGCTGGAGATGCTATTTTATTATGCATAAGCTGGGAGATTTCAGTGCACATGAGCACTGCACAATGCAGCACAATTTTGCAGGTCACTAACGGTTTCTGATACAAGTTCTTTTGGTTTTGTTAAAATTCTGATTATATTTAGAAGCAGCACAGCACCTGCAGGATACATTATACATTTCCTACCTTCCTTGCCAACCACATTAGGAAAAAACCTCTTGTCACTGCAGTGAAAACAGACCACCAAAGCCCTTCCAAGAGAATAACCCCATCTTATCTCAGATGCTTGCTTTACAAGTTCTGACATCAGTGAGAATAATCAGATCTGGAAAAGGGGCTATTTGCTATTAATACTAATTTACTGGTTTGCTGTTACACAGTGCTATAGCCCCTCTATCTGGTAACAACCAGCAAGCAAGGCTCAGCTCCAGCTGAAGCAGAATCTTGAACTTTAATAGTAATGATGCTGTAAAATGAACAACGTGAAGATAATGTCCTAATTTTTGTTTAAGAAAATAACTAAATCTTAAAACACAACTCTTCATCTCTAATGTTTTGGAAAACATTTTCTGTCTATAAGCTTTATGAAAAAGCCAGTGTTGCCATATACCTAGCTGAGGAAGTAATACAGAGAAAAACTGTAGAAAAACAGAAATACTATTTTCTAATACAAAAAAAAAAAAAAAAAAAAAAAAAAAAAAAAAAAGGAAACAAGGGAAAAAGTTAAAAAACACGCACGCAATGTTTTTTGAAGGGTCAAAACCAAGCAACTGTAGTCCTACAAGACC